>OV651830.1:346701-914354 GCA_927349885.1 Psylliodes chrysocephalus | reverse complement strand
TTTGGAGTGGTTGGTTCCCGCTTGTTTGGAACAGGTGAACAAGTCGAAGAAGTTTGTTGAAACCTCTGATATACATCTATTTTATGTGAGTTATGTTTTTTTTTTTATATATAAAAATCGTACGCTTTCCGCGATTAAACAAACCACAGACTACAAAACAGTTAAATTTAAAAATAACTAAATTTACATTTCCGCCAATAACTCAAAAACTGCTTGAGATATCAATGAAATGAGTTTTGGAATCTACGAAGTATTCTCTATTATTTTGCTTATCTGCAACTCAATCTAAATTTAAAAATACTTCCTAAAAAAAAACAAATCTTTTTTTTGTGTCATCGGCATCAACTATAGTCTATTTTTATGTATGAGAGAGTAATAAAACAGCATTTCTAATGCAAAACTTAGTACGGTCATTTTAAATATTTTTACAGAATAATCTAAATATTTCCTAAAATTGTAATAAATGTAGCCTAGCTATTACAAGTTTTGGGTCTTTTATTGGTCCTTTATAAACATAAGCTGTACAGAACAATAGAAAAAGGTTTGGACAGGCCAAAAGCCCTGTGTATTAAAGATTACATAGCCGTATCTTAAGATTATTTTCAATAAGTACCTATTTGCCAATTTTATTTTAATTCCAAGAATTTCTTACAGTAATCGAATTATAAGTAGATAAATACCTTCCCAACAAATTTCACCGAAAATGCGATTATAGGTTTTCCATTTAGTAAGGAGGTCCAAGTTGTGTATTCTTGACAGTTTACTAAATGTCGTTTAGTTGCAACTTGCAAGGTGCAGTGTGAATTCTAGTGTGATCATGGAAAATTTGGAAGGGCCGCGTAAACGACAAAAAATCGGTCCTTTAACAGTTAATGAAAAAACATTAATATTTAATTGTTTTAAATCATTTACAGACAAACATGTAAAAGTGTTGATCGACACAGTGGAATTAGTTAGTAGTAACCTTGGTGTTGGGAAATCTACGATTTACAGAGTTGTTAAAGAAGAGAAATGTGGCGAGTTTCAAACAGCACGTAAAGTTTGTTACGTTTCAAATAATAAACGTTTTATAAGGACAAAATGTTACTTTTACAAAGTTACGTTATTAAAACATATTTTGCACCACGTTAAATTTCTACCCCTTACCTGGGTCTCATTGTAAAAAACCTTATAATAAGAATTCTTACAAGCCTCAGGCCTAGCTCAGATCAAAATAGGTCAGTGGGATTCGTTTAGAATTTACCTTCAAGTCAATGACAAAGTCTTTAATTAAAAAGACTTAAAAGATTTCAATGAAATTAATTTTGGGCGCCATACTTTTAGATGTAAAATAAAAGCAAATTTGTCATCAACTTGTCGGTTGAAAGTAAAAAAAAGAGACTAAAATTTCAAAACAATTAATCGGCTTTAATTTAAATTTTGAATTTGACTGATTACATAATATAAAAGAAAATTAAATTAATTGATTTTAACACATTTTTCAGATTACGTTTTACCAATAAGTTTAAAATAAAAATTGACTAGTGACTCAAAAATTGTGTGTGTGGTCCTGGCCGACACTTATCTTGTGTTTCCGGATTTAACGGTTGAACTGGTCTGGTCCCTGTCTTAATGGTAGGTGAGCGGTGAGCCTACGATGACTTCAAACACTGCAGTTCCTTACCATAGAAAAACTAAAAAGAGAAGGTTTGAATAATAGGCGGGAATTGTTTCCTTGTTTGTAGTTTATCATATCGCGCTTCACGCGCTGCGAGCACTAAATAAAAGCCGTTTTTACACCCATATGATAATTAAAAAATGAATAAATTTTAAAGAAATCAATAATTTTACTAATGCAATCTTTTAAATATCACTTTAATACAATATAATGATCAAATACAGGGATAATTGTTATAAATTTATAAAGTTAAAGCTACATTTGAATATTATGAGGTGGTGTAAATCTGGCTTTGCTAATAAATTAGGTTATGTTACACTAAAACATGACAGTCGTGGAAAATGTAGGTGAGTAAAATTTAATTAATCTTATTTTTAATTTAGTTTTAGTTAAATTTAAGTAATTTATAGGTGTAAAAATATACTGAGGTCCTTAACGATGTCATTAACTTATAATAAATTCACATTATCATGTGCTGCTCCAAATTGCAGAAGCAAATATTATTTACATTCACTTAATAAGAAATTTTTTTACTTTTCCGTCCATTATTACCCTTAGAGAGAAATGGTTTGATATTTTAAATATTCCCTACACATCTAAAAAAAACTATAGTGCGAGGATCATTTTGACAAGAATGCCTTCACCAGCACTTTGCCTACTAAGCTCATTAAATTTGCCTTGCCTTTAGCGCCTTTAGAAGAGAATATTACTACTAATAATAATATTACATTAGATGAAAATTTTTCAAAGCTACCTTCATCAAATTCTCTTGCAAAAATAAATGTAATTAGTAATGTTTTGATTAAACCTTCTGTTTCGAATATAACTTCAGCTAAAAGAAAGCTAGATTTTTTTAATGATAGAATTGAATGTGTTGAGGAACCTTTAATAAAGAAACCACGTGTAAGAACTGGTATTTTAAATCAAATTAATGCAACTACAATTGGTAATTTAACTCCTAGAAAGAGAAAATTTTATTATATTAATCGAGAGCAGCAAAACAAAATTTCAAGATTAAAAAATAGTTTATTAAAATCTAAAAATACAATTAAGACTGCTTTAAAATTATCAGAAACAAATTTATTTAAAAATTTTAGTTTAATTTTAAGATACACACTGCGCCTTTATTTTTTTTTTGTTTTAGTTATTCCTGAGTATGGAGATTTTTGGAATGGATATTGCAACTACAATGAACCGAAATAGATGGGCGAAGGGATAGTAAAGTGGTTTAGTGCCAGAGTTACCTAACCAACAAAATTTCAAAACAACTGGTCTTTGTTATTGTTTTAAGATCATTTCTATACATGCCAAAGTTACCTATTCCTTAAAATTATGTAGTTCATGACAAAATTAAATACTTATTTGACAAGTGACTATTTTTAAATTTTTCTTAAACTTTGATCTCAACTTAATTAATTATTTTTTAGCAACTCTGGCACTGGAACACCCAATAGAGCTTAAGAATAATAAAAAAAATTTCAGGTAGTAAACTCAATTTATTTTAAATGTGTACTTTTTGTGATAATGTGTAATTTTGTGATATTAGGTAATTTTATAGATATAAAATAATAATATTAATAACAATAATAATCGTGATTAGTGTAAACGTATATTTTTAAATTAACTTCAACCCTTGAACATTTTTCAACATATTGTGAATATGATGTTTAATATAATGTAATGATATAGTTACCTATTCTAAATAAAATAAACTTATTACAAATGTTTTTATTTTTCATTTAAAACAAGTGACATTTTCCGTTTTTCAGCATTTACTTACAATAAAAATTCATTTTACTTATTGATTGTTTCAATTATTGTAAGTAAAAGCTGTAAAATAGGAAAATGTTACTTGAAATTACTTCAAATTTCATAAATTTTAAAGCCCGCCATTTTTTAAATCGCTTTACCTAGTAGTTTTCTACTTTACCGACTGTACCGAATTATAGTTCATCATAACGCGCTCAGCGCGCCACTGTCGAGGTCAAACAAACTTGTTACCAACTATTTACAGGGGAACTGGCTACCCTGTTCCTTACGCAACTCAGCCCAAGATATTCCGCAGCTCTAGTGGCAACTAGCTGACAATGATTCTGCAGTTCCAGATTACCAAGGACAATTCCTTATTTTGTTCCAGATCCAGTTCCTTATTTTGGTACAGATCTAGAGCCAGTTCCTTATTTTGGTACAGATCCAGTTCCTTATTTTGTTCCAGATCCAGAGCCAGTTCCTTATTTTATTCCAGATCCAGTTACTTATTTTTAAGAAAGAAAAAACGTGTCAGTTACAACAAAAAAAAACGTATCTTTCCATTGCTTCAAAAAAAAAACAACACATGTGTTCAGCAATAAATCTTACAATTTAAATTAAACATTCTTAAATTAAACATTTCAAATTTTACAACAATATTAGAGAGTTGCAATAGTATTTAATTTAAAACACATGAAGAATGGAAAGATCTTTTCAAATAACTGAGAAGAAAAAAATATAAAATTAATGGCAGCCATTTTGTACATTTTGGAATTTATATTACGCGAAAAGCTCACTATTAATAAAAGAGATAACTCAAAAGATAATTTCAGCAGAATATGCACACAATAAAATTAATTTCTACTTTTCATTAATAAAAAAAAATTCGAGATTACCTTAGTTATTCGGACACACAAAGCACTAAAATCAACCTGTCTACCTCGCTTCTAGATTGAAAAAGAAATTTCAAAAGCCAGCAGCTGACCAAATGTGTGTAAAACGCGAATATTTCCCATCCATAAGTAAGCCAGGCGTGCGCACGACATCTGACCGTAATTATTGATTTTTAGAAAAAGCGCATCATTGGTAGAATGTCCCAGAGAGAGACAAATTCCCGTTTCAACATAATATATATAATTCCAAATACGAGGGGCGCTCAAAAAGTATTAGAATATATTGGAATAATAATGAACTAATTAAATATTGTAACTATTAAAAGGGAGTGACGATTACAACGTAACAAGTTCCAGGAAAAAATTTCAATTAGAAAATCTTTTGAAAGAAAGACTTCGAAGGAAAGTGCATGCGTTCTTCTTTAGAAGAGAATTTCCGACAGTAGACAAAGTTCTTGCCTCGGTTCGAGATGATAAGGATTACCCTGAAATGGGTCTAAGCAAACTATGGAAACTTTTAAAAGAAATAGGTTTTCTATGGAAAAAGCATTCCAGAAAGTCTATTTTAATAGAAAGAAGCGATATTATAGTATGGAGAAGAAATTACCTAAGGACTATAAAAGAAATGAGAAACCAAAGAAGAAATATATTTTATTTAGATGAAACATGGATCAACGAGGGACATAAACCAAATAAATTTTGGCAAGATGAAACTGTTACAAGTCGAAGACAGGCTTTTTTAAATAATTTATCTACTGATTTAAATCCACCATCAGGAAAGGGGCGCAGACTAATAATAGAACACATCGGTAGTTCAAACGGTTTTGTTAAAGGTGGTTCATTGACTTTTGAATCTACTCGTACCGGTGACTACCATGAGGACATGAATGCTAATGTCTTTAAAGAGTGGTTCGAACAAATTATAGATCTTCTTCCTCAGAATTGTATAATAGTAATGGATAATGCAAGTTATCACTCGAGACTTATAGAAAAAATGCCCACAACCAAGTGGTTAAAAAAAGATTTACAGAATTGGCTAAATTCAAAGAATATTAAGTTCCATCCCGGTTCTGTGAGAAAAGAACTGTATCATTTGTGTTCCCTTCATAAAGAGAAATTCAAAAAAATATGAAATTGATGAAATTGCAAAAAATCGTGGGATGACGGTGGTTAGATCACCACCATATCATTGCGAAGTAAACCCGATTGTACTGATATGGGCACAGATAAAGGGAGAAGTTTCAAGAAAAAATAATTCTTTTAAAATGAGTGATGTTAAACAGTTGTTTTTGGAGGCTGTAAATAATGTGAAGCCTGAAAACTGGGAAAAGGCAGTAAATCATACGATTAAAGAAGAAGAGAAAATGTGGAAGTTGGACAATATTACTGATGAAATGATCGAGCCACTCATTGTAAATATTGGTTGCGACAGTTCATCTTCTGATTTCCATTCTGATTTGGATTTGTAGGTAAGAAGTAGTTTTTATATTAAAATTATTATTTATGAACGTAACGTTGTTTAAAAGTCAAAGTTTAAACCCTTATACCTACATAAAAAATGCAATGTAATGTCAATTACTCGACAAAAGGATCCAATTTGATTACTGTATGGATAATGAGTCACTAAAACAGGTATATGAATTCAAAGACTTAGGAATTACGTATGACTATAAACTATCTTTTAAAAAACACATTGAAAATGTAGTAAAATCTGCAAATCGCGCTCTTGGATTTACGATACGACAGACGTCTCTTTTTGTCAAAATTGATATATGTTACGTTAGTAAGATCTAAACTTGAATATGGCTCTGTAATATGGAATGGAGAATACCAAACCATTTTGCAGGAATTGGAAAGAATACAAAACAAATTTTTAAGATATCTTTACTTTAAAAAATACTTTATTAGACCAGATTATAATAGTGTCAGAACAACACAATTACGAAGTGAATTTAAAATACCTTCTTTAGACTGTAGGAGAAAAATGTTTGCTATACTTTTTTTGTATAAAATCATAAATAACCATATAAATTCCGCAGAAATATTGTCAGTTTTGCCATTTAATGTACCTCCTAGACCTACGCGTTCCGCGATTATGTTTAATATTCCCTTTGTAAGTAGCACTCTTCGATCACCTCTTCTAACCATGCTCCGTTTAGCAAATAATATTACTTGCTTGCACGAAGTAGATTGGCATATGCCTCTAATAACATTCAGACACCTAATTTATAGGTATATTGTGAACTTGTCTGTTTAATTATTTTAGTTTTTCCATTTCTTTTATTATATGATTTGCTTTTTATTTTTTAGAAAAATGTTTTCTCAATATGAGTTTGTGTTTAATCCCCCTATATCTATATATCTATTTATTTAATATGTTTATTAATACGTTTTGATCGATTGTGTAAATAATAAATATTGTAAAGTCTATCCTTGTAATTTAGGCTAGTAAGCCTGTTAGGATGGAACAAATAAATAAATAAATAAATAAATAAATAAATAAATAAATAAATAAATAAATAAATAAATAAATAAATAAATAAATAAATAAATAAATAAATAAATAAATAAATAAATAAATAAATAAATAAATAAATAAATAAATAAATAAATAAATAAATAAATAAATAAATAAATAAATAAATAAATAAATAAATAAATAAATAAATAAATAAATAAATAAATAAATAAATAAATAACCCGTTTGACACAATGTTCTTAACGTATCTTGTGGAAAAATAAAACATTTCAGAAAAAATTGCACTTTTTTACCTTCAGCTGTTTAGAAGTTATAAGCAGGTTAATTAGGTGAAAATATAAGTGTATACTCGAGGAATAACTTCAAAAAATATTTTATCTGTCTACTAAAAGAAGTGCTCCGCCTATGGATTACAAACGCTTTATTGTTTTGGTACTCTCTCATACATAAAAATAGCCTATACACAACTATTACATATGGATCTTCAAATATCAATTGAAGTTTTGCACATTTATTTTTTTTTTTTTTTCATATTCTGAACTTGGAGTGCTTAATAAAAACAAACTAAAGAAAAATTGGAAAATCGTTTCAGGAAAACTGTCGTTATCCCCGTATTCTGTATCTTGTACCTCATAAGTGCATTCATTTCTGTTCCAGTCATTTACTCGTCTCTTCACGTGCATGATACGCGATGAAACTCAAGTGAGCACCGTATGGTTGCAGTGCACGTTCATTTTTTGCCTTTGTTGGGGATTGGGTTCGACGCTCACAACTGAAGGAAAGAAGCAATTCGATACGTTCTACAGGAAAACTTTGGCCGGTGAGAACAAGAAATCTCCGAAGGTCAAATCGTTTAAACTGTCCAAGAATCAGTTGTTTCCGGAGCGATCCGTGTGTTTCGATTTCTTTTATGACAAGAAAAATAACGGTACGTGGATAAATTGGACTGATACCGTGGAGAAATTGGAAAAGATACCTGTCACTGCCAAAGTGAGTGTTACGTTAGGGGTATAGACGAAAATTCTATTAATATATTTTGTTTCTGTCTCTTTTCAGGCTAGCGAACTGATTATACAAACGAACGATTCCTGTCTGATGAAGTTCTTTTTGAAAATATGTTTAGATAATAAAATTCCGATTTTGTTTGTCGGTCCTACTGGTACAGGCAAATCTGCGGTTGTGATCGAACATATGTTGAGCATGCCCAAAGAGAGTTACCAACCCAACATCATCAATTTCAGTGCTAGAACTTCATCTAGCATGGTTAGTGACTATTTTCTGTTTTGTAGGTGTTTACTAGTATAAACTTTATAAATGGATTATGCTTATTTAAAAAGAACCAAGCGCCAAATTGGAGTTTTGAGATATTAGAGCTTAAAGATGATAATGCTCTATTAAAATAATGACTGTAGAGAACTCCAGCTTTGTGAAATATTGTCAGATAGTTATTATAATATCACAACTTCGAATAAGCTGTGATATTATCATAGGCGCAATTTTATAAGTCTATTGTTGGAAGATATTTTTGGCAAATGATTCTCTTTATTGAAATTATGAATTTATGTTTCCTAGTGTGTCGTTTGATTCATTGGATTTAGAGCTAGTAATTGGATCTTTCTATACAAGGTAATTAAACCTTTTTCTGTGCTGGGTGCCTTCAACTCATTTCTGCCAATTTGACACTTGGTTCCTTTTAGATAAGCATGGTCCAAATGAGAAGCTATACCGATTGTCCCGTTCTCCTTAAAATCTCCGATTATTACATTATTTAAGTAGTGTATCTTTTAGACTCAAGAAATGGTAATGTCAAAATTGGACAAAAGAAGACGAGGAGTATATGGTCCCGCTATGGGAAAACAATGCATTCTCTTCGTAGATGACCTAGGAATGCCGCAGAAAGAACAGTGGGGCGCCCAACCTCCTGTCGAATTGCTACGTCAATACATCGACCATGGACATTGGTTTGCAAAAGACACGTCAATGCTATATTTGGTGGACATTGTAAGTTACTACTCGCGAGTGATTTTGATATTTACTATGCTTATTACTATTTTAGTTATTTGTTGGTGCAATGGGAGTGCCTGGTGGTGGAAGAAACGAAGTTACAGATAGATTTTTAAGACATATGCAAATTATTACTATTGATTCTTTCGATGATAACACGTTGGGAAAAATATTTACCACAATTTTGGATTGGCATTTTGCTAAAGGGTATGCGTCTGATGTAGCGAGACTTTCTAAGGTAAATCTTCTTTTCGGGTCCCTTTTTTACCCATTCAGGCGTTTTTCTACATATTTGTACTCATCATCTTATTTTTAATATTTCTGCTCTTTTTTTCAGTTCTGTGTAGCATCGACAACAGAAGTCTACAAAATGGCCATCAGCAATTTTTTACCAACGCCAGCAAAGTCGCATTATACTTTTTCGTTGCGAGATTACTCGAGATTGATTAACGGTCTTCTGGTGACTCCCCCAACGCATTTGGAAGATCCTGATAAGTTTGTTAGATTGTGGATACACGAATCGTATAGAGTGTTTCACGATCGGCTTATAGATGATGAGGATAGGTATAATATTATTCATTTAATATACAAGATATACAAATGATCAAAAGTGCAATCTAAAATAAATGTGGTACATAAAATTTACTTTTTTAACATTTTAAATCAAATAGACGTTTGGAAGGTGATTTAAGATCAAACTAAGATTACACATTTTCTATAGTTTCAGGGTATAAACGAAATGTGGTCCGAGTTCATCTCGGAGACCGTATTCTAACACAAACTGTTTAAAATAAACCATTCACATATTATATTTCTTTATAATGGGCCCGTTCACTTTCATTTTTGAATGTGAATTAATTATATATTTATAAAGATATTAATTTCTTTTGTCTGGTGGTACTTTTCCCGTTAAGATATTTTTGCTAGAAGAAAGGGAATTCCCATAAAATTCTTTCAGTGACTCATTGCGTCAGAAAACCCCTAATTCCCTTCAGGTCTCGTATCGGTTAATAGTTAAAAGGGCGCAGTTGTCGGATGTATCATTGCACCACCATTCCTCTTCTGCATTTATTAAAGAAATTTACATGATAAAAATATATTATTTTTTTAAAATAATGTGTTTATATTTTCAGATAAAGCTGGAAACCTTACCTTTTTTAAATTTTAATAAAAACAATTAGTATTACTCAAGCTGAATATTACCAGATCGAAATTTTATTTGAGAAAATGTATCTGGTAAACGTGACAACGTTGTAAGTACTTCTAAATAGTGTTGTCTACTAGGGTTGCCAACTTTGTTTTTTAATTTTTCTGGATGCGGGCAATAAAAATTCAGGACATACGGTAAAAATTCTGGACATTTTTATTATTACAAAAACAACAAACTTAAATAAACAATTCGACAAAAAAACGAAGTAAATAGAAACTAATGATTAAACATTTTATTTAAAAAGAACATAAGAAGAATGTAAAAAGTTACAGCTACTTATGTTATGTTGGAAATGGGGTGTTAATACATTGCGATCTAATAGATCTATTGTGCCCTCTTCTGTCGCTAATGCACCAAGGAAATGTCTCAATGCCTATACCTTCCAATCTTATCTTCTCAAGGAAGTGTAGGATTTGGAATGGCTTCAAGTTAGGTAAATCTCCATCTTCTATTTGATATCCTCCTAGGTAAAGTGCCCTTGAATTCTGGAGTGCTATACATTTAGTTATAATGTGAATGGAGGTTTCGTCCTCCTCCTCACAGAATCTGCACTCACTATCCTCTACTACTCTCAGTTTACTAATGTGTCCTTTTAGTCGGCAATGTCCGTTAATGATGTCCGTTACAATACGTAGCCTGTTCTTGCTCAGGCAGATACAGATTTCCGATCTTTTCTGGTTATATTTACCCAGAAGTAACTTAGCCTGTCTCAGCCCCAAGAAATTGTTTCAATTATCGATTATTCTACTGCCCAAAAAACGAAGTAAATAGAAACTAATGATTAAACATTTTATTTAAAAAGAACATAAGAATATAAAAAGTTACAGCTACTTAACAGTGTCACTGCGTTTAAAGTATTTTTTTTTTTACCTTTTTGCAGCTACTATTAATTTCTTGTTAGCTTATAAAAAATTATAATTCTTTGCAAATATAAAAATAATTCATCTTTATTTGAAGTTCGGTCTTGATATGTTAAATGGACAATCGATTATGGGCGTCATAGTCCACGAAGCTGAACGCATTGAAAATATCCTTCAAGCGTTAATATTAGAAAAAATATAGAAAATATAAATTACAAAATAAGCGACGGTGCCAATGTGACTATAAAATATAAGAAATTGGAGATATTTGAAACACTAAAATTAAGTACAATAAGCGTCCTGCAGTAGGTTGTTGCAGGACACTGAACAATGTACCCCAAATGGTGGACGTCCACCGAAATGCAGGACGGTTGGCAACCCTATTGTCTACACACACTTCTAGAAATAAATGCAACGTTGCCACGTTTACCAGATAAATATTGCAAATCAAATTTCTACTTTTTGATTATTTTCAGCCTGAGTAATAATAATTGTTTTAATTAAAAAGTAAAAAATAAGCTCCCAGCTTTAAATCTGAAAATATAACATCACTATTTTTAGAAAAATAATGGAATTTTACTATTTAAATTACATATATAAATGCAGAAATAGTATATTAGGGATACTTCCGACAACCCCGCCGTCTTTAAGCATAACCGATACGAGACGTGAACGGAATTAGGGATTTTCTGACGCAATGAGTCACTGAAAGAATTTTATGGGAATTCCCTTACTTCTAGCAAAAATATCTTAACGGGAAAAGTACCACCAGACAAAAGAGTTTAATATCTTCATAAATATATAATTAATTCACATTCAAAAATGAAAGTGAACGGGCCCATTCAAATAAAAAGTATTTCATTTGAAATTTTATGAAAATCATTTTTCCTTGCAGTTTTGTAACTTAGGTATCTTTCAAAAAATCAATATAATAATATATATAAACAATAATAAAATATTAGACTTTCTAAAAATGTACAAACCTCAACAAAATGCTTTCTTGTCGATTCGCCTTGTATTTCTGTGACGTCGCACGACTTGTAGTATCAACAATCTTCTTGTGGGAAGTTCATTCTCTGCTTCGAATCTGTAGCAAACAAGAACAGATCTAATTATCGTTATTATTTATTAAATTTTAGTTTTTCAAATATATACATGTAAGGATCGTCGCAATATATTTAGTTATTTATTTCACTTATTATTATCATTTCCTCTCTTTTCGAAAGCAATTATGAAAATGCCGAGAATTTGTGAAGCCTCGCCGTTCCTACCCCTAAGGACCAGAAGAGTCTATAAATAGTTGCTAAAACCGTTCGATTATGCCATTAGGTTATTTTTTTGTTTGCCGCTGGTGAATGGACGTTCCTTTAGGAGAGAGAGAGAGAGAGAGAGAGATATGCTTTATTGTCGTAAAAAAATTTACAAAAATTTTATAGACAAAGCGTGTAACTTAAATACTAAACATATTATAAAAATAACTAAACAGCAGAAAAAACAAACAGAAACAAACAGACAAAATAGGAATAACAATTGCAATGGATATGCAATATCCGTCATTATAATTATTCTAATTTAATTTTTAAATTTAAATTTAAACTTTAATATTTAATTATTTAATTAATGCCATTGTATGTGGAAGTCAAATGTCTAAGGTACGTTATAAAATTCTGCTACTGTGTAATATGGTCTTTCTAGAAGAAAAGCTTTAGCCAGTCTTCGGAACTTATCGTATGTATTTATAGATTTTAATTGCATCGGAAGGTTATTATACAATTTTTTGGCATTGTAGGTAATGGAATGTTTTAATAGGTCAGAAGTGGGCATTGTTAAATAAACATCAGTCTCTAAATTTCTTGTAGGATATCTACGAGTCGGTCTTTCGGATAAATTTTGAATGTGCTTGCGAACTAAGCAGACGGATTCGAAAATAAATAGAGCAGGAAGGGTTAGAATTTTGAAATTTTTGAAGTAATTTTCGCAATGTGTCCTACTACTTAAACCAAATACATAGCGGATTGCTCTTTTTTGCAGTTTAAAAATAGATTCGAAAAGGTATAAGCTACAAGAACCCCAGAAAGGTAAACCATAGCGAAGGTGAGATTCGAATAAGGAAAAGTAGGTTATTAATGCAGTAGAAGGAGTCAGCTCTTTAGAAACCGATTTAATGGCAAAACATGCGGAGGATAATTTTTTTGCTAAGGTATCTATATGAGCAGACCATTTTAGAGAATCGTCTATATAAAGACCTAAAAACTTGATTGAAGTCACCGTTTGGATCAGATTATTGTTTAAAGTTATAGGTTGTAAAGTACCTCTGTAAGACAATGCTACAGTTTTACTGGTGTTGAAACAAAGTCCATTCGAATCAGACCAGGACTTAATAGTCACTAGATCTTCACTTATGATAGATTGTAATGTCTGCATGTTAGAATTATTCCAGGTTACACTGGTGTCATCAGCAAATAAAGTAATTCTACCACTTATTCTTAAGTCTGTGATGTCGTTGATGAATAATAAAAACAAAATTGGACCTAATACTGATCCTTGAGGTACTCCACTGCTTATTGCTAGATTTGTAGAATCCTCACCATTCGCCCGCACCTGTTGATTTCTATTTTCTAGGTAAGTTTTAAACCATTGTAAAGGAGAACCCCGTATGCCATAAATTTGTAACTTATTAATTAAAATATCATGATTTACACAATCGAAGGCCTTTGCGAAGTCACAAAATACTGAAGCGGTGAAAAGTTTATCATTAAGTGATGTGTATATTTCATTAAGAACGGAAAACATTGCGTCGCTAGTGCATTTTTTAGGTAGAAAGCCATACTGATGAGCTGTGAGGATGTTATGCTTGAAAAGAAAGGGCAAAAGACGGTTTTTCATTAGCCGTTCTACTATCTTCGATAAGGTAGGCAATAACGCGATAGGTCTATAGTTACAGGTTTTGGTTTTGTCGCCACCTTTATGAAGTAGGAAAGAGACCAATTTCAAAGGATTCATTAATCAGTGAAGTTAAAATGTTGATTACTACATCCGGTATATTTAGAAATATTTTGGTGGACAGGCCATCAATTCCACAGGAAAATTTATTTTGGATGTTGTTTATGGTTTGCACTAATTCATGCTTGTCTACTGGTCTTAGGAAGAAACTTTCAGTGATCCTTTTAGTAGATAGGAGGAAGGAGAGAGCATCCTGACTCGGAGCTATGTTAGATTTGATATTTTTACTTACATTTACGAAATAATTGTTTAGTTCATCTGGGCTAGGATTTACACTGTTTGAAGAACGGGTTTTATTCCTTAAGTCATTTATTATAGACCAGGTTTCTTTGGAGGAGTTTTTAGCTCTTGCGATGCGATTTTTGTAATAGTTTTTCTTAGCAGATTTGGTGATTTTCCGATACAATATTCTGTAGTTGTTGATATAGTTTAATATTAGGGGATTATCTGTGTACTTTTTAATATACATGAGTGACCTCATATTTTTAGATGATGTTCTTATTCCTTTAGTTATCCAAGATTTATGACATTTAGTTTTAATGGGGCGAAGGGGGAAAGCTGTATTGAAACACATAATTATTTTATTTAAGAAGTCTAAAAATTTAGAGTCAATGTCTTCAGAAAGACCATTCCAATCAGTAGTTAGACATAAATTATAGAAATTTTTGAAATTATGCTTAGAGAAAATTCTAGCTAGCTGACGGACTTTTTTTGGAGCTGTACGGGGTATCAAAAATTTGGCAAATACTGCTTCGTGGTCTGAGAGACCTGAGCTAATTACTTGGTGCTCTACATCAACGGGTTTAAAATCAGAGACTACGTAATCTATAATTGTAGATGTTGTTTCTGTGATTCTAGTTGGAGAATTTACGTGCATAGTGAGACTGAATGATTCAAAAATATTGATCAAAGACTTTTGAGTAGCACATACATTAGCAAAGTCAATATTAAAATCGCCGCATAAAATTTTCTTACTTTTTATAGGCAATGCGTCAAGTAGATTAAGAAGATTCTCTAGAAAGAGGTGAACATTTGATTTAGGTGTTCTATAAATACAAATAATAAACAAATCAATGTTTTTGTTGTTTACAATGGAAAATTCGAAGAAATTTTCAGCTTGTAGAAAGTCGTATTTAGATACAGCAGAAAAGTCCTTGTCTAAGGATAAAATTAGAGTTCCACCATGGTCTGTATTACTTCTATCATATCTGCTGACGATAGTATATTTTTCGACAAAAACTGGTTCACCAACTTGTAATCCAAGACTCCATAGCTAGTGATAGTCTATATTATATTTTGCCAAAGTCTCTTGAGTTATTCCCAAGTTGAAGTTATAGAAATTGAAATATTGGATTTTAGTTTCTTTTTAATATTGTTTGTTTATTTTTATTTATAATGTCACTGTCATTTGTCATTGTAACCCAAATTACGTCACCACTAATATAGCGTATTATTTATTCCGATCTTCTGTAAGTTCTACATGTAGAATGCTATAAAACATTCTAGGTTGTTGCTGTTTAATATTGTAAGAAATGCCACATACAATGGCTTCAGGCAGCGTATGGAAAAAGTTTGCGAAAATATAATTGGCGAAGATGGAAGATTGGGACCGCAAATTATAAGGAACTTATTTTATGGAAATTATATTCTACCAGATGCAGAAAAAAAAATTTACGACGAAGTTAGTTTTTTTTTTTATTTATAATATATTAAGTAGGTATTTATCAACTAAAGTCAGTTCAAAATTAAGGTTTTGCCCGGAGCGCCAAAATGTCTAGGGCCCGCCCTGGATATACCAACCTCAGATCAATGTTTCAATAATTTTAATTTCGAAGATTACAGATATGGACGATCTAGTCGAAAAAATGAAATTCTATCTATCCGAATACAATCTCATATCTAAGTCTCCGATGAATTTGGTGATGTTTAAATTTGCAATCGAACACGTATCAAGAGTATCTCGCGTATTGACCCAACCAAACGGTAATGTACTGTTGGTTGGAGTCGGTGGTTCAGGAAGACATAGCGCAGCGAAATTGGCCAGTTTTATGGGAGAAGCGGCGATTTTTGAGGTAAACGAATGAATGTTTAAAAAGATAAATGGTCGAAAATCAAAAATAGTATTGAAATAGTAAAAGAAAGAGAAAGAAACGTTACAAATTATGAGTTCTAATAGCAGTGGTACTAAATTATTTGTAGATTGAACTTACAAGAACCTATGGTACGGTAGAATGGAGAGACGATTTGAAAAAATTGTTGACGAAGGCAGGCTTTGAAGGCAAACCTATAGTATTTTTGTTTGCCGATACTCAAGTAGCTGACGAAGGTTTCGTTGAAGATGTTAATACGATTCTCAACACAGGAGACGTGCCCAACTTGTACGCACCTGATGAGAAGGCTGATATATTAGAAAAAATACAAGCTGTATTGAAAGAAAGCGTAGGTATATTTTTTTACTCAAGCCCAATTGTATAACTCTAGTTTAGAAGTTCAACTGAACCTACTAGTGGTGTTAATAATGTTACAGTCAAAACCTTCACTTACTAATAATTTATTTTCTTGTCTTATGTTTTTACTACGTTTGTTATTTAAAATAGTTTATTATTTCTAATTTATTTACACTAAATACTAACTATAATGTATATCTTCGACTGTGTCTTGGCTTCAACTGATCTGTTCCGCTACATTATATAAATGAGCGCTGGTAATGTTTGATTGTAAATTCTGGTGGTATCGCGCGGAGTTTCGCCACAGCTCTCCAGTACTTGTCATGATTTTTCTAGAAAGCACCTCCGCCATTTCCTAGAATATATATTTACCAAATTCGTCATCGTTCACGTGCATTCTATGAATGGTTCATTAAAGTGTTAAAAGTCCAAACAATTAAACTATTTACCAATGTTTATCCTTTGGTAATATCATTATTATTAAAAAAAAAAAATGTTACAGGGAGCTAAGAAGATGGACGCTACACCTTTAGCTCTATATACATTCTTCATAGAACGAATCAGAGCAGCGTTGCATGTTGCTCTATGTTTTTCCCCGATTGGTGAATCGTTTCGAGTCAGATGCAGAATGTTTCCATCGTTGATAAACTGTTGTACAATCGATTGGTTTCAAAGTTGGCCTGATGATGCTTTAGAAAAGGTAAAGTAAAGTAAACAGGTACGAAAACCTAAACGAAGGTGAAATTATACTTTTAATGTATTTTGTATGTAATCGGCTACATTCCTAGGAGTATTGAACAAATATTTATTGAAGACATTATTAATGGTAGTTCTTAACTGATTTTATTTCCGCTATTGTCAGTTCGTTTTTGAAAGATCGTCAAAATCTGAAATTTTATTTTGATAGCCAGCCTCGGGGTTACAATTACATTTTTTTAGGTGGCACAATTTTTCCTAGGCCAAACCGATATAACACCGGAAATGATAGACGTTTGCGTTGACATATGCAAGTTTTTCCACGTCCAAGTGCAGGAAGCGTCAGATTTGTTTTGGAGAGAACAAAAGAGGAAAACGTATGTCACCGCCACCGCATACCTGGAACTAATACAAACGTTTAAGAGTTTGTACGCACTCAAAGTCAATCAAATAAATATGCAACGGAATAGGTAAACATTTAAATCTACAAATCGTTTGTCATTATTTTCATATTGTATACATTGGTTGGTACACATTCTTATAACACATACAATGTAAATATAATATGGTGAAATATAGGTACTTCTAAAGATGTTAATTCTTCAGATATGAGACTGGTTTAGATAAACTGGACTTCGCTGCAGGTCAAGTTGGTTTGATGCAATGCGAGTTACACGATTTGCAGCCTCAACTCGTCGTGGCCTCGGCCAATACGGAAAAGTTGATGGTTAAAATAGAACAAGATACTGTTGTTGTTGAGAAACAAAAAGAGGTAATTGTACAAACTAATGACTCATATTTTATAAAAAATATTTTCTTGTTTATTTGTATTGCATCTAGCTAAATTTCAGCCAATCAGGAATTTTTCTTTTTGATTTAATTAAGAGTTTAACCAATGGTATCTTCTTCATTCTGTACTGATGTTTAAAGTTCGTAACTATGCACTGCTAATTGGTCATTTCGAGCCTTCTCCAGAAACTGTGGAACTTCATTGATGTGGTCATGCAACCTTTTTTCGTGTTTTTCGATTTTTTTATTTTCTTCAATTTAAATTTTAAATGTCTTTAAGTAATAACAAACAGATCTATCTAATTTTGTTAACAATTTCCCTTTTTGTTATTGAATGTTATTCATTTTCTTAGGTTGACTGGAAGAGCAGATTCTATAGTAGCCTTTTGTTTATTTGATTTTACACAGTTTCCGTTTTCTTCTTTTATTGGTGACATGTGTTTTTTTACAGATTGTTGGTGCTGACGAAGCTTTGGCTAACGAAGCAGCCGCAGCTGCTCAAGCCATTAAGGACGATTGCGAATCGGATTTATCTGAGGCCATTCCAGCTCTTGAAGCTGCCGTTGAAGCTTTGAACACTTTAAAACCGGCGGATATTACAGTCGTAAAATCCATGAAGAATCCACCTTCTGGTGTGAAGCTTGTTATGGAAGCTGTACGTTAAATTGACAAATTAATTATTTAAAAATAATACTTTGTAATCTCTGTCTTCACCATTCCTATTTTCCATCTCCCCGCACTCTCTTCCTTCACTTTACTTCACAAGTTTTTGTTGTCAACATTTCGCTTATTTTCTGCAAGAACGTCTTAACTCAAATATTTTATGTTTATTTAAGGTTTGCGTGATGAAGCAGGTCAAGCCTGACAGGAAGCTGGATCCTAATTCAGGCAAAATGATTGACGATTATTGGTCATCTTCAGTAAAACTTTTGGGCGACATGAAATTCCTGGAGGGTTTAAAAAACTACGACAAAGATAGTATACCTCAATCTGTTATGAAAAAAATAAGAGACAAGTAATTAAATATTTATTTATTTCACTAAAACATTAAAGAAAAAAAAATATTCCAAGTAGTATGTATAAAAAAATGCGGGATATTTTCCATTTACTCCTGGGGATTTATATGGTTGAAATTTGTTTATATCTCATCTAATTTTGTTTGAGATGTCAT
Source organism: Psylliodes chrysocephalus (assembly GCA_927349885.1). Lineage (NCBI taxonomy): Eukaryota > Metazoa > Arthropoda > Insecta > Coleoptera > Chrysomelidae > Psylliodes > Psylliodes chrysocephalus. The sequence goes on along the minus strand of OV651830.1, from coordinate 895,396 downwards.
CGTTTTCTTTTTACAGATATTTACCAGACAGAGAATTTGATCCGATAAGAATCCAAAGCGTGTCTGCCGCATGCGAAGGTTTATGTAAATGGGTCAGAGCCATCGAGGTATACGACAGAATCATTAAAATCGTCGCCCCAAAGCAAAAGGCCTTGGCAGCTGCTGAATCAGAACTTGCCGCCCAAATGGATACTCTGAATGCGAAACGAGCTCAGCTTCAAGAGGTTAGAAACTTGATTTTTATTAAATTTTGTTATAGAAATTTCCGTTGAGATAGCATGATTGTTTCGCATTGCATTCACATCTCATCGAGCATCACACATGTTTTTAACAAATAGAAATCGTTTTATTAACTATTCGTGTTTTTCACATATTTAGAAGTATGCATTAAAACAAATATCAAAAAAGAAAAGTAAATTCGTACATCTCAATTATACTGTAACCAAAATAATTAATATGCGTCATTTTTCTTTTGCATTAATCGTTCAAGAAAATCCATAACACAGAATTCTAACTAAAAATGAACCAATAACAAAAATAAAAAGTTGAGCTTATTAGGATAACTAAATAAATTATAATAGAACCCACCATAAAAAATTTGATAGTCATATTGTTTAAATTGTTATTACAAGGTGCAATAATAATTGAACTTTTTTGAGTTGTGACTGTATTCTTGCAAATGTATATTATTATGTCCGGAATTTGGTTTTTTGGATTGACAAACATTTTTTCGTTATATTTTGACGACGTTTTAAAAACCAAGGTTCATAATAATGTTTTATTGAAAGCGTAGGTCGCAGACAAACTACAAGCCCTGAACGACGATTTTGCCGCCGAAATGAAAAAGAAGAAGGATTTGGAAGACGACATCGATCTTTGCGGTCAAAAATTAGATAGAGCTGAGAAATTGATTGGTGGACTGGGAGGAGAGAAGGCGCGTTGGTCTGAAATAGCCGCGTATTGTTTAACTTTACTGGGAAAAGTAATTGGAGATGTACTATTATCTGCTGGTACTATCGCTTATTTGGGACCTTTCACTATTAATTACAGGTATAATCATCGTGATATACTACCCTCCTAAATCGAAAAGCGGTATTGACCGACCATACAAAAGAAGATTTATTTGTTTTTAAAAAATTATTATTTTTAGGATTTCGTTGATGAAAGAATGGAATGTTTATGCATTGGACAGAGGTCTGCCATGTTCAGATAATTTCTCGCTAGTTGTTACAATGGGAGAACCGGTAGTGATAAGAGCCTGGAATATTGCCGGTTTACCAATTGACAATTACAGTATAGAGAATGGTATAATTTCTACCTCTGCCAGAAGGTGGCCTTTAATGATCGACCCACAAGGTAATAAACTTTATTTTTGAACAAAATCTATATATATATAATATAGAGAAGGCAATGAATGTACTCAATCTCTAAACTGCTCCTCTACTAATATTAAAGCTGCACTTTTATAACCTATCTAAACTATAAAGATTTGTTAAATTATAGCTAAAGTTACTATTGAAGAATGAACAAGAATTTTGAGCGTTCCTGTATAATATTTGTTTTGTTTTTACTTTCCTATCTGTATACAGATATAAGGAAAGTATAGGAATCATGATTTTTTTCGACCTCGAGTTTTCGACGGATTTTTACGTTTTGAGGTCCCCTGAATCCGTTTTGACTATTTTCGCGATGATGTCTGTGTGTGTGTCTGTGTGTGTGTCTGTATAACGCATAACTCATGAACCGATACATAGAAAAACACCAAATTTTAAACTTAAGCTTTGTTTTAACGTCCAATGAGCTGATTAGATTTTGGGCAGAGTCGGAACATCTGGGGGGTACTTTATAGGTGGTCATTTTTATATTTTATGGAATATATCTGTTATTTACGTTTGGAGAAGAAAATTCTTCAAATAAAAGTTACTTCTAATATAATTATCTATAATTTTTGTTTTTTGCAAAATTTTCCTAAAATGGTCCGTATTCGAGAAATTTGACAAAATGTAAAAAAAATATTTTTTTATAAAAATTGTTCAAATAAAAGTTGTAATATAATTCTCTATAATTTTTATTCTATACATAATTTCTCTAAAATGGACCGTATTCGAGATATTTGAGAAAATGTGTAAATTTCGAATTTTGAAGAAAACTCAAAAACGGATAAAGAAAAAAACATTAAATTTTAAACTTAAGGTTTATTTCGGCCTGACGTGAAATGATTAGATTTTGGACAAAGTCGGAACATCTGGGGGGGTACTTTATGGGAGGCCGTTTATATATTTTATGGAATATATCTGTTATTTATGTTTGGAGAAGAAAATTGTTCAAATAAAAGTTACTTCTAATATTATTATTTATAATTTTTGTTTTATGTAAAAATTTCCTGAAATGGTCCGTATTCGAGAAATTTGACAAAATGTGCAAAATTCTGATTTTTATGAAAGTTTTTGAATTAAAAGTTGTTTGCGATATCGATCTCTATAATTTTTGTTTATACATGATTTTTCTAAAATGGACCGTAATGAAAAAATTGTAGGAAATTTAAATTTTTCAGTATTTTCGTTTTCCATGAATATCTATAGAAAAATGTTTCGAGGTAGATGTATGTGGACAATGTATATATTTAGTTTATCCTCTAAACATTTATAGAGATGCTGCAATAGGTTGTACAAAATAACCGGAAAAGCCTATAATAACTAGATAGGAAAGTCATGTGTTGGACACATCAGATTTTTAGTTGTGATGATCATGATTTTTTATACCATGATGATCATGATAAAAAAATGTCAAGTATTGTCAATTAATAAAAGTCTAACGCGTGTAAAGTCTATTCAGATTTCATTTACGCCGCGTCAAAACAATTTCTCCCATCCAGCAACATTACATCTACCATTTGCTAGAGTTACGTTTTACGTAATCTTTAATGTGTATCACTTTTACGCATGACGTGCTGTATTAGGATCACATGACGCTATCCTGCAAGTTAGGAATAATTTTAAAATATAAAGTTAAGATGGTTTATATTTTAAGGGCAAGCAAATAAATGGGTGAAAAACATGGAAAAGTACAACAGACTGAACGTCATCAAACTAACAGACGGTAATTACGTCCGAATCATGGAAAATGCCATAACATTTGGTACGCCGGTATTGCTCGAAAACATCAACGAAGAAATCGACGCCATCTTGGATCCCATCTTGGTAAAGACAATTTTCAAACAGCAAGGAGTGTGGTACTTGAAATTGGGCGACAACGTACTTGAGTACAATTTTGATTTTCGATTATACATCACCACTAGATTGAGAAATCCCCATTACTTACCGCAAGTGTCTGTAAAAGTTACGTTAGTGAATTTCATGTTAACGCCACAAGGGCTTCAAGATCAGCTCTTGGGTATAGTGGTGGCTTACGAGAAACCAGAATTGGAGGAAAAGAAGAATTTGATGATTGTCGAAAGCGCTAATAATAAGAAAACGTTGAAGGAAATCGAAGATAAGATTTTGGAGGTAAGGCAAACATAACAATTTTGTAAATAGTTTATATGCTTTTTTATGTCTTTTGACAGCTTCCGCATTACTCTTAATAAGACATGATTATGAATGTAGGTGCTGTCTTCATCCGAAGGAAACATCTTAGAAGACGAAACCGGTATCAAGGTATTATCCACCAGCAAAATCCTATCCGAGGACATCCAAGTGAAACAAAAGCAAGCTGCAATCACCGAAAAAGAGATCGATACGGCCAGAAACGGATACATCCCCATCTCAAAACATTCCGCTGTCTTGTTTTTCTGTATTTCGGATATCGCTAATATAGATCCCATGTACCAGTACTCGTTGGGTTGGTTCGTTAACTTGTATATACAGTCAATATTGAACAGTCCGAAATCTGATAACCTCGAAGAACGATTGGAGTTTTTAACGGCTCATTTTACAAGCAGCGTTTATAAAAACGTCTGTAGATCGTTGTTCGAGAAAGATAAATTGTTGTTCTCCATGGTACTAGCAGTTGGAATACTCAGAGCTAAGGTAAAGTATTCATTTATTTTGTCTGTTTTTTAAAATTACTTGTAATTGTTTTTAGTATATACTGTTCATTGTTAAAACCTTCAAAATCAGTTTATTTTCATTGCAGAATGAGATAAATGAGGATGTATGGAATTTTCTTCTAACAGGAGGAGTGGCGTTGGACAATCCATTTCCAAATCCGTCACCAGAGTGGCTCTCTGAAAAATCATGGTCCGAAATCGTGAGAGCCACTCACTTAGAAGGGTAAAAGCGTTTTTACCTAATTAAATTTTTAATATAATAAAATAAACGTTACCCATTTTCCCAAAAAAAAATCACACATGAGTATTACATTGATTTCAGCTTACATGGACTTAAAGAATCTGTTGAAGAAGATAATGCCTTATGGAGAAAATTCTATGATGTATCAAATCCGAATGAAATCCCTTGTCCACCACCTTTCGAACAAACTCGTGGTTTACAACGATTAGTGCTACTACGCTGTTTGAGACCTGATAAAATTGTACCGGCAGTACAAGTAAGATTTAAGTCCTTAAATGCATCATAATAACCGTTACCATTACTATCATCTTTATTGTGATAATTTTGTAGAACTACGTCGTCGACGAAATGGGTCCATCATATTTAGAACCCCCTCAATTTAATATAGAAGCATCATACAATGACAGTAATAATTGTACACCCTTAGTATTTATCTTATCGGCTGGTTCTGATCCGATGGCTGGATTAATACGTTTCGCTGCTGACAAAGGCATTGCTAAACAACAACTCATGACAATTTCATTAGGCCAAGGGCAGGTAAAGACAATTCGATTTACTTAGGAAGTATATAAATAATTTAGTAAGTAATAATCCCAGTAAGTTTTGGCTAATAATCTCTGTAGGGTCCCATAGCGGCAAATATGATCAGCATAGGTTTGGAAACTGGTAGATGGGCGGTTCTTCAAAATTGCCATTTAGCCGAGAGCTGGATGAGAGAACTGGATCGACTTTGCAATGAAGTAATCGTTCCAGAAAATACACATCCGAATTTTAGATTGTGGTTAACCAGTTATCCTAGCAGAGCTTTTCCCGTATCGATTTTACAAAACGGTAAGATTTGGACTAGATCTTAAATGCTATAAACGCTGAGTAGCGTTGTTCGTAATCAACATGTTGAATTTCCGTTTGAATTTTTATAGGCGTCAAAATGACGAATGAAGCTCCCAAGGGATTGCGACAAAACATCCTGAGATCGTATACGTCGGATCCAATATCGGATCAGACTTTTTACAATCAGTGTCCCAATCAAAAAGCATTTCGTCCGCTGTTATTCTCACTCTGTTTCTTCCACGCCGTTATTCAAGAAAGAAGAAAGTTCGGTCCTCTAGGATGGAACATTCCATACGAATTTAACGAGTCCGATTTGAAGATATGTGTGCTACAACTGCAGGTATGTAGCCATGAAGTCTCCACCCCAATCCTGAAAAACGGAAATTAAAAAAGGCTTTGGAATTAACGTACATTTTTTTCTAGATGTTTCTTACCGATTACCTTGACGTACCTTTTGATGCTCTGTCATATTTGACAGGCGAGTGCAACTATGGAGGTCGTGTGACAGACGACAAAGATAGGAGATTAATTATGTCACTGCTTTCGACGTTTTATGCAACTGATGTTGTACATAAACCAGGGTAAAATACTATTTTGTTATTTATTTAAAATTGAGATCATTTATACGTACAGACTGAAAAGGCCTGTACGATATTTATGAAATTTGATTTATATTATGGCCTATCTTCAATTGGTATTTAAGTTGTTGTCAGATCTTCCGTTTTTATTATTTCAAATAGATCACCCTCTATGTTTTATGATTTTTAAATAACTTAATGAAAAATTTTTCATGTAATATTGCCTTTGTCTGAAAGTTCGTTATATTTTTGGAAAAACAGAAGATCCAACATTAACGTAAAAACTACTTGAAAATCTACTATATTACACATTGAACCCCAAAAACTAAATTTCATAAATATCGTAAAAGCCGTTTCTGGTATAAATTGTATAGTGTTCCATACATTAGCCTCACTCTGTATATTATGCATTTTAGGTATTGCTTCTCGCCAAGTGGAATTTATTATGTACCAGTTGTGAATACTTGGGAAGGTTGCGTTGAATATATTAAAAGTTTGCCAATCAATGCGTCGCCAGAGGTTTTTGGTCTTCATGAGAATGCTGATATTACCAAAGATAACCAGGAAACAGCTAATGTAAATATAAACGTATTCTAGTCTATTCCTAAATTTATTCGAATCAGACTTTATAAGAATTAGAATTTATAAGAATCAGAAATTATAAGGGGTCGCTTTATAAAAATTAACAATTTTATAGAGGTCACATTCCAATTCTTATAATTTCTGATTCTTATAAATTATTATTCTTATAAGGAAACATTTAATGTAAATATAAGTGTATTATAGTATATTCGCTTTATAAAAAAATTAACAATTTTATAGAGGTCACATTCTAATTCTTATAAATTTTGATTCTTATAAAGTCCTAATCGTATAAAAAATTAACAATTTTATAGAGGTTACATTACAATTTTATAGAGGTCACATTCCAATTCTTATAATTTCTGATTCTTATAAAGTCCTATTCGTATAAATTCTGATTTGTATAAATTCTGATTCTTATAAAGTCTGATTCGAATAAATTCTGATTCTTATAAGGAAACATTTAATGTAAATATAAGCGTATTATAGTCTATTCGCTTTATAAAAAGTTAACAATTTTATAGAGGTCACATTACAATTTTAAGCGACCCCTTAGGGGTCGCTTTATAAAAAATTAAAAATTTTGTAGAGGTTACATTACAATTTTAAGGGACCCCGTAGGGGTCGCTTTATAAAAAATAACAATTTTATAGAGGTCACATTCTAATTCTTATAATTTCTGATTCTTATAAATTATGATTCTTGTAAATTCTGATTCTTATAAAGTCTGATTCGAATAAATTCTGATTCTTATAAGAAAACATTTAATGTAAATATAAGCGTAGGTATTATAGTCTATTCGCTTTATAAAAAAATTAACAATTTTATAGAGGTCACATTCCAATTCTTATAAATTATGATTCTTGTAAATTCTGATTCTTATAAAGTCTAATTCGTATAAATTCTGATTTGTATAAATTCTGATTCTTATAAATTCAAATTCTTATAAAGTCTGATTCGAATAAATTCTGATTCTTATAAGGAAACATCTAATGTAAATACAAGCGTATTATAGTCTATTCTTAAACTTTATAAATCTGCCTACCGTGTTGGGGTTTTATTCTTATAAATTATGATTCTTGTAAATTCTAATTCTTATAAATTCTGATTCTTGTAGTCTGATTCGTATAAATTCTGATTATTATAAATTCTGATTCTTAAAAATTCTGATTAGTATAATTTCTAATTCTTATAAACTCTGATTCTTATTAATTTTTATAAATTCTGATTTATATAAATTGATTCTTATAAATTCTGTTGTTTATAAATTCTGATTCTTGTAAATCCTAATTTTTATAAAGTCTGATTCATATAAATTATCAATATTATAAATTCTGATTCTTATAAGATCTGATTCTTATAAATGCTGATTCTCATAAATTTTGATTGTATAAATTTTGATTCTTATAAAATCTTGATTTTTATAAAATATGATTCTTGTAAACTCTGGTTCTTATAAATTTTGATTTTTATAAATTCTGTTTTTATAAATTATGATTCTTATAAATTCTAATTGTTGTAAATTCTAACTTTTATAAATTCTTATTTTTATAAAGTCTGATTCGTATAAATTAGGAATATTATAAATTTTGATTCTTATGAGATCTGATTCTTATAAATTTTGATTCTTATAATCTCTGATTCTTATAATCTCTGATTCATATAAAATCTGATTCTTCTATATACTGACCCTTATAAATACTAATTCTTCTAAATTCCGATTATATATTCTGATTAGAAATCTTTATGGTTTTACCTGATGATGAAGTAATGGAGAATAATATTAGTGATCTACAAAAAATTTTTTCTAAAGTAGGTCTTGAAAAAATGCACGAATATCAGAATGTACAATTTTTTTTAAGTGCCAATTCTGATTTTATTCAAAGCCGTGCGTGACTTTGTGAGAAATAAAGGACCTTTATTTTCACCTTCGTACTCATATTATTATACTCCGTTTTACACCTTAATATTTTTTAGTTGCTATCTGGAGTACTGTTAACGCAAACTTTAGTAACGGGCGGTGGAAGCGAAGGAGATGCTCAAGCAGTGATTATAGATCTCGCCAATGATATTTTAAATAAAGTACCTAATGAATTTGATATTGATTTCGTAAGCGCCCAATACCCAGTCATGTACACCAATTCGATGAATACAGTCTTGAAACAAGTGAGTCTGTCTCTAATAATAACGAAGATATACGCTCACACCCCCTTGACGATGCTAAAGGGCATATATTTTTTTTTGGTTTAATTCTTCGTTCTTTTTGTAGGAATTAATTCGATTCAACAGACTGATTTCGGTAGTGAAAAAAACGTTGAACGATATGATTAAAGCCGTAAAAGGAATTGTGGTTATGTCGGCCGAATTGGAAGACACCTATGAAGCTCTTGTGATCGGAAAACAACCGGGCGCTTGGCAGGGCAAAAGTTATCCCAGTTTGAAACCGTTGGGATCATACGTTACCGATTTGATTCAAAGGTGAATACAAAGGCAGGATGTAATTGAAATATGTTATTGAATGGAACTAGTAGGCATTTCTGATATCATAGTTTATTGGCGAATTAAAATGTATTTTTCTTTTTTTTTGTCCTTTAAGGATGTTTTTCGAAAACTTTGTTCTATTTTCTTTACTGCTGATCTGAACAAATTATTAATAGACATTATACTAGTTGCTGAAACCTCTCAGGTTCTTCTGCATTCATATTCGACACCTTTTTGATTCTCTATATTTCTTCATTTTCTTTTTTAATTATTCACCGAATAGCTCAGCTTTGTCCAAAAAATCCTCATTCTCCTAAATGTTGTATATTTTTTCGAACATTTTCCTATTTTAACAATGTTTTTTAGATTGACATTTTTGCAAGACTGGATCGACAACGGAGAACCTCTAGTGTATTGGTTGTCGGGTTTTTTCTTCACTCAATCTTTTTTGACGGGTGTTCTACAGAACTATGCGCGCAGGAAAAATTTGCCGATAGACTGGATCCATTTTGAATATTACGTGACTGAACATGAAGCTGAAAACGAAAATATGCATATTCCTTTGGGGGTGTACTGCAGGGTAAGATTTATATTATGTCAAACAATCATTTTTTTAATACGTGTTACCAACAATAAATACATGTAAAGTTTCTCGCATGCAGCAAAAAAAGGAAGAAGAAGAAGATAGTGTTTTTATAAAAGTAAGCCTAGAAAAACATGTCTGCAAATTTTTTTATGAATGTGTCCTAATCACATACTTTGATTACTGGTGAAAGAGAGAGGTCCGATACGTCCAACATAGGGCGCGGCCATTTTGATGCCTTTACCACAGTTTATAGCTAAATAATCAGTTCGCTCACTCTGCGTCGGCACTTTTGATCTCAATGTTCCAGTTTATACACTGCGCAACTCGGATAATACAATATATGACATCCGCCTATAATAAAACAGCAGTCTTCTGCGCATCCTGAATTTGTATCCCTGGGGACCTATTTTCAAACTGTGTGAGTACTCATTTCTCTCAAGATTCTCATCAGAAATGTCATACGTCAATGTGGAAATGTTGTTTTTAAAGGCATCGAGGATTAAAATTCTTAGGAACATTTTAATTCTCTCTAAATAAACCGAGAGAAACAGTCAGTGAGTTCACACTGGCCCTAAGAGCCCTAAAAATACGGTTTTACGTTGACGTATGACATTTCTCTTGAGAGAAATGAATTCTCTCGAGTTTGAAAATAGCCCCCCTGGAGTGGATGTTATTTTGGAATATTCAACTGGTCCGAGTGAGCTAACTAATTCTTTAGCAATAAACTGTGCATTTACTACTAGGTTAGGCAACACATATATTTCCCAAATGTTAAACTGGTAGTCTATACATCCAGATATTTAGACAATGAAAAAAGAACAACAAAGTACTAAAAATTAACATACAATCACCAATTAATTAAAAATATTCGTGTAAATCACGTCTAAAACCCAAAATGATATATAAATCCTCAAAACTTGCTCACTGACACTGACAGCAGCAAGCAAAATATTAAAAATATTGCGCCAAGATGTAGGCAACACGTAATAAGGCATCAAAATGGCGGAATTTTCTATCTCCTTTTAAGAGGCACTCAAAAAGCTGCGCAGTGCGACTATTCTCCATATAGTAAGAGAATCAAAGTATGTGGTCCTAATCTATTGTTGCTTTCCTTTTACCAGAATACTTAGGAAATCTTACTCAGATCGATGTGACCTTGATATTTTGCACGTTCCATTTATAAGTACTAAGTAGAACAGAAGTAAAAGTTGGAAATGCTTTTGCCAGTTCTCCCACTTTATACACATAAATTGACAGGTTGGCACCGGATCTCACCGAACTGGACGCGATACATTGGCGTACAAAATTATTTTATAGATGTTAATAACAATTTCGAGTAAATAGTTTAATAAATTGTGAATAGCTGTTGAAATTTTGTAAAATTATGATTTGAATATTATAATACATGTTTAATAATTATTTATAATCCATAAATACATGCGATTGTCCGGTTCCGCCGATAACAATTTAAAATTACTTATTCTATGAAACGACACTGGCAGGTAAACATTACTGCGAAATTCTCGGAGCCGCCCGACGTGGTTTGACGTTTACCCCCTCTCTACCTACCAAAAGACTTTTTAACTTTTACTTTCTCTATAAAGCAAACTAAGAATTTTTACTCTCCCCTTCCCCCTAATAAGGTTTCTCGCTAAGAAATAAGATTTTTATCTAAGTTAGAAGGGGAGTAAACAAGTTGATGTTCTATGTCACAGATCATAATGTTTTTATGGTCTTTTTGTTGGTTGTGGCGTTGATTGAGGTTATGCGTAATTATTATTTATTTATGATCTGTGTTATTTAAATTTCTATTACGAAAAGTTATAATTATATTTATACATTTACCAAAATCGTGACTTTTATTTTATTCTTTACTCTATCCATATTCTATCTGTTAAATTTGTTTATACTTGTAGCCTGTAGCAAAATAAAATTTAAGGTTAGAGTTCTGTCCAGAGCAATGAACTGGAGTGGGGTAGAATGCTTGTCAATAAGCTTGAGATGCGACTCTATGGGCGAAGACAGGTTATTTTTCATCTCACTCGGGAGTATTTATTACAACCATTTTCTATTTCACTTTGTTATTGTCTGATCCACCAGCTTGTGGATTGAACAATAACAATGTGAAACAGAAAATGGTTATTATAAATACTCCCGAGTGAGATGAGAAATAAAAATGGCGGCGCCCATAGAGTCGCATCTTGTTTTATTGATACAATATGCACATTGGCTTTCTACCCCACTCCAGTTCATTGGTCCAGAGCAGGGTTGCCAATCTGTGAGTAATTCCTCACATTTGTGAGTAATTTACTACTCTGTGAGTAATTTTGTGAGTAAAGGGCAATTGTGAGTAATATGTGAGTATTCGAGAAGTCAGCATGGGTATATTCATGGTGTTAGGCAAAATCCTGATCGGATAATTTATTAAAACCGTGTTCTTTTTAAAAATTTTAATATAAGCCTATTTTACCACCCTAGCACTTTTAGCAGTCATTACAATTTTGTAGTTTTAAAATTGCAGCGTCCTCTATTGCTTGGTCAATGTAATAGAGTAAAAGTGATTTTGATATTTTACAACACTAGGTGTCGTGTCGATAGTGATAGTCCCATTCGTTGATTAATATCTTTTTTGTTCATTTTAAAAGTATATTTTTTATTAATAGATTTTTTTAAGTATTAGAATTAATTATTTATTATGATTTGGCCCGTTAATAAAGAAGATACTCTAATTCTCCAAACCTTTTTATCTGTGTTTTTTGTTCAGCTGATTACAAAGAAGTTTTATATATTTCATACATAACTATTCATAACTATTGGGACATAGGCTAAGGGCAGGTTATTTGTACCATTGTACCAAAATATGGTGATAGGGCCAAATATACCTTAATACAATATTGCTGTGGAATAAGATACAGGGCGTTAAATAATAATAGTAATAATTATTTGACACTTTAAAGCAACTTTTCATAAATGAAATATTTTGGGAGTTGTTCAATTGCGTTTTTCTCGAAAACGGGTGAAATGATCTAATCAAAAATACTAAAAAGTTTCGTAAAAAAAGCTACCACTTAATTTCATCATCAGGAATAATTCACGTGGCGCCTCCTGTAACAAAATGTGAAATAATACATAAAATAATATTCCTTGTCAAAAAATATGCCTGTGTGCCAATTTTGATAACAATTCATAAATATACAGTGACATCAGAAAAAAACGAAAAAACAGAATTCAAATTTAACTCCCTGTATCTTATTCCACAGCAATATTTTATTAAGGTATATTTGGTACTATCGCCAAATTTTTGTCCAAATAACCTGTGCCTATGTCCCAATAGTTATGAATCAACCTGTACATTACTTGGTTATTAAAATAGTGAATGCACAGTTTTGACTCTTGTATGTTCTGAAAATTGCTCTTTTGATGTTTGGCAACATTGCACAGTAGTAAAATAAATTCAATCAAAAGTGCACGAATACAAATTATAGCATTTATATATAAAAAAACTAGTAATATTGATATTTTTAAGTTGTGAGTAATTGTGAGTAATCCGGAAAAGTTTTTGAGAGTAAATCGGTAAAGACCGGTTGGCAACCCTGGTCCAGAGATAAGACATAGGTCTGTTCTGGTTTTGAGAAATAACGATCCACAACTGTCGGGCTCATGCGCAGTAGATAAAAAGTGTTCTGGTTTTTCTGGGACTACTTCGGATCTCTCAGTCCAGTGTTCTGGTTTCGTATCCGAAATAATCCGTGATTGTTGTAAACAGTCAAAAAGTGTTCATGCTTGGGAGTGTGGATCGACTCGGACTGTTTTGACCGCGCATGCGTTTTTGAAGTGTTATGAATATTGTATTGGCTTTTTAGACCATACGAAACGTATACAATCCCAAATTGTTTATTTATATGTGGACGAATGTCTCTTGTTCTTGTTTTATTTGTAAATTAAAGCAATTTTAGAATTATTAATTTTTTAATATTCTGTTTTTATTTATTCCATTGAAATGTGATGATAATGATAAACATATACATGCAAATGTTATTTGAAGCTGAGCTTTCAAAAGGAACTTCATTATTATAATAAACAATAAACAAAACACCTTTATGACGTGTTCTGGTTTTCCAATAATTTCAAACAGTCGGGGATTTTTTGCCTTTACGCATACGGTCCGGCGCAGTTTCAAAACAGTTTTCATTTTGAGAACCAGAACAAACCTAAATATGTCTTCTCTCTGGTTCTGTCTTCTGTCAAAATAATACAAGTAAGGTAATTTACTTAAAAGACCGTTCCTTTTGATTATAATTTTCTGGGATAAAATTACTTAGGATCGATTCCACCGTTGTGTTAAACGGAGATTAAAATGACATTGTTAATGTAAAAATTTCATTTTAAACTCCGTTTAACACAACGGTGGAATCGGTCCTTAGTAAAATATCTGACTGACGTCACATGTAAGTCAAACTAACTAAGTAAATTTGTAAAAGGAAAGCGCCTTATATGTTGACATTCAACAATATTGACATGATCGAATCTTGTTATTCTTTGTTAATCATCAGGTAGATGTAGAGTAACCACTACTGCGGCATTAAATCGGAGGTACTAATGGCCAAAACCGTCACTTTTCTCGTTGAACTCTATAAAATTGTATATATAAATATCCTGATAGCTCAAATGTTACAGATTTAGAGAAGTATAGGTATATTAAAAAAAATGTATATTTGGTTTAGGGCTTGTTTCTCGAAGGAGCAAGATGGGACAGAAAATTCAAACGAATAAACGAATCCTACCCCAAAATCCTCTTTGACACGATCCCCATCATGTGGATGAAACCAGCGGAGATATCGCAATTCGTGCCATTGCCATCTTACACTTGTCCCGTTTACAAGACTAGCGCTAGACGAGGAGTTTTAGCGACCACTGGACATTCTTCCAATTTTGTCATGTTGATCTCTTTGAACTCGCATTTGCCGCAGAAACACTGGATAAATCGTGGGGTAGCATCGTTGTGTCAACTGGACGATTGATTTTAATATTATAATAAATTAGTGATTTTTAATAAAGGTTTTAAAATTGCGTCGTTTTTTTTTTTACTGAATTGTCTTGTTTTCTAATTTAGTCTAGTCTGCATGGATAAAGCTGTATCCTAAAGAGTCAAGAGGACATCTCCTGAAATAAATTTCAGTTGCTTTATGTTTCATTCGATTTTCATAACTTTTGCAGTTAATTATAAAGATTTATTATTTAGGGCAGAAACAGTATTAAAACAAATTTTATTAATATACTAGTAGACCCGACAGACGTTGTCCTGTCTTAACTATGAATATTGATTTCGAATTGGTATAATTAACTAAAAAAATATTTCAGAAACAAAGTGTTTATTATTCTAATGCTTTATGATATACTAATCCGATCGAAGCATCTGTTTTAAACGATTTGCAGCACGCATTCTGTCAATGTTATATCAAACGCCATAAGGTTACATCAAAAAAGTTTAATTTAATATGGTGGTTAAGTATTCTTAAATTTTCTAAATTTCCGCGCAATTTCTTAATTTTTTCTTTCATAAGAACCTTCTCGTGACAATAACAAACACAACGAAAAAAGAATTAGCGAAATCGGTCCAGCCGTTCACGCGTGTTGCCGTGACCAAGGGAAACAGAGATTCATTTTTACTTTCCTATCTGTATACAGATATAAGGAAAGTATAGGAATCATGATTTTTTTTTCGACCTCGAGTTTTCGACGGATTTTTACGTTTTGAGGTCCCCTGAATCCGTTTTGACTATTTTTGCGATGATGTCTGTGTGTGTGTGTCTGTATGTCGCATAACTCATGAATCGATACACAGAAAAACACCAAATTTTAAACTTAAGCTTTATTCCAGCGTCTAATGAACTGATTAGATTTTGGGCAGAGTCGGAACATCTAGGGGGGTACTTTATGGGTGGTCATTTTTATATTTTATGGAATATATCTGTTATTTACGTTTGGAGAAGAAAATTCTTCAAATAAAAGTTACTTTTAATATAATTATCTATAATTTTTGTTTTATACAAAATTTTCCTAAAATGGTCCGTATTCGAGAAATTTGACAAAATGTAAAAAAAATATTTTTTTTTAAAAATTGTTCAAATAAAAGTTGTTTGTAATATAATTCTCTATAATTTTTATTCTATACATAATTTCTCTAAAATGGACCGTATTCGAGATATTTGAGAAAATGTGTAAATTTCGAATTTTGAAGAAAACTCAAAAACTGATAAAGAAAAAAACATTAAATTTTAAACTTAAGGTTTATTTCAGCCTGACATAAAATGATTAGATTTTGGACAAAGTAGGAACATCTGGGGGGCACTTTATGGGAGGCCGTTTTTATATTTTATGGAATATATCTGTTATTTATGTTTGGAGAAGAAAATTGTTCAAATAAAAGTTACTTCTAATATTATTATCAATAATTTTTGTTTTATGTCAAAATTTCCTGAAATGGTCCGCATTCGAGAAATTTGACAAAATGTGCCAAATTCTGATTTTTATGAAAATTGTTGAACTAAAAGTTGTTTGCGATATCGATCTCTATAATTTTTGTTTATACATGATTTTTCTAAAATGGACCGTAATGGAACAGTGCTAAATTTAAATTTTTCAGTATTTTCGTTTTCAATGAATATCTATAGAAAAATGTTTCGAGGTAGATGTATGTGGACAATGTATATATTTAGTTTATCCTCTAAACATTTATAGATATGCTGCAATAGGTTGTACAAAATAACCGGAAAAAGCCTATAATAACTAGATAGGAAAGTCATGTGTTGGACACATCAGATTTTTATATTAGAAATAATTTAATATGGTGGTTAAGTATTCTTAAATTTTCTAATTTTTCGCGCAATTTTCTTAATTTTTTCTTTCATAAGAACCTTCTCCTGACAATAACAAACAAAACAAAAATTAGAGAAATCGGTCCAGCCATTCACGCGTGATGCCGTGACCAAGGGAAATAGGGAATCATTTTTATATATATTTGACGATTTTCTAATTTTTCGCGCAATTTTCTTAATTTTTTCTTTCATAAGAACCTTCTCCTGATAATAACAAACACAACAAAAAAAGAATTAGCGAAATCGGTCCAGCCGTTCACGCGTGATGCCGTGACCAAGGGAAATAGGGATTCATTTTTATATATATATAGAAATTTTCTAATTTTCCGTGCAATTTTCTTAATTTTTTCTTTCATAAGAACCTTCTCCTGATAATAGCAAACACAACAAAAAAAGAATTAGCGAAATCGGTCCAGCCGTTCACGCGTGATGCCGTGACCAAAGGAAATAGGGATTCATTTTTATATATATTTGACGATTTTCTAATTTTTCGCGCAATTTTCTTAATTTTTTGTTTCATAAGAACGTTCTCCTGACAATAACAAACACAACAAAAAAAGAATTAGCGAAATCGGTCCAGCCGTTCACGCGTGATGCGGTGATCAACGGAAATAGGGATTAATTTTTTTATATAGAGAAAGATGCGAAAAAAAGGGCTGTTTTTAGGGGTTTCCCGGAAATTATTCGAATTTTTCTCGCCGTAAAAACCATCCTTGAACTTCAACGAACATTTAAAAAAAAGAATTGGTAAAATTGGTCCAGGCATTGTTGAGTTATGCGCTTACCAACACATTTTGCGATTCATTTTTATATTATAGATTTTTTTAATAATAAATCGATTTTTTGGAAAAAAAATAACGTGTATTCCCCAGTCTATAATAAACCAAAAAAAAATTTGCTGAAAATGTGAAGCCAGTATTAATTATTGACTAGTGACTTAATAAGTCTATTGCATCTTGCATTAATTTTAATTCAAAGAATTTCACTTAACTTATCACAGACTTATGAGATTGCCACCATTTCATCGAATGTAAACCCTTTTTAGTTACTAAAATAATAAAATGAAATAAAACAAGTTTTATATTTTTTATTTACAGTCTCTTATCAATTCTTAACATTGATTCATTATACAGTATTGTTTTATAATATATAATATTATAATAACAATAAATCAATGACATCTGCATTCATTATTAAGCGTTTATAATTTTACTATGCTATAATCTCGTTGATTTCATTCAGCAGTAGAATTATTACATAAAATTATTTACAAAATAAATAATTTTTCACATGTGCTTTTTTTAATATTTGAAAATGTTATAACTTTTGCATAAAACATTGTTCAAAAATAAAATAAAATAAAATAAAGGTTAAGTAATGGCTAAATATTTATAATAAAAAAATAAATCTGTACTTAGCACTATAAAATTTACAAACTATCATCAGTCATGTCTAAAAATTGGGCACATGTTTCTCTTACATACTCCCCCTTTAAATTAAAAACAAATTTATAGTAGCAGCCATCACCACAAATCACTGGAAAATAAAATAGTTTTAAAATTATATTTACATGTTTCAAAAGTACTGATAACTTACCAATTACGGAATTATCGTCTGTACCAAAAGCACAAATGCATGGAGGACCATTTGGTACAGAAAATTTGCAAAACGACCATGTGGATGAGAAATATTTTGGCAAAAACATAGAATTAGCTAATGGTGACTGCTTGTTTAATTTTTGATCACCCAATGCAAAAACATGCACAGTTCCATGATCTGATGATACACATAATGATGTTGAACTTTTGTTAAAGTTGATACAGTATATCATTGCCTAAAATATTTTCAAGGATAATACCACAAAGGGTGAAAATTCTTTGACAACATATTGTTGTTTCCTTAGAAATTGCATAATTTGTAATGAAACAACAAAATGTCCCAAAAAAATTATTTAACAACATAAACAGAACTTTTATAATCATTTGCTTTATGTATGGAAGATGAAAATCAATAGTATCTTTATTTACAATGTGTATTTGAACAACAAAAACAACCTTTTGACCAACTTCATGGGATTGAGTGAAAACACTACACCATTTTATAAATATTTGTAATGAACTGTATTTTTATTATTATTTATTCAATAAAGAGTTTATTTAATAAAAGAGTGTTCTTATAGAGTTTTGAGACATTAATAATTTACTTCCTTTGATAAATTTAATTAGTTTCTGCACAAGTTTGATAAGAATGTGAAGTGAATTGTAACATTAAATAACTAATAATTTGGTTTAGGAACTTTTGATATATTTTAGAAATTACCTGATTGCTCCCTCTCCTCAATTCATTAACTTTTTGTCCATTCTGTGTATTAAACACTCTTATAAGAGTACCTTTCTCACTAGCAGTTGCTAAAAGAGTTCCTTGTTGATTCAATGAAACACAACTGAGATTAGCCTCATGGGCCACTATATCCAATGGAGATTTTTCAGTTTTCGCTAAATCTACCAGTTGTACATGGCCAGTTTTCCTACCAGGAAAGGCTAATATAGAATTGTTGCTGTTGGGACAAAGGACACACAACCCTTTAGGATTTGAACTAGTTTCAAATACATGAAGTTGCTGAGGACTTTGAGTGAATGTATACACTTTGATGACACCTTCTAAAATTAATTTTAATTAAATAGAATCGAAATTATGAAAATTAAAACTAATCTTACCTAAAACTACAACTATTCTATCTCTCCTTAATCTAACTGCCAACACTGGAGCATTAAAGTCCAATGAAATTGCTGAACTCTTTTTTATGTCATCCCATACCATGACTTTGTTTGTGGGACAAAGGGGCCGTGAACCACCACCAACCAATGCCAGATAGTTACATCTGAATAACATTTCAACAAAACTGAGACCACCATTTTCAAAGTCTTGTCTTTCTTTTTCCTTTAATGGATCACAGTTATATATTCTAAAGCCGGTAGATGTAGCGCAAGCAAAACAACCTAGAAATGTTCAAATTATAGTTCTATTCAAATGCACTGCATTTCTTTAATAATAAATAGCATATTGATGAACCATCAAAATGTCAATATTTTACTTACCATGATCTTGGTTGAAACCTACATAATTCAAACCATTAGCATATGAATTATTCGAACATAAATTCATTTCGTTTATGTTTATAATTTATATTATTCATAGATAAGTATATTTTACAAATATCTGCTATAGATAGACATATAATTGTGAACACTAACCTTACAATTTGTAATATTATGGTTTTGATTTTAGATACCTGTCAAAATGCTTCTTCTTTAATTTTTGGAGGCCTCCGCTGCCAGGGCTGTCAAAATGTGGATTACTATGAACTGATAGTTTAGACATGGCAACCACATGGCAACACTGTGGGTCTGTTAATGATGCATGTAAAGTGATATGGATTGTTCAAATCGCGTAGTTTGGCGAGCGACCATATTGCCTAGCAAATGCTCAATAATAAGGACCGTTTCCACCGTTGTGTTAAACTAAGTTTAAAATGACATTTTTACAATAACAATGTCATTTTAATCTTCGTTTAACACAACGGTGGAATCGGCCCTTAGACACATACGCCACCGTAGCGATACATGCAATGTTTCGCAGTCTTATTTGCGAGCTATCTATATAACCATATATCATTGGTTCTTTACTAACCTAACCTAATTTCCAAAATAGAAGACCATTCGGAAAAAGAAGAAGAAAAATAACATAGCCTTTTTTCACCTAATTTGTTTTGTATTTTGCATTAATTTTCGGTTTTATTTTTAAAATAAAAATAATAAACTCAAATAAAAAGATAGAAGAAGGAAGAAATAATTTTATAATTAATTTTAAAATATCAATGGGCGAAATGCTTAAACAACTACGAGAAAAATCTCGTAAGCGCAAAATGTTGTTAGCACAAACTGTAAGTTCAACTTTAATTGTTTTATTTATATTTATTTAAAATGTTTTAGTTTGGGGTATCTGGTGCAGAAGAATTGAGGACAGTTTTGGGAACAGGAGAAACAACACATGAAAAGTCGGTTAGCAAAGAGAACACCAATGACAATGAAAAATATGATTATAAGAATAAAGACTATTCAGATGAGCTCATTTATAAAGATTCGTCCCTATTTTTAAAGGTAGGAAGTTTAATAATTTATAACAGTTGCTACTATGTTTTTGTCTTAGAAAAAATAAATTAAGAGCATACATTACTTATAAATTCTGTAGCTTATAGGATATTTAATTAAAACCTACTATAAATATTAAAGGGTCTCATCATAATAGAAAGTATATAGGTAGTCCAATAAAGAAAGGGAATGTTTTGCATGGAATTTCTGTTATAATTGAGAAGCAACACCAGTTTGTGGTTTGTTATAATTTTATACTCACCTTGGTAATTTACTCTTACAAAAAAAGCTTTATAGTGAACTATAAAAACTGAAAACTACTTTTATTTGTTCAGGGAACTCAGTCTTCCAATCCCCATAATGATTATTGCCAACATTTTGTGGACACTGGTCAGAGACCTCAGAATTTTATTAGAGATGTGGGCTTAGCTGATCGTTTTGAAGAGTACCCCAAACTCCGTGAACTGATCAAACTCAAGGACGAATTGATTCAAGAAACAGCCACACCTCCAATGTACCTCAAATGTGATCTAATGAACTATGACTTAAAAACTATTAATAGCAAATTCGATGTGATATTAGTTGAACCACCTTTAGAGGAGTATCAAAAGACTATGGGTGCCACAAATATGCAGTTTTGGAGTTGGGAACAAGTGATGAGTTTGGATATTGGAGAGGTGGCTGCTCAGAGAAGTTTCGTGTTTTTGTGGTGTGGCAGCTCTGATGGTCTTGATATGGGCAGGATATGTTTGAGGAAATGGGGTTTTCGCAGGTGAGAAATGTCACATCTTTTGTTCAGGTCACAATTAAAATTGTGTACAGGTAGCACAAAAAAATTACATTTCAAAAACTTGTTGTTTTTGAGTTTAAAAAAAAATTAATTAAAACTAGAATTATTGTTTCTCTGTTTAATAGATGTGAAGACATTTGCTGGATAAGGACCAACATAAAAAATCCAGGTCATTCAAAAAATTTAGATCCTAAAGCAGTATTTCAAAGAACGAAGGAGCACTGTCTGATGGGAATTAAGGGCACTGTCAGGCGATCCACAGATGGGGATTTTATTCATGCCAATGTCGATATTGATCTAATTATTTCTGAAGAAAATGAGTATGGGAGCCTGGAAAAGCCTGTGGAAATTTTCCATATTATTGAACATTTTTGTTTGGGTAAATAAAAATGAATTATTAATGTTTCTTTTCATACCCTATCTGTTTTTGATTTATTTTTATTTATATGCAATTTTGTTTTTAATTTTTTTTTACTTTTATGGTTTTTCTTCAGACAATTTTTAGTTACTGATGTATTCCTTGTCATCAACATATAATGTGACTTAGTTTTTTGTCAAAAGTATATTTTTGTAATGTGGTAATAAAAATTACAATTAAGGAATCCATCCCCACAAATCCAAAGTGAAAACACCAAAAAAAGTTTAAAACATTGAGAGAAATGTGTTAGAGATAAGGAGGCATACACTCAGAGGTTTAGGTTTGATCCCTGGCTTGCATCATTTAATTTTCGAATCTTTAACTGATATTAACTCTCCCTTTTTCACAAATATCTATAATTGTATTTTTTTATGTAATAGGTCGAAGAAGACTTCACGTATTTGGCAGGGATAGCACAATTCGCCCTGGATGGTTGACAATAGGTCCAGAGCTAACCAATTCCAACTTCAATTCAGAACTCTATACAAGCTACTTCAATCCTACTACTATAACGACCGGTTGTTCTGACAGAATTGAAGCTCTGAGACCTAAAAGCCCGCCAGCTAAGGGCAAGGGAAACTCGGGGAATAGAGGGAGGAGTAGTTTTCAAAGGGGTAGAGGAAGAAGTCGCTAGTTTTTCTATTAGTATTAGGTAGTAGATTGTTGCTATATTAAAATACCTATAATGATATAAGTAATATTAAAATGTGTTTTTATATTAATGTGACTAAGTTTGGAGAAGCAATTTTTTTAATAAAATATAAAATTATCTTCATACTTTTTTTTTGAGGGCAAAATCTATGGATTTAAAATATGTATAATAAAGGGATAGTTGGAAATGAAAAAGTCGATTTAGCTGTAAAAGAATCCATTCTTCTTCCAACTATTAGTAATATTCATTCTCCACAGGATATTAT
The DNA here is from genome assembly GCA_927349885.1 of Psylliodes chrysocephalus. Lineage (NCBI taxonomy): Eukaryota > Metazoa > Arthropoda > Insecta > Coleoptera > Chrysomelidae > Psylliodes > Psylliodes chrysocephalus. The sequence goes on along the minus strand of OV651830.1, from coordinate 872,895 downwards.
TCATGCAATGAAATGAAATGTTAGATCAAGCTGGGAGAAACTTTGTTCCTCATTCAAATAACCCATATACATTTATTCACCCTGTTCTTCCAAAGTCTATTCCCCACATTACAAATTTTAAAATGTCTAGGTACTATTGTACGACTTTAACAAGGATGAAACTAGATCATGGGGGTTTTCCGTCTCACCTTTTCAGAATTGATCTTAATATATCACCTTTCTGTCAACTGATATCAACCACCTCATTTTTTTCTTGTAGCCACCATAATTCTCATCGTTCAGATTTTCTTAAAAAACTTTCAACTTTCTTCCCTAAATATCCTTTTTCCATCAAGTATTTCTATTTTATTAAGTTCATTTGATGAGAAAATATATAACTTAATTATTGAATTTTTAATTAAAGAAAATATTAAAATATAAATAAATAATTTACAAAAGTCTGTGGCAACAAAAACTACGTTTAGATGCCGGATCGCCCTACTCTGGGGCCGGCCCTGGTCGTGAATAAGGTATGTGTAAAGTCTATTCAGATTTCATTTACGCCGCGTCAAAACAATTTCTCCCACAAAGCACATAGAGGTTCCACGTGAATGACCAAGGTCAAAACCGACAACTGACATTTATTATGCTATTTGCTCCAAACTCTAGATGGGGCTACTGGTGAAATTTTAAGCTTTATGGGAGAAAAACAACCAAAAACTCCAAAGATGTGACGTGTATTTATTTATGTTTTTGGTTAGTCGCATTTTTCCGTCTGATTTTAGTGATTTTTTGTTGGCTTTAGTTTCTGTTTATAGTTTCGTCTTAGTTAATTGCAAAATTGTGATGTTTTGCTTTTCTATTTCCTACTGTGTTTTGCAATAACTTTGGTGCTACGTTAAAAATTTCGAAAAAAACTTCATTGATTTACCATGCATTATAAAAAACGGGTAATCAATTTATCACTGGACTAGATTCCGAAATCATTTTTCACATAAGAGTATACCATTTGTATTTGGAAGGAAAATATTTATCAGTGAATGAATAGTTAAAAGGATTCAGCTTACGAGCTAGGAGGTGCCTATCATCTTAGGGGATGCACAATGGGCCTAATGAGACACAAGTGCCGTGGGGTTAACCCACCCTCCACACGTTACAGAGAGAGGATTCACCTTTTAACACAATACCTATATTACATTTATCCTTCAGGTAAAAAGACATTTATAAAATATAACTTTAGTGTTAATAAAATGTTATATCCTAGTTTCTACTTCACATTTCAATATATTGATATTGTAAAGATTTGAGATTGTATACCTATTTACTCCAAGTAAGTATTCGTTAAATATGTATTATTATTTGTATTTATTTTGTTCTAATAATATTTATTTAAGTTATTAATAAACATATTTTAAGAATGTTCTATTTATTATTTATTGATATATCTTATATTTTATTTAATAATAATATACAGAACCAACTCTCCAAATTAGACCCATTATAACAAATTAATTCCTTAAATTTGGCATATCGACCTAAATTATTTTATAAAATAAAAGTTTCGAACTTACTAGTTCCATACTTTATTTTATAAAATAATTTATGTGGAAATCATTTAAAATTTAGAACTATTACCTACTACTAAAAATTATAATTTGAATTTACCGCCATCTGTCAATTGTCATTTTAGTTCCTGCTCCAAACTCAAGGTGGCGCTAATTTGGTTTAAAAGTCTACCATTGGCGTGGGGTCTCTAGAAGATACGTGCTTTGTGATTTCTCCCATCCAGCGACAGCTCACGTGGCATTTTTTTGCGCTTCTATTAGTTAATCGGTCGTTAGTCATTTAGACGACGGGCAAATATTTTTTGTCAGAGTCGAATTCAGTTCAATTTGGATAATTATAAACGGCGTTTTGGTAGCATTCGCCGTGTTGGTTAGTTTGGACATTTTGTATGTTTGATTGATTAGAATTTATTTTTTTTTGTTTTTGTGCTTGTTGTTAGTTTGAACATGTTTTACTCTATTTTATGGACATTTAATTGACTATATTTTGTAATTGCTGCGTGACACTATGTCCTCCATAGATATACAGCAGATGAAGTCCAGAAAAACGTGTTTACTCCTTCTAAAAAGCGACTGAAAAAGGGACATTTGGTCATCCGTACTAAAGAAATGGTTCTTAATAAATATAAGCATTAAATTTTATAGAACCCTGATATGTTGGTACATGATGTTGAAGGGAGAGTTGCTGATAAAAGAGGGATGTGCGCTAAAACCGTTTTTAATGTTATGAAGGATTATAGGCAGATTCATACATTTTCTGAACCAAAAAGAAAGCTACGTTATAAACAAATTAGTGGCTCTGTGGATTATTTTGATAAAAATGCAATAAGGCGCAAAGTACATCAATTCTTCTTTAGAAATTAACTTCCAACAATTGATAAGGTTTTATAAGAAGTCAACGATGATCCATATTTGTCAACTTTTAAGCGAGCTACATTTTACAAGCTTTTCAAAACCCTTAATTTTAAATTTAAAACTCGAGGAAAAAATAGTTTGCTTTTAGACAAAAATGAAATTGTTTCGTCCTACGCCACAAAAAATAAAACGGTACAGAGAAGAAAAGCAAAAAATATATTATCTTGATGAGACTTGGATTAACGCAGGCCACACCAAATCAAAAGTATGTTTCGATATGTCGGTTTTTCATCCTTTTTAGATGAACTTTTAACTGGTTTTAAAAACCCATCAGATATGTGCGTAAAAACAGCTCATTATATGCCATATTGGAAGTAAAGAAGGCTTTGTCTCTAATGCACTTTATGATTTGAGTTGAAAAATCCGGTGACTACCATGAAGAAATGGGTGGAGAATCGTTCAAAGAGTGGTTTTCAAACACCCTACCAAAATTATAAGATAACTGCATTATTATTCGAGAAAGCTGGAAAAAATATCTACGACGTCTAAAAAAGGTGATATTTAAAAATGGCTATAAGGGAAAAAAATTGAATTCGTCTACCAAATGCTTAAGATCCCACTTCTAAAACTGGGTAAGCAACATAAACATTATGATAGGTAGGTATGTAATAGATGAAATGGCTAAGCAGCAAAACAACATAATACTTCACATGTCTCCGTATCATTGTGAACTTAACCCTATTGAATTAATCTAGGTTGACGTTAAACAATACGTAGCAGATAAAAACTCAACATTTAAATCTGGATTCTTTTTGAAGTAAAAATGTGGGAGTTGGATATTATTATAGAGGTTCAGGTAGAACCACTTGTAATATTGATTAATGAAGATAGCCTTTTAAGTCTAACTAATTTATCCGATTCAGAATAGTGCTAAGTCAAGTAAGGAAGATCGCTATAATACAGGATACAAGTTGTATAATCTAATTACTAGTAGAACAAGAACAATAAAGAACAAAAGTTATCAAAAATACAAAAGGTTTCTTTTAAAGATGCACAATTTTAAATCAAATACCAAATACCTCTTATATTTAAAGTTTTTTTAATGCTTTTAGTAGATATATATTAGCTATTAAAGAATTTGCAATTATTTGGACACCCTGTACAATATAATTTTATAATATGATTGTTTTAATGCTCTGTATCACAGTAGATATATGTAATGAACTAAATATAATGCAACCATCTCTTTTAAAGTCAAATACATTTATTAATTTGTATTGCAGGTTAACGCAGTTTATGTCGCTCACCTCCCAATAAACATTTACGGTAACCAGAATTTTTATAATAGATATAAAATAGTAACAAATTTATATAAGAAGGTTTCGGAGTTTTATAACCTAAACCTTTTGGTAACCAGGTTTTATAATGGTTTTATAACATTACTAGCAGTTATGGGTATATAACAAGGTAACAGAACTATTTCCATCACCATTTTATAAAACTTTAAGTAACGGTTACTAGTGGTTTTATAAAAAGGTGACATATGGGTTACCGTAACTCTATTTATATAACTAAAATACCTTAAGTTTTTTAATGGTGTCGTAAATTACCTTTATAAAAACTGGTAGGAAGTGGTGTTGACTATATTTGTTATAAAACTATTGGTTATTATATCGCCTCTTTTATAAAACTTTGCAACCATCAGTAATACAAATTATCCTAATATCATTTGTCATTTTTGTTATTTTTTTATTATATATGGCTTACGGCTTGCTAATATTTTTGTAGTGAGATATTATTATCATGAATATCTGGAAAAAAATTAAGCATAGCACGCCATTTCGTCGAGATATTATATTCCTTATCATATAACCTGAAAAGTGTAAGTAAAAACTTGAAAAGTGTGAAGACCGAATGCAATCGAAATCAACCTGATGATGAAGAAACACAAATTCTTGATCAAAGTAATGATATCAGTACAACAACTTTACCTCTATTACATGTAGCTGAAAATGAGTCCTTGGAAATAGTTGACAATGAATACCACAATAAATGGTCGTATGTCAAAAATATATTTCGTTTTTTAGAGCAGGGCTGTGGCACTCAGTCTGTCTCCAGTCTGGAATTTTCATCGCGTATATTTTTGTGTATAATGCTCTTTTTTTGGAAGAAGGCCAATAAAAAGTGCCATCCTTTTCCCAAGCTGATGGAACAATTGTAAGTAGAGGCCCCTTAGCTCCCGGTTCTTTAGTTTGCACTATTTTGGAAGACAGTGAAGATAATTTAATAATTTCAGGTTATGGTTGCTCGTGGACGGAGGTTAAATTTTTGACATCACGTTTGACAGAAATGAATTACCGTTTTGGTTTCATTATGGTAACAAGTATTACTACAAATTATATAAAGGAATTTTATAGGTTGTTAAGTTTTATATTGCAACTATAAGATATATATTGTTACTACCAGTTATATAATATTACTTTTAGTGATATTCTTGACGTCTTAAGTTATATAAGGGTGCTCAGATTCCGCCATACTTGTTTACAAAAGTCTTAAAAATACTGGAAACGAACCATATACACAAAAACTTAATAATTAACCTATTTTATTAAATAAATCATAAATAAACATGTTTTGGTTCTGATGAAATATCGAAATAGTGAATTTTAGTAATAAGCTGTGAAATTAAATTTGGTTCATACATTTAAAGTAAAAATATAAACTAAAAATAATTATTAGTGGAAATTATAGTGGCCCTTACGTTTCTTCGAAGTATTTTATTAACTTTCGCAATGAAATACGATTCCCACCAAAATTTAAAGTCACCCAACAGTCAGTAAAGTCCAACAATAACAGTACATATGTTTTTTTTAATTTTATCGTGATTCTCCATTTTTGTTTCTATCGATGATGCCTAACCAGAACATCAAATTTTATTTTATTATTAGAATAGAGAAAGATTATAAATAAATAAGTGTATCAGAGAGAGAAGAGTAAATAGGTTTTGACAAATGACAGAGTGAGAAATGTCATTGTTCAAGTAACGGAAACATTACCAAATCTATTATAGGCAAGTTATATAAAGGTTGTCTAAATATATACAACACTATATTATATTACTATAGGTGTTCAAACGAATTTATTTGTAAGTTATTTAGTGGTTTCCACAATGTTTCTGTTACTATTACTTATACAACTTTAAGTTATTAGCGTTACTAAACAAAGGTGTTCGCAACCTTTATAAATGCCCCATTTAAGCTCTTTAAGAGGTTTATAGCAGCAAGAGAAATGTTACGGTTGCTAAATATATAACTGTAAGTTTTATAAGTAAAGTGTCGTAAAAGTAACAATCAAAAATGTTTATTAGGCTATCTTCGTCCAGAAATGTCACTAAAGTCTGGGAGACCGTGTATGGCATTTATTTTATAGTTTTGGTTTACAAAATATGTTTTTATCGTAATTAAAAAATAATTTCATAATTACACTCTTTTATTTTACATTTTTGCAAGACGGAAAAGTAAAATACGGCCCTGCTCAATTTCAGCGTCCACCTGCTTCTGTTTACATCAGGCGTAAATTAAATTTGAATAGACTTTAGTTCGTCAGCTTGTCTGGTTTCATACCTAAGTATATTTCTATTAGTTACAAACATTTATTTATTTGTATAGGCACATTTCAAAAATAAAAATACAACAAAGGGGTAATATGCCATATTCCTTGAAGTATGGTCGACAAGAGCCTCTTTGTGAAATCTTAGCTATGCTTCTCAAGACCCTATTTTAAACAAGAAGAACATTTATAGATTGGGTTGAATTTCCCCATAAGCATACACCGTATCTTAGACGTGAGTCAACTTGTGCAAAATACACCATAACTGAACGTAAAATCATGAAAAGAAACTTTTGCGAGTTAATTTTTTTGACCAGTCCTCTAGAATGGTCTTTCCAATCAAGGAGTTGATCTATTTGGTTTCCTAGAAAGCGAATGCTATTATTCCCATTATAAAAGACATTTTCAAAACTAATTTCTAGGGTCTCAACGTTATGTTGCCTGTTATGAAATCTAAGAACCTCAATCTTATCTAATAACATCCCGTCCTTTTCTATGACAATAATTGGGACAGAACTTTGCCTATTCGTAATTTTTGATAAACAAGCCTTAATAGTATTGTCTGATTTTAGAATACGTTTTTGAAAGTGTTCTTCATTCTTTGAATTACTTTTCTTAAGTTAATTATATATTTCGGTAAAATGAGGATTTCATTTTTTAATACAAAAAGGTCTTTTAGGCAGCAATTTCGGCATCCATCCAACATTTTTTGTTTTGCAGGAAAGCAAAAATTAAAAAGATTTTTAAAAATGTCAAAAGTACGAAAATACATAATCAAGGGTACTAATATTATTTAAAATTCACTGAAAAGACCTTGTTAAAACTGGTCTATATTATGTTCGCTAAAATTTCTTTTCGCTACATTTATTTTAGAAACCTTTTCTAAAAGTTTAAATAGATTGAAATCGCACCACTCATGCCAGTTAATTTTTCAGACTAGTAGTAATGAGACCCCCATGCATGGATTGTGTTAAAATTTCAATCTCGGAGGGGGTCATGTGCCCCTGGAGCTGCCCTTGATTTAAGTTTCCCTTTCGTATCCTAGAAACAATTTTAAGCATATTTTGATTGTCACTTTGTATACAAATCTTTCGGGATTTTTCGGGAAATGGCCAAACATCTCGAATTTTCGAAAATTTTCCTTACATCAATAGAATCGGGTCAAACAGATTTCTAAATATATCCACTCGCGTTTTGATAAAACGCCAAGTTACATTCAATAATATATAAACCAAGCTGCACTAGTTTGATGACAAATTATTAGTAATATAGTAATACAACAAAGTGAGGTACAAGGATATCTGAATTATGGGTGAAAACGTAAGTTTAAAAAATTATTTAAGTTTGGTTTTACTTGAAAATTGACGCTAACGTAATGCATGTAAAAACGTTGACTTTATCTCGTTTAAAAAATATTATTTTGTGGGTTCTCAAATTAATAATATCAGCTATATTGTGTGATAATTTATATTCAAAAAATCAACTGCAAAAATAGTCAAATAAATTATTGAAAATGTAGGTAATTTACCAAACTGATTATTGCAGCTTAATTTAAATTATCTTGTTTAGTTATTGACTAGGAAATGTATTGTAACATATTCTGTTTAAATATTAGAACCCGTATAAGTGAGCACTTGTTTTTTTGGAATTTTGAAAGGTTTTTTTGAACAAATTATTTTTATTTTAGTAAAATTACATCCTTATAATGTCATCTACGGTACACTTCTTACCCAAATATTATTATTTTTTTTATATTTTTTTGTTTAAATTATTAAAAATCAAATCAGAAAAAAAATTTGGTAAAGTTTGCAACTTATAATATAAAAAACAAAATTTCGCTTTAACTATATACATTTATTCATTCCAAAAAAGTTCGAGATCAAACTCCCAATACTATCTATTAAGATTTCGAGAAAATTTATCGACTCCAGATGTTATTTCATTACTGACTTCAAAATCTCGACGAAGGACTGTACTTTTTATGTAAATTTTTGGACCTTGCTAAGGCGTTCGATACAATGAACCACACACTTGAAGGTATTAAAAAAACTAGGGTTTATAGGTGCCCCGTATGACTTATCTATTTAAGAGCTATAATATATAAGAATAAACAATTTGATACATTCATACCATAGGCAAATTTTACTTCTTTATTTCATCTTCTTGTTCTTTCTCGGATTCCATTTTGTTCTGATAATACATCAATCAATGCTACTTTTAGGATTTATTTACAATCAAGAAAAATGAAAAAGTTGGACGATTTGCAGTTGCAAAGGAAAATTTAAAGGCTGGCGACGTAATCTTTTCAGAGATACCTTTCGCATATGGCCCCAAGTCAGGTGAGAACTTGTAGATAGAAGGGTTTACTTAATTTTAAGTCAACAATACGTTACAGTCTTTTAAAATGGTTTTTGTTCCGAGAAATTTGCGTTTTTATAGAATTCAAGATTTAGAAGAAAAAAAATTATAACAAAACCACTCAATAATAAGAATGATCATTTGAACATCCTGTATATTTTTAATTTATAGACAGTCCCGTAATATGCTTGGGTTGCTACAATTATCTAGAAACTATAAACCTTTGTTCAAAATGTTCCTGGCCAGTTTGCAATACAAACTGTCAAAACAAATCCGCTCACAAGGACTTTGAATGCGAAGTATTCTCCAAAGCAGGCGTTAAATTTCAAACGGTTGAAGATCCATCTGAAGTTTGTCTACAATACGAATGTATCACACCTTTGAGGTTTGTTAATCGAAAAATTAAATAACAATAATACAAGAAATAGGAAAATATACAGTAAATAATATACAAATAAATATTAAAAAGAAATACAGTCATAAAAATTTTAAAAATAAAAAAATTAATTAGTAATAAATTGATCAGAGAGCTGTTCATTTTGTATCAAATTAAGATAAAGCATTTTGTTTTCAGAGTTCTATTGGCTACAGAGAAGAACCCTTCTCGATGGAACGAAGAAATTCAACACATGGAAGCACATAACGACATCAGGAAACAAAAACCCATTTGGGAGTTCAATCAACACAACGTTGTCGAATATCTTAGATCGGCTTGTAAGCTAGACAGATTTTCAGAAGAATTAATACACACTGTATGCGGCATTTTGGAAATAAACGCTTTCGAAGCCAGGACTCCAGAAGGATATTCGATCAGATGTCTGTATCCCAAATTGGCTATAATGTCGCATAATTGTGTTTCAAATATACATCATGCCATTGATTGTAAAGGAAGCGGAGATGCTGATGATTACAGGTAAAATATTTTCTTTTTGGCAACCACTATATATATTACAATTTTTACTACATGGTTTACTGCAATTTCTACTTCAAGTTATTACTACAAGTTTTACTACAAGTTTTACTACAAGTTTTACTACAAGTTTTACTAAAAGTTTTACTACAAGTACATACTATATAAGTATTTAATAATTAACCATCTACCCACCGGAGGACTACGCTTATTTTACTCAACTATCTGATGCGAAATTATCCTGTAGACCGGCTCAGTCGTGTATCTGTTTCTTAATCCGATATGGGTGTAAGTTCAGGGAATGATCTATACTACAAGTTTTACTACACGTTTTACTACAAGTTTTACTATAGGTTTTACTACAAATATTACAAGTTTTAGTACACCCAAACATTTACAACTCAGTTGTTATATCAGGACTTTTTATTATTTCCCACAGTAGCTCAAATTTTCCCGTTTTTATTATTTATGCACATGAACTTAATTTAAAATAAAAATAATATTTTTAGTGTAAATGTGAGAGCTGCGGTTGATGTTGAAGCTGGTGGAGAACTCCATAGCAGCTATACCTACTCCCTCTGGCCTACGTTAGTTAGAAGGGAATTCCTTAGGGAAAGCAAATATTTCGATTGCACATGCGAAAGATGTAGCGATAAAACGGAATTAGGAACTCAATGTGGCACGCTGAAATGCCAGAAATGTGACAATGGAATTATTTTATCCACTGATCCATTAGGTACCTATGTTCTTTAATTCTTGATTAAATCGTTACCTTTTATATATTTCATTTTAATTGTTCTTTTATACCAATATTAATGCTTTGCCATTGTTTTATTTTTTTAAAGATGACAAATGCGAATGGAAATGTACCCATTGTGAATACAAAACAAACGCTGTAGCCATCAGAAAAGTTTTTGCTGCAATCCAAACAGATCTGGATGGAGTTGAATATACTTTTGGTCCAGAAGGTAAAATTTTTGTTCTAGTAAGTTCAATTGACACCTAAGTATAGCTCAATATTAGCTAGTAACACAATTTTATCTAATCAATTTTTATTTAGGTATAGAGGCGCGTGAAACCCTTTACAAAAAATATAAATCTGTGCTTCATCCCAAAAATTCATACATGACAATTTTGAGAAGCGGACTGGTTCAACTGTATGGTAAAGCCGAAGGATACGCATTAAGCGATTTACCAGATTTAATTTTAGAAAGAAAAGTTGAGCTATGCAATCAGCTATTAGAAGTTCTCGATGTCATCGAACCTGGAAATTCCAGAATAAGGGGTAAGTCAAAGAAAATCTACAATCCAAAGGTTATAAAATCCGAGATTCCCGTCAAAATAACTGTTTTGGGAGTTCTAAAACTATGAATTCGAAGTTTCCGTGGTAGGCTTTAAAAAATTATAAATACGTCCCTATATAACTTACAACTACATTTTAGGATTGATACTGTTTGAACTACATGGTCCCCTAATGGTTTTGGCGAGACATCAGTATCAAAACGACGTGATCGATAAAGAAAAATTTAAGAAAGAATTGAGAAGGATAATTGACATTTTGGGACAATCCTTGAAGATTTTAAAACAAGAACCACCTAGTTTACCGGAGGGTCAATTGGCTTTAATTGCAGAACAAGCCCATGAGCAGTTGATTCAAAATTTTGATGTATTAATTGAAACGGCGTAAATTAAATTACATAATTTTTGAACTTTTATGTAATCTTAAAATAAAGTGGATAACATCTAATATATATAATTGTTTCATTATAATTTATTGATAATGGTTGGTGAGGTTTTTCGGAGTTTCCTCACCTGTAATCATCTTTCAGTCGCCCCGGAGCACCAAGGAAAATAATAAAAATAGCCGTCTCTTCCACGGACAAGCTCAGCTTTTGGGATTGAAATTCACTTGTAAGGGGGTCTAAGCGCCCCAGTCTGAACGTCGCGTTTTCGTGAATTCGTTGGACACGTATCATAGCACAATTTAATCATAAATTCAGCTATAAGAAAATAAGTAGCGTTGGATCTAGGACTATTAGGTCATGTCAGAAAATTAGACAAAGAAAAATATCATTTTTCTAAAAAATGTTTGTAAGTACAGGATAGAGATTAATGAATGGTTTTTGTTAGAAGGTAAGCATATATGCAGAAAAGAATCCTGAACATTATTTGGAATAAATTGCATAATGTTAAGAAAAATAAAATTGGTAAATTAAATCGAAAATTTATAAGCTTATCTTCCTAACAAAACGCAAAAGATAATATTCATTTTACAAAATAAATAGTACGTGGGCTGAGCGTTAGAAGGAATAAATATATTGCGAAAAAAATAGACAATCTAAATAAAATTAATAAAGATTTAAAGGATTAGTGATCGTGAGTCTGATAGTAAGGCTTGATAAACATTTTGAATGTCTGGTAATTAAAGATATATTGTTGGATTGAACATCGTTTTCTGGAAGAGGAACAAGATATAAATGCAATAAAATAGCTTATTTTATAGGGATGTTGTTAACTTGGGATTTTTATTCACCCTATTCAACCCTTCAGAAACGCCTCTGTTTTTCATTGCCACCGACTTCGATGGACGGCGGCAGCAAAACCGTGTGCTTAAGAGGTCGGTCATATGCGAGAGACACACTATCTACCCATTTATGTACACCTTTCGTAGTGTTGTTTTGTGTGTGTATTTTCTTTGGTTTCGTTAGTACTGCAGTGACAGCCGACTTGGTGGACGACGATCTGTCGCGAATCGCGTCACGTGAATCTAGTACAGGTGAATTTCACCGAAAACGAGTGATAAGCTCCATTTAATCGAGTTCGAGAAATTTTATTTTTATTTCGTTCTATTATATTAATATCTGTGCGGATTTTTTTTGTGATTTGTGAATTTGGTAAACGGTGACATTTCATTCATTCAAGAAGCTGTTCATTAAGGTGAGTTTAAGAAATCGACCAGCGTAAATTGCAAATTTATTTAGATTAAAAAAAAACGCGGTCAATAATTTAAATTTCTAAATTATAAATTTTACTTTTACAAATACCTAACAGATATATAAATTAATAATATGTAATTAACAGTGGGTATTTTAGAGCGAAATATTGATACCTTGAAGTATTCCACAAGGCAGTGTGTTAAGGCCACTTTTGTTTACACTTTAACTCAATGATATCAACAGATTGTCACTTCCTAGGCGTACCAACATTAATCAGTATAAACAATCGTTTTTCTTTGCTCTTTACTCTCATACAAATTAAGAAAATAAATTTTAATATTTAAAAAATTCGCAAGACCTGATTAAATATGGAATTTAAGTATTCCTGTTTATTATTCTGTCATTAGAAAATTCTCCAATTGCTTCTCTGGTCGTGTATGCTGTTGCATAATCTTCTTGGTAATACTATTTTATAAATACCCATTTTGTAAATACACATTTTGTAAATACTCATTTTATAAATCCACATTTTGTAAATACTCATTTTGTAAATACTTATTTTGTAAATACTCATTTTGTAAATACTTATTTTGTAAATACTCATTTTGTAAATACTCAAAAAAGACCAACGTTTTAGAAATGTTTTCAAGAAATCAGTCATGAATTCTGGATTTGAATACTGCTACTCACCATTTACTTTCACACCTTTACAGAAGTAACATTCGATAAATTTTGCACTGTGTTGAATACTATTTTAATAACAGTCTTGATTTAAACATTTTGCGTTTGCAAATATAAAACTTATAAGAATCATAAAGCACCTTTAAGATATAAAAAAGCTAATGAACTTGATAAAGGCTATCTTCAATTGCTTCTCTGGTCGTGTATGCGGTTGCATAATCTTATTGCTAATACTCATTTTATAAATACTCATTTTGTAAATACTCATTTTTTAAATACTCATTTTGTAAATACACATTTTGTAAACACACATTTTGTAAACACACATTTTTTAAATACTCATTATGTAAATACTTATTTTTTAAATACTCATTTTGTAAATACACATTTTGTAAACTCATTTTGTAAATACTCATTAATAAATACCTTTTTTGTAAATACTCAAAAAAATAGATCAACGTTTTGGAAATGTTTTGAACAAAACCGGTCATGCTTTCTGGATTTGAATACTGCTACTTGCCATTTACTTTCACACCTTTACAGAAGTAACATTCGATAAATTTTGCAGTGTGGAATATTATTTTTTAAATTTAATATTCTTAATAACAGTCTTGATTTAAACATTTTGCGTTTGCAAATATAACACTTATAAGAATCATAAAGCACGTTTAAGTTATAAAGAAGCTAATGAACTTGATAAGGGCTATCATCATTTCCGTTGACAACACTCAAAAAATTAACTAGGTATACTCCTTTATCTGACTAAGTTGTTTTTAGGATTTTACAGTATAGGGGGAAAGATTTTAAAGAATACCTTTTATTCATTTAACTTAAATATTACAATTATTATACTTATATAAAAAAAACCTTTGGTGTTCCACAAAGCACTGTTCTTGGACCTTTACTATTATGTAATATGTAAATAGTTTTTGAAAGTGAACGTGAAATGTGCTGGTTACATTGCAATCTTTTGCAGGGGAGACACTTGGGAAAATCTAAAAGACCAGTTAAGTACCGTTTAATTCCTATTAAAGTAACTTGCCAACCTGGGAAATTTGATAACCGACCTTACTATGCAGATTTTTGAATCGGGATACATCAAATATTTAAAATTATAATTTATAATAGATAAACGTATATTTGCATATAAATTTGGCTAAAAATACAAGAAGTCTTATTAGTAGAATCGAGTTTTTAAGGGAATATCTGGATATACATCATTTAAAAACTATATACTTTGCCCTGGTCCAATCTCAGCTAACATATGATATACTGGGATGGGGAGAAGTTTACGATATCCACCTAAAAAACGTTGCATTTTGCAAAAATGGATTATAAAACTAATTTATAATAAAAATCATACGTGTTTTAGTGATTTGGTTTATAGCCACAGTGAAATCTATTAAAATAAAATATTTATCATACCCGAAGACGAAATCAAATTTTTAAAATGCCAAAATATAACAAAAACATTATAAAACGAAGCTTATATTTTATAGGTCTTAAATTATACAATATTTGGCCAACTATTAATAAATTTTACTATTTAAAAATACTGTGAATATTAAAAACTGATAGAACTTGTATTTAGCATGATTAATAATTAAATAAAAAATATATTTTAAATACATTTGCTTATTTATTTTTTGTAAGGACTCAAAATAATTATAAAAATATATATTTTAATATTTATTTTTCATATTTTTATTTATATCTTGAACTATTATTAGTAATATATCACGTACAAGGAGTAAGTAAGTAGCAATTCATATGGGTACCAAGTATTTTGTGAATATAGGCCATATAGATCTTCCAGGAAAAAGAAAACATTTAGGAACGCCGTGTATATTTAGAATATTTCTTTCAAGTTAAAAACGTAACAAATATGTCATTGAAAAAAGCAATGGCATCGTAATGGTACACAGCCAAGTGAAAGTACACGATATTGCAATCTATGAGCATTTCAACTCGACAACTACATAATACGTTGCAAGATATTTTTCACAATAAAAAGATGTGTTTATAACGGTTATTTTTTTTATATATATATTCTAATTCAAGCACATGCTCATGCAAGGATAATGACTGTTAAAAATTAACAAAGAAGATGAAAATCTTTTTGTACACCACTAATTTGTTTTATCTTTCTTGACGATTTAAAATGCATGTGCTCTATGTAATTACCTAGACGACAATGTCCTGTCATCAGTCCCTTGAAAATACGTAAATTTCCTACCCCATTTCGGGATCTAAGCAGAGGTGTTTATAGAAGGGTTAAATATAAACGTCTTCCAGTTCATAAGTACTCTTTTTTCACATCGCTGTTTTCCTGAACCCTGATTAAAGTAACTTTGTTTCAAGCACCGAGACCTTTGAGGTATTTATACAGTTCCAAACTAGCTTTGAGTCAACTCGGTTGGTGCTATGCGAAAAGATCTTAATAGTCTTATGATCTGGGAGAAAATGAACTAACTTTTTGGATTCCCAAAAGGTACAAACACTGATGTGTTGTCTAATGAGATACATACTGTATATCACAGGTAAAATATAATTTTATAACCCTTAAATCATCTTCCCAAAAATATACGCCTGTAGGATACGAGTTCTAAATATCAAACGTTCGACTTCTCTAGAAGTTTATCCAATAAATAAGAACGTCTAAGAAAAGGAAATTCATTTATTTTTTATAAAACTACCTACGCGTGTCTGGATTACCTATAGTTATTCCTGGGGTGAACGGAATCCACCAAGGGGGATTCTTTTATTACCTGATCGATACAAGCTGGACCCAACCCTGTTTACAACCAACGAAATTGTCGAGTTTATATTTCTATTTCTACTTATGTGGGATGTATAGGAACAATAAAGTTTGGAACAAGGAGGGTGGAAATGACAGCAAATAAATTGTCTGTGCAGGTGGTATTAGTACAATTTCGTAGCATGTTTTTTTTTCAGTAATGGGTTGAAACAAATGATATAAGAAATTACATTGGTTGTAGTTATTTTTGAAAAGCAGAGATAAATTAATTTACCAACTGGTCGTCGTTTTTGATTTCTGCCTCTACACTTTTTTTGATTACATTTTTGTTTATTCTGTTCGTCTTCTAATTCTCAAAGTTCGTGTCACAACTGAAAACAAATACTCCTTTAGCTAATACCTTAACATGCATTACATTATATCAAAAGGAAAATAGCAGAAATAGAAAATAATTTTCAACACCCTAAGTTTAATTTTTTGAAATTCTCTTCTACTTGCTCTTTCATTTGTTACTTGATTTTATTTTTTTTAATTTATTCATTCCTAATTTACTATTTTCCCAGTTGGTTTATACGATTTGACGTCCAATTGCTTTACCATTTCAAATTTCTAGTCATCTGCACAAACTTAAAACTAAAATTAATAAGGACTGCCTTTTTTTTTAAAATCATTTGTTACACTACTGAAATATCCAACTCGTATTACGGTGTAACACAAATTTTAAATAAAATTCAGCTAAACACTGAATAACATATGAAAAAGCATGTAATGTGTGCAATAGAAGGACACTGAAATATCGTCTAATTGCATTAATTGCATTAATTACATTCATTACTGAAAAACTGTATTTTCTTTAATTGGATGCAATAAGGAACAATACATTTTACAGCAGCGTAACATGAAATTGACTAAACCATCGTGATTACGAGTATGGAGTTATCACCCCGTTCTACACTTAAATCATATTTTTTTTTTAATATTTTCATAATGACCTTACGTAACGTCTTACTTACCTTGTAAATAATCACACCGTATACTGGTATTAAACAGAGAAATTTTATCGTATTTCATCTGGAATTGATTAAAAATTAATCCGATATTATTGCAGAACTAAAATAAGTACCTAATAAGTTTCATACATATATGGAATATATTTTCATTGCAAGCAAATATGGCTTCCTAGATTGATGAAATTGCAGGGTCATTTTGTTATAAATAATTACAAATATAGATATTTAATATATACGAATTAATAGAAATTATATTAAATAATTAATCATAGGTTGAATAGATATATGCATCATTTGATATTTTTCTGTATGTAATAATGGAAATATCTGGAAACTTAACAACAAATAAGGAAAAATTGAGAGAAATCGCTACTGTCGAACTAGATTTTAAAGAAATGATAACAAATACTTGAGTGGGTTCAAATTTCTGGAATAATTTACAAATAAAAACAAATTAAAAAACCTTCTCTTCTTTTCTATTATTTTTCTTACGCACCTGTTTTGGTTTGTTATAAAAAAACCTAATAAATATAACCATTCGGTTACGTACTTCACTGTATTTTCATCAGTGGCGACACTACAATCATTAATAAGTCCATAATCAAACTATTATAAAACGTTAGAAGGTTAGAAGAGTTGATATACTTTCAATTGCTTGTTGAACTGAATATTTTTTTCATTTACATACTTCACGTGTCTCAAAGGCACGTTTACAAAACTACTTACAGTAGCAATGAATTATGTATGTGTAGCTTGAAGAAGTGTTTTAATGCACAAACTGTATAAGGTGATTCACCTAACGACATGGGCATAAATATTATAACGCTATCTCCGTTAATGATTTAACGAACGTTTATCAAACTAAGATCCGAATGAAATACATAATATTAGTAAAAGAACTTTGGAAGTCAATTTAAATCCGGAGGTCTTCAAGGTAGCTTATTGGGACCATTCCCTTTTATTATATGCATAGCACACTTATCTAATCCAGCTAATAAAACAGTTATTGCATGGTGGTAAGACGGAGCAGTATTGAATGCAAATGAAGATGTTTTTTTTGATTCTAAAAAATATTAAAAAGTCATATGTACCTGCATAATTTAAATAAATTGTAAGTAATCAATATTTAATACAAATATTGTGAATTTCAGGTGATTATTATATTTCTCACAGTATCTTTGTGGTGGAATTAGCTCTATGCTTCTTTTCTTCTGTCGTATGACCAACAACTTCCCAATAAGATCAAGTGACCCACAGGGAAGTGATCTTGGACCATTCTCTAAATTAATATCATCGGTTAGAAGGCCTAATTTTTTTTACAGTACCTTTATTCTGGTATTAGTAAAAAAGTGTAAAAGTTATAGATATAGATATACAACTCGGTAATGACAGATATGAATAATTAAATAAACTTGTTTCATCGCTTCCTCAGAGGAAACATTTTTGGTATATTTTTCTTTACGATTAAATTTTTATCTTTTATGTTTCTAAATACAATCTGTGTACCGTTATAAATCTTTAAAGAATCTCCTTGTATACTTAAGGCACTGTGAGTCAGGTAATCTATCATTCTATTGTACGACCACACCTGCAGCAAGGGGTGTGTTTGTTTGCTGACAGGAATAATACAAGCCAACAACCCTATTATAATTAAGGTGAATCCGAATAAACGAAAACCTGGAAAACTTCGTACTTTACCTGTATCAACAAACATATGGCAAATGAGAGATTTGATAGTAAATGCTACACAAAAATGAGAAAAGTAATAAAAAAATAGTGGCATGTGAAACAGATTTAGATTTACTGTTGAAGAGTGTATTAAATAAATATGTATTTCACATTTTTAACAATTATTTTTTCGTTGTAATGAATATTTCATGTGTTATGTATACCCTCATGTGTGGTATGACATAACTGGTGTTTATCTATAAAGATAATTTTTTAGCTCACTTATAAATAAATATTATGCGATGTTTTTAACTAAAACCAACTTAAATTTTTTTATGTATAATTTCAAAAGGTGGTAAGGTACACTTACCGTAAAGAGATAGTAAATTATATTGAGTTAATAAATTATTAAATGTATTTGTATCTATAAAAATAATCAGGTGTAAAATCAGATGATATGGCAGGTAAATTATATAGTGAGAAATCACTCAAGAATCTCGAAATTTGAAGGTATGTATTCAGAAAGGAAAGTTCAACATAAGGGAACTAACTAATAAAGCTTTCGACACCATCAATCACTGTCATTTAGTATAAATACCCTTGAATACTTTAATGAAACTATACCTAACAAATAAAAAAAAGAAAATTAAAATACAAGATATCACCAGAATCGATTAAATAGTTTCATGTGGTGTACCTCAGGGAACAGTATTGGGGTTTCTGCTATTTATAGTCTACATGAACAAACTTGTTTTAGTTAAAAGAAAGATAAATATTATTAGCTTTGCAGATGACACAGTAATTCATTATACGAACCTTCTGACTGGAAAAATTTGAAACCATAGGCGTACAAACGAATTTAACGAATCTAATCTGTTTAAGCACAAAAATGCAATAAATAATAAATAGTAAAGTTCAAAAGTTCACTTTTATATCAATTATTTAAAACGCCATTTTGTCGCGTCATAATGAAGTACTTTAATGGCTCCGAAAATAATTCTTTTTGATCAGTTATCCCGACTGATTAAAAAACAGAGAAGGAGCTGTCTAAATATGAATCTAATACATAAATAATTATATCTGAGATCCTTGTTCAGTTTGACATTTTTTGATCGCATTATATATAAATAAACAACTTTCAGTATATCGTTTGCGCCTTTTCTCAAAAGAGTTGGTTAAGTGTGATTTTAACACGGCGCATTGGGTTCAAACAAAGAAATATTGTAAGTAAAAAGGGAAGAAGTCTCGGTATAGCAAATATCCAACTTGAATACAACGTTTATCTGAACTCTACTAATTGGAATATTACTTCCAACCTAGTGGAAATCCGCTAACCATTGGCGTGCGTCCAAACGTTTAGAGAAAATTAATCATATCTTACTTTTTAAACTAAAAGTGTACTATGTGTATTATTTATGTAATATAAGTAGAAAAACTCTTCTTTATAACTTGCCACCCCTAGATGCTCCGAGTATGCCCAACATTTAATCAGTTCACTATAGGATGTATTCAAGCTTTAGTTTAAAATTTAGTGTTTTTTCTTTATCTATTTTTGAATTATCGTAGATACAGACACTCAGACATCATCACGAATATTATCAAAATGGATTGAGGGACCTCAAAACGTATATTTTATAAAGAACTATTTTTCAAAACAAGTGTATAATGGGAAATAATCATAAAAATTACCTTGACATAGCAAGATTTGAATACTTCACAGTTCTTTCAACCTTCTGCAACATTTTTTTCATATTGTTGCATATATACAATCAATTAAATATATTATCATACCCAACCTTATTACAATACTTTCTAGATTCTTTTTATTATAATTAAATCCACTTATAAATACCTAGGTACCTATTTGACATTTTAGTTATCACGGTATCACGCCATTTTTTAATAATAATAATAATAATAGTTGAGGCTGAGGAATGCAAGTTATCTTTTTGTTATTCTTCGTTTCTTAGGTACCATCATCGCATACCGAAACTATTATCAAATTTACGAAATCTTCGGTGTAGGTACCTCGCGGTATTTGCTCCCGGATGCATAGAACCCAAGAAATGCATGTAAATCTCAAAACATGTTTTTTTTTTATTAACCTGAAACTAGTAACAGGTCCGGCTGATGAATTAGGTCGACGTTAAATAAATTAAAAAAAAATACTGCTTCAATAGAAAATTACTTACATTAATTTGATATTGATACATATTATTAATCTGTATTTACTTTTTAACAAAAGACCATTATTATTGTTATAAGACCAGATAGCAATCGTTGCTTGGACCACATATCAATAAAATCACCAGAAATACCATCTAACATAACATTTATAATAAAAACAACACTATATGACTTTAGATACTGTAGAAATTAAATAGGTAATAAAATAACCCAGCTGAAGTAAAATTTCAGTATTACCATGATTATAATTCAATAATATGTGATATTGATCCAGCAACCTACTCAGCATATTTCACAAATATATTTATTGAAATTATCAACAAAAATACAAACAAGTAATGCGAAAAAGTTGGATTACAAAAGGTTTAATGAACTTAAGTTAACTTAGAAAACTAAAACTTAAAAAGGGAGTATATTACATATAGAAACAGTTTAAATAATTTAATAAAAAACATAAAAAATAATTCCTAAAAACAAAAATCAACCAAAATAGGGAAAAGTGTTCCCCAAGGAACAGTATTGAGTCACATATTATTTATGCTTTATGTAAACTAAATACTATAAGTAGTTTCGCAGATGACACAATCATCCTATACAGGGTGTTATTGAAATACACGTACATATTAAAATTGGGTATTGCGCAGATCCCCACTGAATGTAGAAAAATATTATTTTTTAAAAATACCCCTTATTAAGGAAGTTATTAATTTTTGAAAATTAATTCTAAAACAAACGTACTTCACTGATATGTTGAGGATGACCTATATAAATTAGGTTTATTTACCTATTTTAAACATCAACAGTTATTAATATGCAAGTTTTTGTCAGATGATAAGAAAACTAGTCTTGTAAGAAATAACCATGTTGCCAAGATTTTCGAATTAATTTCTATTTCCGAAGACTGGTTTTTACTACCCTCGTTATCAAAAAACTAGAATATTTGATAAATGATTGTTTTTAAACTATACATTTTTGAAACTATAGATTATTAAAATTTTAGTTGATTTACGAATCTGGCTAACACGAGCGCGTCATTTCCAAGTTGGTAAAAAGTGTTGTTACGATTACTTTTAAATATTTTTTTACGATGCCACTATTTACGAATATTGAACTAACGGATATAGTGCTGGTTTATGGGGCAGCTGGAGAAAATTCTCGGCAAGCACAAATCCTGTATCGCGAACGGTTTCCAAATCGGAGAATTCCGGACTGTCGTACGTTTATTTCAACTGTTCAGCATCTAAGAGACCATGAAAAATTTGAGAGTATCAATGCAGATCGAGGGAGAACAAGAACACAAAGAACATTGGCGGCCGAAGAAGAAATATTGGAAGCTGTTGAAAACCGGCCTCAATTAAGTTGTAGAAGACTAGGTCTTGAAATTGGAGTGTCCTCATTTGTTGTGTGGCGGACACTTAAAGAACAAGGGTTACATCCTTATCACATCCAAAAAGTCCAGGCCTTATATCAAGGTGATGAAGAAAAGAGAGTGGAGTTTTGTGAATGGATGATTAAAAAATGTGTTGATATTCCTGATTTTCTAAAAATATTATTGTATACTGACGAGGCTTCATTCACTCGTGATGGCGTGTTCAATATGCACAATACGCATATTTGGAGTGATGAAAATCCTCACGCCATTAGGGAAACTGGGCATCAAAGAAAATTTTCAATAAATGTTTGGGCTGGCATAATAGATCAGTATTTAATCGGGCCTTATGTTCTCCCGAACAGATTAAATGGGCCAGGATATCTCCACTTTTTAGAAGATATTTTGCCAGTACTCCTAGAAGAGATACCGTTACAATTAAGGCAACGGATGTGGTACGTACTAGATGGCGCTCCTCCTCACTTTGATTTAAACGTACGGCAGTTTTTGAACATTAGATTTCCTCAAAAGTGGATAGGCAGAAATGGACCTACTAAGTGGCCTCCGAGATCTCCGGACTTAAATCCATGCGATTTCTTTTTGTGGGGTCACATGAAACAACTGGTTTATAATGAACCTATTAATAGTGTTGAACAATTAACCAATAAAGTTAATGCGGTAGCCGAGGAACTACGACAAAATCCAAGACTAATTTCTAATGTTCAAAGTTCTTTGGAAAGACGATTGCAAGTGTGTGTAAATAATAATGGACGGCATTTTGAACAATTACTGTAATAAACTTTATTTTGAATTAATTGGTTTTGCTACGGCAACAGTGCAATTTCTATGGGTAAGTTCAATTTCGATTTATTTTACTTCTTTAAATATGGAAACTAGTAGGTCGGAAAAGGGGACTCTTCCCCAATATTTAAATTTTAGAATTTGAAGTTAAAATTGGTGCCAATCGTTTTTGGTCATTACATACTATTCCCCATTTTAATATGTACGTGTATTTCAATAACACCCTGTATACACGAAAATACTGGGAAGATATAAAAAAGAAAGTAGAAACAGATGAGCCATTAATAAATTATTTTAATTCGAAATTACTTGCCATTAATTTTATTAAAACTTGTTTTATTCCCTTTAGTTGCTACACAAATTAATTGGAGACATTTGACACTTTTCAAATAAAATTTTTTATTCTTTAGCAAATTTTTAACTGGAGCCGTCTCTGCAAACAAAGTTGGCAAGATAGGTTACTATACTGAAGAATACACTCAAGGATTAGTAAGGGAAAGTGATATTTCAATATCGTAAACTGTATTAAACAATATAGTTAGTGTTTGAACTTTCACTCAAGGTTATCCAGTGGATACCAAGGTAACATGGTGCGTTAATGGCCAATTCAACGTCATGTCAGTCTTTATTTTTAAGACAAGGTAAATCACAGAAGGATAGCAGGTTACAGGAATCCTCATTTTGCTATAAAATCTTTTTTTAAGAAATAATAAAACCAAGATGAGTGTTTATAATAAGAAAAAATAAGTATCCTTTGTACTGAAAGTGTCTTTCTTGCCCTGAAAAATTGGAAATACCCACGTATCAATGACCAAATGAAACAGCAACACTTACCATTTCAGCATCATTGCATGATATCTAATTTAACAAGCTGATTCATCATGAAAGCGTTTAAAAATATTCTTTTTATGTCCTGATGTCTTATCGGCATTACTATTAATTATTAACTCTTTATATAGTCACATTATAAAATTCTATTGGCGTCAGATTTGGCGAACGTGCTGGTCATGCAGTGTTCCTTAATAATCCAGTCCTTTTTTCTGATCTTGGTGAATATATTGCCTTTTTTGAGAAAATAATGCAAACTTACTGTTATTTTTCTCGCATTAAGGACATTTTGTGAAAGGAAATTACATTATTGTCAAAATCTTGAATAAAATTGTTCCAAATGCGGAATATTCAAGCTTGAAGGTCAGGTGTGGATTATTGTCGAAGAAACTCATATTTGATTTAAGAGATTTGAGATGTATAAACTTCTTGTAAATACAGAATTAAATGATGTAATTAATTTCACAACATTACTTCCTTTTAAAAAATATAAATGTGGTATAACATCATCGCTATTTACTGAAAACAAAAAAATTAAGACTGAAAAAATGGACATTGGAAATTATAAATAGAACATGTACCTTGACCATGTAGAATGAATACAAAAATGAGTATTGGTGGAATTAGCGCAAAAATGGAAGCCTTGAGGCGATGGATTTTATTTATAACCATTTTTAAATGTTGCATAAGGCCACTACATTCAAAGACAGATCTGAGCAAATGGATAAAAAGGCTCTAATACCCAGATGAAACTTCTAGTGTAACTGAAATACTAAAAGAACAGTAAAAAAATTAAATCCGCTTGTCAATCGATTAGGAAAATATGAAAGTTTAACAGAGAAACTAAGTGGTCGAGAAACAAAAGTAATTTGTATTACAAGAGTGGATATGATGTTTATATCACACGAAGACGAAGTTTGAGCGCACAAATTTAAAAATTATTCTAGGTTATTAAGATAAAATAACTAATTTAAATATACTTTATGACTTCACTAATTTATAAAATAAAAATAAATTGAAACAGAAATTAATCGAAGGTTTTTTTCTATTCATCTGTTATGTTCATTAGTTATTTTAATAGATCTGTTTTTGACCAACTGATTCTTTTTTTTCTTTTTTTTTTAACAATGATATCAACTCTTTGATGTTTCTTCCATAAACATTAACAATAATTTAACTATTTAACAATCGTATCGTAAATTAAAAATACAACAATGCATCTAATAAATAATGACTCTTTAAGTTGATTTAGTGGTTTGAAGCAAATACATTGTTCAAGATTGTAGAAAAATCTAATTCATGAATAAGATGCCGTTGACTAAAGAGTAAAAACTTTTGCAGATAAAATATTATTCATACTTACGAAATAAATGTCCAAAATAACACTTTATGGCATTTCACTATAATTACAATCTGATCAGAGGTGATTAATGAGTAATTTTATTCTAACAACGTGTGAAAATCGAAAACTAATTTCATACTCCATGAGTGCTTTTTTTATGTTGTCTGGGTTACTCGCGAGCAGCACTAGAGCTGTTCCTGATTTTAACTAATCATTCTTTTTTAACTCCCATTAGTTGTCTCTTCTCCCCTTAAGCACTTGCTCGATAGCGGATGCACAGAGCTGTCAATTCTAGACCGTTATCAGTCGTTCTTTTTGGCGTCATAGGGTTTCATACACCAAGAACATTAAACCCTTAATAAAAAAGCTTCCTATGTGCGTATCTTTCCCCAATTTATACTAAAACTATTTCACTAACTCAAAGGAGTTTACTTTTCTGAGTTTTCTTTTCAAATTCGTGTTAACGAGGAGCTGGATGGCCTCAACACTAACGTGGTTGATGAACTGGTAAATGGTGTCCATCTACATGTCTCTGTGAAGGTCACTGTTTCTCAAAATACCATGGAGTATTAACTACATTCCTCAGTACTTTATTCTGGAAGCGTTGTATTCTTTCAATGTTACTCTTGCTGTCACATCCCCACATGTCCACACTGTTTTAAGTATCTGTTTATGTCTACATCACTAATTTTATTAAAGGAGTGCTACAAATTGTCTAGCTGCATCTTCATTAACTTCTACTATTACCAAGATGGCAATGTTATCTGCAGAGGTGGCTATTGTATTATCTTCTAGTTCCAGAATATCACCTGGTTTATAGTAGAATACAATACACTTGTAGTACTACTCCTTGGATGTCTCTTAGTGATGAGTAAACTTATCCTTGCTTTATTCTAAATGCTCTATCTGTAATGTATGCTTCCAATTATTATCTGGGCATTGACATGCTTCCAATTATTATCTGGGCAATGACATAACATAGTAGAATACAGGACAGGTCCCAGTACACTTCCTTGTTGTATTCCTTCTTTAATTATTTCTCCTGGTACCGAGTTAACTTATTTCTACTTTATTATAAAATTCCCTATCTATAATGAATGATTCCAATTATTATTTGAGCAATGATAGGTTTAATTTTTGAAGTTCTTCATACCATACTTTGTCTAAGAAGACAGTAGAGCAAACTTTTCTTTCTTAATGATTTTTCAATGACGTTCGTTATTCGGTGGAGTTTGTCAATGCTGAATGTTATTCTCAAACGTTTTCATTTATATTTACTTCAAGAAACACTCCAAAATCAAACTGAATAGATGTAACAGATGAAAGAACAGGTATAATACAGAAAACTAATAATAGTAGTGAATTCAAACAGGTAAAAAGTAACAGTACAAACAGTAATTGATCAGGATGAAAAAGGAAATAGATGATAGAAATTAAAAAAATTAAGACTTTTGGGATATATTGTTTATAGATAAAAGTAGATGAACAACCTTCGTATGGGACCACAGCAAAAACAGCTAACCTCTGAGACGAGACATGGCTTTCACGTGAACGAGGCCATTTTCGTCATTTTGCGAAAAGGCGTCTAATCGAATCGCCATTTTGCCAAAAAGGCATCTAACCGAACCGCCATTTTGTCAAAAAGGCATGTAACCGAAGCGCCATTTTGCCAAAAAGGCATCTAACCTAAGCGTCATCTAACCTAAGAGTCATCTAACCTGGGAAAAGACATCTGAAAAAGGCATCTAACCTACCAACATGTCAACTGTCAACCTAACCTAACTTAGGGGGTGAAGGTGGCCTAGTTGGAGGGAGTAGAAACGATGTTTTCGTAAAAGTAATGTAACCTAACATGATTCCAAAAGATGACGCTTAGAGACCTGTCAAAAAACCTGTCAACAGGCTAAAGGTTTGCGACTTGGCTAAGTCATCAGCTAAGCAAGATGGCGGCTATCGTAACGTGCGGACTATGGAGGGTAGAGGAAAGGAGAACAATCTCTGTATACAAAAAGTGTCCCTCAAAATGTATACAATTAAGATGGCGCTTCTGTGCCCAGGGGACGTCGACAGTCGATAATTCAGCTCACACAATGACACCAATGATGTATATAGTAATAAATATTGCTCAACCATAAAAAACTAAAAACTACACCGTGAAAAGTGACTGATCGTAGAAGAGTAAGTGTTCTGTGATCGTAGATAATTTTGACAATACACGAAAATAGTCAAAATTTTATTGAAAAATAATAATATAAACAATAAATAATTCTTATATTAAAATGGCACGGAGGTCTCAATTTACTGCTTCCTGTCTGATTTCATTATGAATGAGCAATCTATATGACTATATAGCATTGGATTTTGTCCCCTGGCTACACGAGCGCCATCTTAATTGTATACATTTTGGTGGCCACTTTTTAATATAAAGATCCATATAAGATTGTCCTCCTTTTCTCTACCCTCCATAGTGCGGACATAGCTACGAAATTGGCTAACCTAACGATAGATGTCAAAAATCAATCTAACCTATGGCATCAACAGAGTTGCCAACCTAACCTACGCAGACCATAGCTACGAAGTTGGCTAACCTAGATGTCAAAAATCAATCTAACCTACACTTTTTGGCAAAGTGGCGGTTCGGTTAGATGCCTTTTTAGCAAAATGGCTATTCGGTTAGATGCCTTTTCGCAAAATGACAAAAATGGCATCGTTCACGCGAACGCCATGTCTCGGAGGTTAACTGTTTTTGCTGTGGTCCCATACGAAGGTTGTTCATCTACTGATAATATATTGGAATCAATACATAAAAATTTATAGATAAAAGGAATGCCAAACAACAAAATGCTGATCTTCTACGGAACCTAGCATTATTCAAAACTAAAGATTTCTACTAATAATCTAACAATATATTTTTTTAAATGGATTGATGCATTCTCAAGTGAAAGCAACACTGCGCTTGTTACGATTGACCAAATTCAGTACATACCAAGATAATTTTTTGCGTGTAGCAAATACCAAATAACATATTTGGCTTTTTTACATACTTCTGTAATTGATGGTTACAAGCTGGTTCTACAAACAAAATAGACAAAACACAGAAACCTACTTACATGCTTTGTTTAAAAAAAAAAACAATCTAATCATTATTTAATTGACATTCTTCTATTATTGTAATCATTTGAGGATGTCAACTTAACAATTGATATTTTATTGTGTTTAATAAGATTATAAATAGAGGTTATTTTAAATTTTTGTAACAATGAATTTTCAAATAAAATTTTAATCCCAATATAATCAACAATCAGGGGGTGTAAAATATTGATATTTATTTAATTTGGCTATATAAATTGCTTAACAGTAAGAAAAATATGTTATATTACAAAAAATTAAAGAAAAATAAGATCCGTTAATGATTTTCAGCTCAAACCAGTCGATGTAAAAGCCCAAATAACTCTGACCTTCAAAATATTTATAAACAAGCAATATAAATATTTTTATTATCAAAAATAAATTTAAAACGTCGGATTTCCGCAAAAACCTTCCGGCTAAATATGAAATCAAGGTGTCGGCACGTTTTGCGACCCATTCAATGTCCATTGACTATACCCAGTACCCATAGCGGTATTTTTACACTTTAATTCGTGAGAAAATTTTCCTTTCGAAATGCTGAATTATCTGCAACAATAATATTGATAGACCAACAATGGGGTTCGTGATTCAAGAAAAGGTAATTCAAAATGTACCTATATCCCTCTATTGAGGTTTTATTAGTGGTACCTGAGTACCAAGGTATCTCATTTAAATGTTGTATTTACTGTGTCATAAAACAGGTGTGGATGGTAAATCATCTGTAATTTTTGTTGGTATATTTGATCAGTTATTATCTAACTAAAATATAAATAAAATAAATAGAAGATTGCGAATAAATACACACTAGACACAAGGTATAGGTGTATAATTACTTTTAATGATATCTGCACAGGAGGTACAAGAATTTTAAGAAGTGCTGAAACTGAGTGATGCTGTGATGAAACTTTCAGACAAAAAAATGTCACAAAAATTTCGCATTTTTCTGCCCATTTATGATTAGAATGAGATTCTTGTTCAATACAAACCAGCAATAAATATTGTAACACTTAAGACCTAAACTCATAATTCATCTTTATGGTAGCGTTGAAGGGAATAATGAGTGTAAACTGTGCAACGCGAATCTGCTTGCTTTTCAGACTGCCGTGTGTTTAAAAAAAAAACATTTATTCATAACATGTCGTCGATAAATCTTTTTTAAAATATTTCCAGGTTTCACAATGTAATATTTAACGTTTTTAACGGATTGTAGTAAATAGTCGACTATTGAACTTTTCGGTATAAACAATCATGTCTGGACCATGCAAAATATAATTTATAGAAAGAACTTTTTAAATTTTTGTATTTGTTCTTTTTTCTTTTAAATACAAAACTTCAACTGTTCATCTGGTGCCACGTCACTGGTATTGAGAACACAAAGGGTGAAATCGCTCATAACTAAACTATAATAGGATGCTATTTGTTGCGCAATACGATTGAATCATTGATGTTGACAATTGTGTCGTTTTCTCATCTTGGTGGAATTTTTATGACTCAATAAGTCGCAGTGTGAAAGTAGTAGGTATTTTACCTACCTAATCATTATAAGAATTTTTTAAATCCTCTTGGTCGATCTTAATCTTTTATACAAAACGAAAAAAAAAAAAAACAAGTAAGTAAAAAACAAAAAAGAATTAAAAACTGATTTTTTTTTCACTTTATATCGTTATGAATTATTAACGAATTATTATTATATTAATAATTTTTTGTGACAAGAGTCAATTAAGAAAATTGAACAAGATGTACTTGTATTACTATGGCATCAATGACTTTAAATTATTTTCGATATAATTATTACTAATTATATTTGTCTTTTAAAAAACTACATTTTTTAAACGTTTTTGTTCCTTATCCTATAATCTTTTAGATTAAGAATAAATTATCCATCTCTCTATCGTGTAAAATGTAGGTCATTGTTTTAGTTACCCAAAAGACCAAAAATATTTAGCAATTAGACATTTTAACTGTAAATTGTGAACAGAAAAGAGTTTACCCAAATGTAACAATGAATGAAACAATCAGCGAAAAACTGTATAGTCTGTTATTTCCAGTAGGGCTGTCAACAAAGTTAAATCCGTGAAATTGGTGCACATACAAATGTTTTTAAATCATGTTATAAAACGGTATTGTTAATTATATATGCTGCTCGTATCCTAACAACAAAATATTTATTGTAAATTGCAACAAACTAGTGATTAGATGATACCTCACTATTTGTGGATTAATAATGTCTATTATAGCCGAGGGGAAAAGGAGTATTGCATAATCCTCCAATTATTTTAATGATTAAAATACGAAACTTTATCATTAATGTCCTGCATATGAAAAATTTCTTCAAAGGGGGTAACATACAAAAATTTTTGCAACAAATTCCTGTCAACACCTTTTAGATCTAATATACAATAAACAAGTTGGTGATCTGATGATATATATATATATATTTCCTTATTACCGTGGCTGTAAGATGTATTTGAGATTAATATAATGTCAATGAGGCTTTCAGTCGTTGCTGTAATTTTTGTAGGTTCATTTATGATTTGCTGCATATTAAATAAATCAGTGCCATTATTAAATTTTATTACATTATTACAAGTACTATCTAAAAAATCAATGTCCACGTCACCACCACAAATAATTTCATCAAATTGTGTATACATATCGGCTAAAATTTCCTCAAAATCTATTAAAAAACTACTTACACTTTTATCTGGAGGTCGGTATAGATTTCCAAAAGCAAATTTACGATTATTTACTTTGAAACTTACCCACAATTGTTCAACAGAATCCCTATAATTTAAATGTATAACAATGTGCATAATATTCGCTCTAATGTAAATAGCCGTACCTCCACCTCTGGAGACTCTATCATTCCTTACAAGATTGTATCCCTGTATGTGTATAGTATGGTCTAGAATATTTTGATTAAACCAGGTTTCTTCTACTTCTATAACATCATAATTTTCGCGAAAAATAAAAGTTTTAAATTCATCAAATTTATTACATAGTGATTGTGCATTAAAAAAAAGCAAAAGAAATTTTTTTCATAAAAATATTTAGTCAAAATTTCAACAAGTTTGTTACCGAATCTATTGACAGAGCCCAAACTGATGTTATTTACACAGACTTTTCTAAGTGCTTCGATTAATAGAAAATCATTCATTAATAAGGGTCATTAATCAACAATTTTGGGTGCGTTAAATTACATCATAAATCGACGGAAAAAGTTTTTTAATACGGAATATATTTTTTATTTAAAAAAAAAATCCGTACGTGAATCTTAATAATATTGTTTAGAAATTGCAATTTCTGCTAAAACCCAAACAGACTAATCAGTAATCATTTTTCTCCATGGTACATTATACTTATCTGTAAAAAATGTAAATAAAGTAGTCGCTAGGCTTTTATGTACTGATGCACTTGTCAATAATAACTTATAAAGGTTTAAATGAAAATAAGCCGTAAATATATCTTATCCGTACAATGTTGATGCGATGCATCTGTTCCAGCATTGGCGTAACAACAATTCAGGTTTATTTATTTTCTACTAATTTTGATCGGTTGGAACAACATAATAACATCGACTGAGGCAAAAAAGATATTAAATTCGTTCTAACGCAAATAATAGCTGCAGAAGAAAGTTTTATATTGTGGTTATACCTATCAGAAACCAGAATTTATATACAGATAAACTAATGCACCGGAAATTGCAGAATAAATACTAAAAATCCTCGTAATAATCATTAATTTTATAGATTTTATAACTATTTTAAAAATTTAATTACTATTAAATATAATTTGATAGATTTGAAGTATTTTTCTCCTGTTTATAGGAATTCTTTTCATGTTTTTTATGGACAAATAATCGAGGAAAATTAGTTAATATCATAATAGTTGTATTACTGAAAAGAAAAAAACATACATATAGAAAATACATCTTAGTTTTTTGCAAAAATAAAAAATATGTACATCCCATCTTATATGCGAGGCCAAATATATACCCAATTTCATATTACTTACTGAATTTATTATATATTGGTTGTTACTGGTAATATTTAGTTGATTGAAGGAGGAAGCTGTGGATTTATTACAGAAAAAAAGTATGTAAAAGGTTTTTTCAACGTTTATTCTTAGGATTTTATAGTTTAACCAGTTTTGTATGGCAGGAAAATCGTTTTTCACTATATTCTATAGTTGCTCCCATGTGTCAGCAGTATAGAAAATTGCCGTATCATCTGCGAACCCCACAATTTTACCCTTCGACCTAATCAAAAATAAATTATTTATATACAAATTGAATAGGAGCGGACATAAGATAGTGCCTTGGGGCACACCATATTTAATGGGCATAAAATTACTGCTAGCTATTGGCTATCCTTACGGTTTGCATTCTTTCATTTAAATATATAGTAAATGAATTTAATGAAGTACTTCTAATCCCAATATCTTCCAATGTTTGCAGGAGAATGTGATGGCTTATCGTATCAAATGCCTTTGATAAATCAAGAAACACGCATAAGCAAGGTTTACTGGCGTCTAATGATGCTTATATTTTTTGTGAACGCCGAAATTCCATCTTCTGTGAATTTCTGTTTCCTAAAACCATATTGGTTGTTTGATAATAAATTGTATTTAGTCAAATACGAGTTTAGGCGAGTTTCCAAAACTTTTTCAAATAACTTGGAAAAACTAGATATATTGGACGATAATTTATTACATTATTAGCATCACCTTCTTTGAAAATCGGTATTGACAGGATGTCCATTTACCATTCTCCATACAAACATTAAAAATATGTGATAAAGGCTCTTTCATATAGGGTGATACGATTTTTAAAATATCACTTTTAATTCCATCAATACCTGGTGCTTTTTTATATTTTAAATTATTTATTATATTTCTTATTTCTTTTGCATCAGTAAGGTACAACACAAAACTGTTTGGGAGACATATTTTTGGAGGAATATACTGAGGCACTTGTATAATTTATTTTGTTAGGGTTGATAAGTTACTTGGGTTGGATCTGTTAGTAAATTTCCCACTTCATCCTTTATTGATTTTATTTCAGGATTCTTTTTATTACAATGTGACATATCATTAATAATTTTCCAAAGATTTAGATTTATTTTTATTTATGAGATTTTCATAATATGTATATTTGCACTTTTTAATTAAATTTGTTATATTATTTCTAACATTTTAATATTCACTTTTTAAATTTTCATTATTAGGATAACTTTTTACTTGTATTTTTATTATGAATTGTTCTGACCAGTTCATTAGTTAATCAGGGTGCATTTATTAAATTGTTTTCTATATACATTGACGTTTTTTGTACACTTATTTATGTGAGATGTTATAATGTTCACGAATTTTTTTTTATAGAGTCAGATAGGACGTTTTAGCTAAGCAGGGCAGAATAAATCTGATGTGAATTCAAGAATTCAGAATCTAATACATTCGATATGTTGTTAATATATAAAATAAAAAATATTGGAACCAAAATAGATCCCTGTGGAATACCCATTGATGCGTTTTTATAAAATATTCTTCTTATAATCTTCAGCTTTATATTTTAAGTTAATATATTGGTTTTCTGCAAGGCCCCAAATTATTCCATAACCGTTTAATTTAGATAACAAATTTTCATGTTCAACACAGTCAAATGCCCTGCTAAGGTCACAAAAATCGTAGCCGGATATTCACCACTCTCAAACCATTGAAATATTAAATATGATGTTGATTCTAGTAATTTTATTAAAACACCACGTGTGGCAATTCACTGTGATGTAATCAAAATAATCCAAAATTTCGCCAAAACAAAACGAAAACGCAATTCTTTTCTGCGCCTCTAAAAATAATCGATCGCCACGCCACTGGCGAGCGTTCTTATAAGACATGTCCTAAGCACTCAATGGAGTAGTAAGTTTTCAGTCACATTACGAAGAGTGAACCTTCCTGATCCGATCTGGAAACTGAGTGCTAGGTTCAAACGTCGCAAACCGAACTCTCGTGATAAACTTTTATCGATAATTTTGTCTTGAAGGGCAACAAACACTTTGTGTACAATTTAGTCAGTGTTGAATGTGTTATGGGAAATACAAATGACAGATATGGTAAGTTTTTCTATTTGAAAAATATTATTTCGTTTTAATAATAATATTTAACGAACTTTTCTATTTTTATATTTTTCCAAACATAATTAACAAGGAAAAATAAAGCAGTTTGATTAAAGTATATTTACGAAAAATGAGGGCTTGCTTTTGTCAACCCGTACAAACAATATAAAATTTATAAAATTTTCTAGTTTTTGATTTTTGACATGATAAAAATTTAAAATTTTTATAATAAATTTTTTTATATACTTATACAAAATGATAATTTATAGAAAAAGGCATTTTTTTCAAATCATTGTATTTTTAATACAGATAAATTTAATACAGAGATTTAATATAAATTTAAAATAGATTTAATATAGATTTAATATAGATTTAATGTAGATTTAATATAGATTTAATATAGATTTAATATAGATTTAATATAGATTTAATATAGATTTAATATAGATTTAATATAGATTTAATATAGATTTAATATAGATTTAATATAGATTTAATATAGATTTAATATAGATTTAATATAGATTTAATATAGATTTAATATAGATTTAATATAGATTTAATATAGATTTAATATAGATTTAATATAGATTTAATATAGATTTAATATAGATTTAATATAGATTTAATATAGATTTAATATAGATTTAATATAGATTTAATATAGATTTAATATAGATTTAATATAGATTTAATATAGATTTAATATAGATTTAATATAGATTTAATATAGATTTAATATAGATTTAATATAGATTTAATATAGATTTAATATAGATTTAATATAGATTTAATATAGATTTAATATAGATTTAATATAGATTTAATATAGATTTAATATAGATTTAATATAGATTTAATATAGATTTAATATAGATTTAATATAGATTTAATATAGATTTAATACAGATTTAATATAGATAATAGATTTTATATAGAGAATTAATATAGAGATTTAATATTTATTTAGTATTTATTTAAAATATATTTAATATTGATTTAATTTATATTTAACATAGATTTAATATAATATAGAGATTTATTATAGGGATTTAATATATATATTTAATATAGATATTTAATGTAGATATTTAATATAGATATTTAATATAGATATTTAATATAGATATTTAATATAGATATTTAATATAGATATTTAATATAAATATTTAATATAAATATTTAATATAGATATTTAATATAAATATTTAATATAAATATTTAATATAGATATTTAATTTAGAGGTTTAATGTAGATCTAATATAGATTTAATATAATTTCCTTCATTGAGCAAATTATGGATCTGTCAAAAAACTCTGCAATGTCGTTTTTTAAGAACAACATATATATTCATTATCTAATTTGACCCCACTTCGATTATGAAAAAACTATATTATTTATTTAACAATATTACCCCCAATTAAAATACAAAATGGAAAAGGTAATACAAATTTCTCTAGCTATAATGAAATTAAATTTTAAATTCATTTTTTTTATAAATATAAAATTAGTACTGTAAATATTTCTCTTGTCAAGAAGTACAAAATAAATTGTTTTTATTAGGTTTTAAGTTTTTTGATATCATAAATTTAGTTCATGAGATATAGCCATTGTTAGTTTTTATATTGTCAATTCCTATGTATATAAATTTTATTTATTTTTGTGGCTATTTCGGTAAATGTTATAAATAAATGCAGATCAACAATACCAACATTGTAAAATTTAATAGGGAAACTTTTTTTAAAGAAACTAACGTGAATATTGCATTTCTGCCAAAAACACTTAGAATGTGAACGTGTTTTGACTTCCCAAATTTTGTAAACAATATTCCTAATTATATTAAAATGGGAAGGGGAATGACGTTTAATAGAAAGATGTCCTTCTAAAAATTGGTGTTTTCGTCTAGGCGTCCTGTATATACATTTGTAGCAATTAAAAGGTTAAAAAGAAGTACGCGATAAGTTTCTACTAATTAATAATAATTTCGATAATAACGTAATTAAATTAATTCATAATTTTTAATTTCGTTACAAAATACCATAATCAAAACTAGTGAAAAATAGATAAACTGATACGTTTCACAACTTTTTGTGTATTGTTCACGTCGAAAAATATTGAACTCCAAATTATTTAAAAAATTATTAACTTTCCTCTAATTACTATATTTATTTTATTATCTTTTTTTTTTATCATTAATCATGCTGTTAATTACTATCAATCGGTAATAAATTAATATGTTTATTTCATTAAACATCTCAATATCATATAAATAAAATATTAAACAATTCATCCTCCAAAAACCATTTAAATTGCGCACTGTAGTTTTTTCAATCCAATTTGAAAACATTCACGCGTCATTGGCGATAATGTAATTTGTACTATAATTCGAAAATAATTATTTAGATTTGTTAAATTAAATCGGATCTCAGGTAAAAATGGGAATTACCTAAAAAATAATTAATAATCAATAACAATCAATAAAATTCCACATTTATTTTATTTACTTGTCGCTGTTTTTAATTTTAAAAAATGTTTCCTGTAGTATAATACATTTTTGTTTACTTCCTTAGTTAGTAATAAAAATACCACTAGTTTTTCCAAACTTTTCCATAAAATTTCAATAATTATCTAGTCAACAAGAGTGTTTTAATTTTTAGATATTTCTTATAAAAAAAAAATTAATCTATTTCACTGTATAGATGCGTGTCTTCACCTTATAGCACTAACATTAATAAATATAAATATTGGTTACTTACGTCGCACAATTTCTGAGAATTTAATCGAATCGATTGCTTGGAACAATAGTAAATCAACCAATTGATTAACGATCAATTTTTTAACAGCTAATAAAAATATCACTAGGTATATATATTTTACATTATATCAGACACTGTTTGGATTGTTAATTCAACAAGTGGACATTTATGGCGAAAACAAAAGGTTTTGCTAGAAATTTCCTCT
This sequence comes from Psylliodes chrysocephalus, assembly GCA_927349885.1. Lineage (NCBI taxonomy): Eukaryota > Metazoa > Arthropoda > Insecta > Coleoptera > Chrysomelidae > Psylliodes > Psylliodes chrysocephalus. The sequence goes on along the minus strand of OV651830.1, from coordinate 835,835 downwards.
TTAAAACATTTGTATTTAATGAAACATTTGAGAAACGTCAAATTGGTGGTTCCCACCTGGACTGAAGCCCCACGGGCTTGCAGCATAAAAAAAACTGTTTGATTTTGAGCTGAAGACCATAAGACATTGCATTTTCAGGCTTGTGAAGCATTGACGTTACTTAGGTTAAATCACCACAACAAACATTTTGTGTAAGGGAATAAAAGGTCTAATAACTGTTACCCTTCATTTGTAATGATGGCCTTTTAACTTTTGTAATTAAAAGGCCGGCATATATAGGTCCCTACGGCTTCCATTTTCCCTTTAATGATAGTAGAAATAAATATATTGGTAACTTGGAAAATATAAAAATGATATTTTTATCTGCACCTCCGTAATGTTTTTTATTTAAAAATTATTTCGTGCAATCAGCTGCAAAGTTTAAATACGATAAAAAATAATTATGAAACAATAACAAATGGGTGTGACTGACTTTTAAAGAGATCGCATATTTTTAACTCTCACAAAAAACTTTATTTTTATCACGTGCGAGACATTTTAGCAATGTTAATGGTTAAAATAACGCATTTTGCCAATTATGTAAAATTCCTATTGGTTAATTCATCACACTGTATCAAATATCTGTAAATACGTAAAACATAGGTCAATATACAGTGTGGAATAACCAAATGAAATTAATTCAGTTCCAAAACACGTTTTTAATACGTTGAAAACCATCTATAAACATTATTAGTTAGTAAACTGATTTTTCTTCATAATTTGAGTTTATTTTTAAATACATATCAGGTTATGTAGAAAGCTTGACATTGATTTTTGTGTAAAAAATTTTATATGAAACTTTACCTACCATTTTTTAGTTTTTATTGTAAGTTTATCATCTTCACAATTTGTCACAGATGTCAAATAAAAAATTTATTTTTTAAATACCTTTCATTGGCAAATAAAATAAGAACTAAAATATTTTAAATGTTTATTTTATAAGATCAGTCCCATCACAATACATAATATTACACAGACACAAACTAGAATAAAGATATATAATGCCTGGCATTTTAAATGATACTCTTCCCAGTTTAAGCAGATTCTTTTCACAATCAATAGGCCTCATCTCCTTATAGACCTTGATTTTTATTAAAAATTTCATGTTGATATCGCTTTTCATTTTTGATTTTTTTTTTTAATTTCAACCCCCTTAAATCCCCCATATTTAATCAGATTTTTTTTTTAATGGCAGGGCTTCTTCTCCTTTTAGAGATTGATGTTAGCTAAAAATTTCAAGTTTTTCAGTTAGGATTTTTTTTTTATATTTGTTGTCTTAAAATTTAATTATTTTAAATTGGCTTTAGATACACTTAAATAAAATACAAAAAAGAGTATTTAAACCATAGATGGACGCCACCAAAAATTTGGTATTATTTGATAAAGAAGTTTTTAAAATCTAAAGGTAAATTCAGAAACCATAGTAAATAAAATTTAAATAACTAAACCATAAATACATGAATCTGCAAATACACTTGTAGAGATGATCATGATATTCTGTGAAATAAAAGTCATACATAATTTAAATTTAATAGCAAAATAAATGAAAGTGATATATTAACAATATTTTCTCAATTGGTTCGATGAGAATTAAATTATACAAACGTTCTTTGCTCAAAAGAGAAATAATGATATATTAACAATATGTACCCAATTTATTTGATGAATCAAACTTTTTTGGTATTTGTTTATAACTTAATAAACAAAAATAAGTTTGCTGCTAAAAAGTTTTGTCAAATAGAAATAATGCAAAAGTAGGTGAAGGAGGCAAAACATTGCACGGAACATTTAGTATCCTTAAACACGAGCCGCCACTGATGGTAGTGACTTGTAATAGCTTATTTGCAATATCATTTCATTCTCTATTCAAGAAAGTATTTTTTTTTATATTATCAAATGCCCGTTTTGGATAAATATTCAATAAATAAAAATATTCAGCTACTGATTTAAACTTGTTTCTTATTTCTTATTATTTATTAACCCTCTAATTTATCTTATTGCAACTTGGATAAGTCTGTTTATGTTTTTTTCTTACTTACAATGGTTGAAAAAGTCATGCAGGGGTAAATAAATCAAATTCTAAAATAGGAAAAAAAATTCGGTAGGTACGCTCATGGGAGACCTTTAAAATTTAATTGACCAAACGTTACACACATATATAGCGCTATAAAAAATTAGTTCTTCATTATCTTTAATTAGTAAATAAGTAGAACGTAATGCAACGAATGATCTTACTTCGCAGTAGTAGAGGATTTCAAAGTGGTTTTACATCACAACCCAGAGACAGATCTATTTCGATATAAAATGGCGGTACGTTTAATTTCTGATTCTATGAAATTTGAAAGTGCGAGGAAACCCATTCGAAAAAATGAATTTTTGTGTCAGTTATCACTAACTAGTGAGATGTATATCGAAATTTGATAAAAGAAGATTAATTTCATATTTGATTTAATCTGATAAAAATTATGTCATGAGTATGAATCTACCGCCAAAATTTCATTTTTATCCAACTTTTAATAACTCAAATATTAGTATTTTTCTGTTTATGAAAAGAAATCATAATAATATAAACTTTTCGGCATAAAATAAAAACGCCCTGTATACACAGATCTTCCATAAAGGAGAACGTTGACGTATTTGATTTTAAATTCTTTTATGCTAATCAACCCTTCATTATAAAATACAAAATAGCACAATGTTCGAAGAACAATAATTCTTTAGAATAGTGATAATAATTTTCTGCTATTATCAAACATCCCATTAATATTATCTCTAAAGTTATTTCACTCCCAATAGATATTGTTGACTAAATAAATTACTGTTCTCTTCTTCTAAGGCCCATTTCATTTAAATAATCTAAAACTAACTTGTTTTTGTCTTTAATGATGATTTAAATGATTTTCTTAACTGATGACATCATTCTTCCACCTCTGGTTAAATTACCAATGTCAAAAGTAATTTAATATTATCAGTTTGTGTTTCTTGTGAAAATTAAGTAAATAGGTTTATTTTTTTTTTCTTAAAATACCACCGGATACCTTAAACGAAAGGTGTGTCATAGGGAAGCATATTGGGGCCTTTTTATACATTATATTTACAGTAGACTTCCATGTCGTTACTAGTTTTGTATTATTATTGGTCTGATGAACGCAAATATCACTAAATAAATGTTAAAACTGAAAAAATAACTTCTCAAAAATGTATTACACAAGACATAAATATCGTGGTATGGTACGTACATAACACAATTAATAACATTATTCACGATGACTTACTAATTTCAAATCGATGACAAAATCTACAAAAATTATTATTTTTTATATGAATTAACATTCACATCTCTAATTAATTGCAAGTAAATATCTATATCTAAAATATAATTATAATAATTTTAAAGATTTGGGTTTTCTAGTAATTTGGACACGGGAAATCTAAACCAAAAGGAAGAAAGTAATGTTTATTAAGACTGGAGTCCTGGCAACGAAAAATATCAGAAGGTGTAGCAGTTAAACTTCTTAAACATACTGAGAAGAACAGATAATTCGAAAATAAGACACCAGGATAGTAAAAATATCCTTTTATGTCAATTTTCTTTAATAATAGTACCTAGCAGTAATATTCAGCATTAATCGGGAAGGTGGTGTAGCGGTCTATCGCGCTTATATTCATTTATAGGCAAGTTTATGAGTCTGAGACTGCTGGGTTTCGAATCCCAGACCTGACCATGTGCATTTTTAATTAAATTGCATGGTTCGGTTTAGGATTTGATGTGTGGCGTATTAATAGAAATTCAATTTCTGTTAATATGACATGCAGATTAAAAAAATTCGCCATACATTACCGTCTCGATGATGGTGGGGGAGGTTTTCCGGGTTTTCCTCACCTGTAAGTCAAATGGCACCATCAATCATCTTTAAGTCGTCCCGGAGCGCTACGGCAAATAATAATAATAGCCGTCCCTTCCCCTACACAAGTCGTTCAGTCGACTTCAGGGGTTGAAATTCACTCGTAAGGGGTGAATTAGGGAGAGTATTATTATTATTATTATTATTATTATTATTGACAGTTTCTGAAGCCTAAATCACTATTTTTTTTCTTTTCGTTTATTTATATTCATAGCTATACAATCCTATTATACCTTTTTTTTTTTTTAGTTTTACACCTTTTAGACCCCCGTGCTATCACCCTAATCCGTCTGTAGCTTGCAGCTTATTCTACCACTATTTGAAGGTTCTACTACTTTCTCATTCACCAATTCACCTTGTGACCGCAGATATTACTACTTAACTTTTGCGAGAATGTTTTCCTTTATCTTTGTACCAAATTGTTTTCTGTTTGATAGTAATTTTGGCATTATTTAATCTTTCTATGACCACTAACTATCAAATTATTTGTGATGTAGCAAACGTTGTTGAAGATTTGTAAAAATAAATAATAATATATTTTTGTTGTAACCCTATAGAAATGTATCTAAGCACGCCTAAGTTAATTGATATTAAGGACAGAGTCTCCTAGGAATTTCTGAACAAAATTATGTCAATTTAGATTCAATCAAGGAGGTGCTGTTACCTACCGACTAGAGATTGAATTAGTGCAAATTATTACAGAAATCTTTAAGTAACTATGTGCCATTCGCACCGCTAATAGTTAAGAAATAAGCCAAGCTTAAAATGACATTTTTCTATTGACAGTGTCATTTTAAGCTTCGCTTATTTCTTAACTATTAGCGGTGACAAATAATCCACATAAAAGAAGTTAGTGCTAATTTCACAGACAAAATAGTAAAAACGTATTCTTTATTATTACTAAATAGAGTTAATAAAACTATTTACGCTCAAGCCAACCATAATAAAAATATAATCATTCCGCAATGAAACAATAAACAACGAGCAACATCGATGTAAATAAATAAATAAATAAATAAACAAGTAGGAACTGAGCTAAATAAAAATTGATGGATGTTATTCCCAGACGCTCTGTCTGAAAACGTTTAAAAACATCTCAAGTGTGGCCGTAAAATAGATTAAAAAGCGGCACATATGTACTTATGCGGATATCACTAAAACCATCTAATGATTTGCTTTGCTACGTGGGTGGCCATTTCTCTGTATACTTTCATTGGTTCCTGAAAGTGCTAAACAACTCAGATACTCCTTACAGTTTGAAAACAGATCCTTTCTGTTTGAAGAAATTATTTCACATAAAATATGTTTTTTTTTTTCTTAAAACCACGCATCACCCCGTAAATATAAATGTTAAAAACGTTCAATCGGCAAAACTGTTTACCATTTAGGTAAGTTTTAATTGGTGTTTATAACCAAGGGCATGAAAAGGTGTTTATCGCCCGCTGCGTGATATTAAAGCGCCAGTAAATATCTTTTATGTTTTACTAATTAATTATTATTGTGTATTAATTGCTTAGATATGAGATACATGATTGACTATGTAATATCCTTACGGGCATTAAGAATTTAAAATGTCAGCGCGTGGGCTTTATGGTAACGCAGTGTGACAAGAATAATGTAATATTTTCCCAAATTTGACCACCTCCCACCCCCCGGTCTTGTAGATAATTATTAAAACCCCGTATTTTAATTTAACTACCTCTCTCCCCTGGTGAAATTCAAAGAAATTCATACTTACTGTATATGGCCTTTTCCTCTAGTAGTGTAGTAATCGTCTAGTTAATTAATTGATAATTTATATACCCACGTTGTGAAAATGTTAATTAAATAAACCAGGATTCGATGCAAAGTTTGGTACAAATTTGTGAATGAAATAATGCTCAAAGTATATTTAACTTAATTTATTTTTCTTTTGATCTCCAATAAATATGTACAGATTATTTATTATAAGGTAGACCTCACATGTGTCTCGCCCAAACAACAGGCCACAGGCCACTTGCCATCAAATATTTGTAATTAAACAATTCTTGAGAATAGACAGCAGACGTCCTCAGAATTGCACTATCTTTAATAATTCTTTGTTTCGTTGTTTTCTTTTTTATATAGGTGCGCTTACTGAGATACCGTCGTTGCAATAACAGGCGGATATCCCTTATATTTCAGCCTCACCTAGGGGGGGTTTATGTAGATGTAGTCTTACTAGAATAGAGCCAGATCAATACTAGCGAACTACCCCTTATGTTCAGATCTACCTACGGTGCGAAGATTAAGAGATAATTATCTAAGATAGTCCAACCCTGTAGTAACATCAAGCATATTCGGATAAATGTGAGTCTAGTCGTCCGATGTGTCATTTACTCCAATCAGCTGAGCTGTTATTTGCGAGGGTTCATTGACAGTTCGGTAACCAGACTCTTATTATCTTTTACGGTGATATATTAATTTGAAGGCAATACGGCCCATAGCATACACATCTGGACGAGCTAAATGCGATGTCGGCTAGCAATAAATTCCTTAAAGGTAAAGATTCATCGTCGGATAAAGAGATGACGTAGTGACGTCGAGCGTCGGGATGTATATAATGGTAGGAAATACTAAGTGGTGTTAGAAGTGATATTGTTGGGACATCGAAAGGTATGGAAGTAGAACGGAGAGGCGTTGGGCGTCGAGACGTTGGGCGTCGAGACGTTGACACCTTTGGGAAATTGGAGGTATTGTGGGATAGACGTCGTTTAGGAAGAGCGTTTTAGGAAAGGTACAGACTGTATAACTGGGTACTGACAATAAGGTGATTGCTTTGAATGTGAACTAACAAATGTATGCTTGCACATCTGAGCTCATTTAACTCTGATTTTTATACACAGTTTAATCGTTTTTGTGACGTCTCTATCGTTTTGTTTCTCATAGAAAATACGAATTTAGGTGGATAGGGGGTGGCTGATTTATTACTTGCCTTGGAAAGTTTGTGTATCGAAAACAACGTTCCTTTTCAAAACTGACTTAAGATAAGTGCGTTAAGAGTTTTAATGATTATTACTTCGTGTTGTATGGTGGTTTTAGATTGCGTTCCCAGACACTTTTAAGAAATTGGATCTCTTACGGGCTGGGTTATAGATATTATTTATTAGGTGTCGTAAATAAGATTTAATTATCTGGGAGATTTTTGTTAAATGAAGAATTTGGTATTTAATAAGAATGCAACTTTTTTTAATAAAATGGAATTAATAAATGATTATGGTACCTGGGTGCGGTAGGTTACAGAATTGAGAAAAAAACTTGTTGTGTTCAGTAAAATATTTTAAATAACTATGCTAGCCTTTTATCTTTTGAAAGTAACTTCCATAAGCTTCTAAATCTTATATTCTGTCATTGTAAATCCCCAATATCTTGGTTACGAGCCGCCACTGGTTGTAAGAAGTAAATATAGTATCTCAAAATTGCTAGAACATAGAGATACCGCGTATTATAAAGATAAAAAAATCGATTTCTTAGGGGTGATAATAAGAATATAAAACTTTTTTAACAGGAATGGTTATTTAAATAGTTATCTAAATATCGAGACCGTGCAGGTCACTTCTTCTCCGCTACCAATCCATCTATTATCAAGATATTCTCTTACATGTGCAAAATGAGATGGTGCACCGTTGTGCATAAAGAACATATTTTTTTTACTTTTGAAACCTATTAAACTGTTTGTTTTTTAATATCTTACTTATCTACAGGACTATTTTCGGACACCTATGCAATTTAAAACTAGAATTCAAAAACTACAATTTCCAAACAGTGTTATTCATAAAATGTCAACGAAAATCTAACCTAAGCGTTATTCACTTTTCAATCCACCCTCGTAGGTATTTACACATTCACTTGTTATACTCTTTATTGTTAAAAAAAAACTTCAAAATTAAATTAATTTTTATATCTGTAAAATATAATGGTGTATTATTTAATTTATGCTATACAAATCTAAATTTTATGAAACCCCTTTTCTGAGCCCCAATTAAAGCCACGGTCTTTAATTATTTAATTTATTTCGCAATACAGAAAGGGGTCTAGATACAACATACAACCGAAGCTGTCTTAACATATTTCTTTAGATTAAATCATGAATAAAAGTAAACAAAATGTTTTTTCCTAGGGGTCATAAAAACATAAACAATCATGCTTATTGTCAAATTTATCGAACAAACCAGGATTAGCGTAAACACTAGTAAATATTTATCACGATATTATGTAGGTTATCGTTATAGATGTTAAATTGTATTTAAAATATTTTTTAATAATTAGAAATTTTAAAAATTCACTCTCTTTGGGTTCTTTATAATTATTTTAGGGGATGGTCAAACATCAGGATATAATTTTCAACATTTTTAGATCTTTGGGAAAAGGCCCATTATGTAAAAACCAATAGAGATAGAAAATTCAAACTAGAACTATCAAAAAGAAAACATCATTTTATATAGTATAGGGTATTTCTATCATCGATTTAAAATTAATTGTAATTTTTATTTAAAGGAGAGACAAAAAAACGAGAAAAAATATTGTGCCTTCCTGATCCCATATTTTTTTAAAAATAGTAAATTTTTTAAGCGTATTTTATATTATTTCAAGAGTCTAAAAATATGGTGCAGTTGTAAAAAAAAAAAAACAAAAAAAAAACAAAAAAAAAACAAAAAAACCGAATTGTTTTCGTAGTTTTATAATATATCAAGAACTTAAAAATATCCGGAATGCTCTGATGACTTCGTTCGAAACTAGTAAAGCACCCTATATTTTTTAAAAGTATCAATTTTTTTAGAAAAGTATTACAATTTTTCAAGCTTTAAAAACCCAAGATTATCTGGTGGCTTCGTTTGAAACTAGTAAAGCACCCTGTATGTTTTTAAAAAAACACTTTTTTTAGAAAAGTTTTATAATATTTCAGGAGCCTAAAAATAGCTAAAAAATATGGTGGTTAGTTTTAGAAAATCGAGTTGCTTTGCGGACTTTGTTCCAGCCAAGCCCATATATTATTTAAAAATAACATTTTCTTAGATAAAACTTTTATAGTAAAGCCTAAAAAAAAGATTTAAAAATCAAGGCGCTTTGATGGCTTCGTTTGAAGCTAGCAAATTACCCTGTAATTTTTAAAAATACCATTTTCTTTTTAAAAAGTTTTATAATATTCAACGAGCCTCAAAATACGGTGTGGTTGCTAAAAAAAAAAAACTTAAAAACTGAGGTGCTCTGCTTGTTTCTTTCCAAGTTAGCAGAGCACCTTGATTTTTGTAAAAAAAAACAAGAGACCGAATGTTTGGTTTCGGTGTACGGTCTCGGCTAATTTCGGCCTAAAATAAGAATTTCCGGCTGTGGTTTCGGTTTCGGCGGAAAACTGGCCGAAACTGCAGTTTTAAAACAAAGTTTCGGCTTCGGCCGAAATTAAGAAAGGGGTAGAAGTTCGGTTTCACTATAGGTGTCAACTGAAAATTCTATAGATGCTCCGCAGCCTTCATTGGCATACCTATATTTTAAAAACTAAATAATGTTTGTTTTCTTTTTATGTATATTTTTTTATCTTTAATGTGTTACTGTGTTATTCATTTATGTATTTTTATTTTATATTGTAAGTGAACATTCTCTGTTGGACACTAAGTAATTTATTAATTTTGTCACCTGGTAGTTTTGGGTTGAATATAGTGATGACAACAATTCGTTACAAAAATACCTAATTTATTTCTTTCAATTTACGCCATACTCTATAATTTGTGATCCTAAAATTTCTATAAAATAAAATTTTTTCCAGTAAAAATAAGCTGATAAATATTACTCATGAATAGCCTTGTAACATACACCATACAAAATTTAAAACAAAAATAGTTTTCGTCTACTGACCACATTTTCTTATAAAAGCACTAGCACTTAACATAAAATAAAACAAACTATTACTTTCACAGTTTGGAAAAATATTACCAAAGCGATTTTTTTATGCTTTTCTAAAATCAAAAGGCTTTTATTTATGTTATAAATGTGGTGGAAGAGGACAAACATACCAGCTGCATCGTGAGCCAGACTGCATACCCGTTTAATTTGAAAGAATAAATATGTTTTTCGAAATAATGTTTCTAAATTTAATACCTATTACTTTTAAAAGTGGAACTTACATTTTATTGCAAAAAGGTTTTTAAAATTTTATTACTCAATATGTTTTACTTATAGATAGATCCGTTTCTTAGAAATGTTTGCTGTTAAAATTGGAATTTTTTGTTTAGGAGAGAGGTCAATTGAAATGAAAAATATCATTTTTATTAAACCATTTTCAGGTTTCTAAATTCATTTATAATTAAACCTGAGCCTTTTTTAAAGTTAAAGTTTGGATAAAGTTTGAATCGAGTCTACGATGAGTTTCAGTAAATAATAAAACATTTAAAGAAAGGACTGCTCATATCGATACTTACAAATGAATAGACATAGTGTCCCGAAACAAAAGTTTTGGACCGCAGTCCTTACTACAAAAAAGTTTTCAATTTGAATTTTAAAGGACCCACTGAATGATATATATGTTGCAATTACTGACCTCCTAATTAAAGTGTACATAGGCACAAAGTTCTATGAATTTCAAAAATAGTTTTAAGACATAAACGTTGTTATTTTACACGGATTATTGATTTTTTTCAATACTTTACAAGTGTTTAAGAAAATATATATAAATTATTGCAGAATATCACTACAATAAACACAACAAAATCCAAACGAAGCGATCTCACTCATGTGAGACACTAGTTGGTCACGCGCACACCATCTTTTTATGCTTATCCAGTGGCGCATCCAGAGTTTAAGTTTGGAGGGGTACTGAAAATATTGACTTAATTTCTAATATAATTTAAAAACAAAACAAACAAAAAACATATAATACAAGTAAATTTAAAAAGAACAACTTTTACATGTATAATAAATATTAAATACATTTTGAAAACATTAATAACACGAAAGCTTATAAATGAAAACATAACAAAAACAAACAAAAATATTTTCTTGGGCATAACATACTCGCATGACCAGAAAACATGAAATGAAAAAATTATAACGTAAAATCAAGTCGTCTATTTTTATTATTTGCAAATCTATTTATAATATGGTCTACACTAATAGTTTGTGCAATACATTTTTAGTATCTATTAAAGGTTTAAACATTCTTGGGGGTAATTAACCCCCCATATATGCGCCCCTGTGCTTATCTAGTTTACTTATTCACTTGAGGAATTAAACGAAGACTTTAAAACTGGCATCGAAAATATAAATAAATTAATAAACACTCACCTCCTCACGAAGTCAACGATGTTCCAATCTTCCTCCCATCTCTCCCATCGAAGGTTCCAAAAATCACTTTTACGCGTCACCCGGTATATTTAATTCCGGATATCTTCTGATCCCGGCGACGAACTTTCATTCTAACCTCAATGCTCAACGTATCATTCCGTTTCAATACCAAGCCTTCAATGCTTCTAGAATATTATTAAACTCAAAATGTTTTACTTGGTAACTTATATTTTTAATGCATTTTGAAGGGTGAACTTTAATGACAAAATATATACAAGGCGTTAATAAGAACGCGGTTGATAGAACTATGAAAATTACGAAGGACTTAAGACTTAATAAAGATCCTCCATTTTTATGTTAATATTTTTCACTAATGAAATTAGTAAATATTTTTTATAGTGTTTATAGTATTTTAGTTATTAAATAAAAATGAGAAATTTTAAAGAATTATGTCTCTTACATGTAAATTTATATTAAAAAAAATATGGTTTCTCCAAATAAGTTTATTTGAGTTTAATAAAAAACGTAAAACCATCGCCGGCCGGTATTTCTGCAGCCTTGTCCGTTTGATCTGATCAGAATTTACACCTACGAAAAACTAAAAACAGCAGAATCAGCTTCCGCAGTAAATAAATTCGAAAGGTATAAAGTTCTGAAGATCTAACGTCTTTATTGTTAGATGAAACGATCACAAATACAACCACATCGTCGATGTCTATGCAACAGAAGACATGTGTCGCATAGACATAGACGTTGTCTACAAACATGAGTTGCTTTTCGAAAAAAACTAATTTTAAAACCGAGTAAAATTGATGTATATACTAGCAACTCCATCATACTCCTACCCGTTAAATTTTTCGGACTAATAACGATCGACACTTTGATTTTAAGGCACTGAAAAGAGAAAAAACAGCAAAATTAGATATAATTATTAATACAAATTTGAATAAATAGAAAAAGAACAGAAATTTGAGTGGTCACATTGTATATTTATTAAACTAAGATTAATAATATTATACTGGTCTTCCCTTGGCATTTTTAAAATCCCACCCCCGTAGATAATCTTTTTATACCTGGAACTAAAGCTAATTAAAAGTCCTTTTGGTAATTTAAGTTAGTTTTATCCAAATAACCTCATCACGAAACAACAATTATTACTATGTTAATTATTACTGGAATAATAACCAGTATATAAAAATATATCTTCCAATAATTATGTTAACATTTGTCTGGTAAGGATTCAATAAAGTACCTTTTATGTATAATAATAATAATAATAATAATAATACTCTCCCTAATTCACCCCCTTACGAGTGAATTTTAACCTCAAAAGCTGAGCTTGTGCGGGGAAAGGGACGGCTATTATTATTATTATTATTATTTGCCGTGGCGCTCCGGGGCGACTCAAAGATGATTGATTTGACTTACAGGTGAGGAAAACCCGGAAAACCTCACCCACCATCATCGAGACGGTAATGCATGGCGATTTTATAATCTGCATATCATATCAATAGAAATTGAATTTATATTAATACGGCACACATCAAATCCTATACCGAACCATACAATTTAATTAAAAATCCACATGGTCTGGTCTAGGATTCGAAGCCCGGCAGTCTCGGACCATAAACTTGCCTATAAATGAATATAAGCGCGTTAGACTGCTACACCACCGACCCGATGTGAAATGTAATATATTTTATAATACCTCGTTTGAAAGGTATTTAAATGACCTACTCGACTATTATAATATTGTTTGGTTTTAAGGTTACTTTGAGGTTGGTTTTATTCTGAATAAAAGTTGGTAAATAATCTAAACTGCAATATAAATTTAATTTAAATATTAAAGCTTTGCACCATACGAGGGAGGTCATGAAAATAAGTATATATAAGTTTTTTGACAATTTAGAATTTTCTTGGTGCATAATTTTTGCAGTACATTGCAAATACAGTCTGGATTTTAAATTTTTGTTTAATTACTAACCTACTTATTACTTTTCACAGTAAAACAATATCCTGTAACTTTTTTACTATCCGAAAACCACAAACTGTGGTTAAATAATTTATTGTACATATTTTTGTTACACCCTGTATAAGTATTTGTGAAAAAAGAAAAAATATCTTTGATTAGAACTATAAACAGTGAACTATACTTTAGCCATATATATTTGACTTTATTTTTCTTATAGCAGAAACAGTAACACCTGTGATTTTGTTGAAGGACTTCATATATATTAAAAAAAGTTTAAAAATAACCGTGGCTAAACTGTATAATCTAAATTCCTCTATAGAAATAACAATCTTTAAAATGTGTTCCGCATTTTTCACGAAAAAATATATAATGAACGCAATATTTTAATTACGCATCTATTTTGTTTATAAAGGAAGAACCTGTTGGTATTTTGCCAACATTAAATAAACAGGATATTTTTTTGTTATTTCTCTATATATCCATGGGCGTACGCAGGAAAAAATCAGGGGGAAATCAAAAAAGTTTCAGCTTGTCAATTAATTGTATATGCATGCAAAAATTGTATATGTATCCAAAAACAATAATAACAAATTAACAAAATAAAAAGCCAGGGGGCAACCGCCAAACAAGTGCTTGCAACATCATATACGACCAGAAAGGCACTTCAATATTTTGGCAGTAAGTGTCATTCTGTGAAAGCCAGCTCCAATTATGACTTTTCTCGAAGGCTTCTTATAATTAAACTCAAATGTATGTCAAGTCACCTAATTATAACAGTAAACTCTTCAAGATTGAATCTTCAAATGCGTTAAAAACTCCTTTTCCTCTACAAAGAATAAGGGACGCCACTGTGATCGGCACATTAATCGTACAATACTGTATTTACACACGTTCGTACATAATTGCGTGAAACGGAAATTGTTCGATTTCCTCAAAATAAATATAATATCCCAAAAGCAATGACATCCATTCATCATTCATTCATGTCTCTAAAACAATCGCGCTTCCGGTATTCCCAGAATGTGATTATGACTAATGGTTCACGTTTGAAGTTTTTTTTTTTTATAAAATGTTTAGGATTCAGTTTATTCAATGTTAAAACAGTCTTTAATTTGGTCTCGATCATCCGCTTGCAGTTGGTGATATATGTAGATATTTCAACAATCTTTAATCTTTCGAACTTCACTCCATTATCACAATATTGGCCTTAGAAGAGCGCTGCTTACTCACTGGCTCAATCTGTGAGTTAGTCTGTAAGTGGTAACGTAGAGTATATATGTTATGCATTAGACAACATTTCCAAAATCTTAAACGTAGCAAATAGGACTTGGAGAACAACAAGTATTAGAAATTAAAAACAAGTATTAGAAATAAAAAATTTAAAAAAACCGACTTCAAAAACGTGCAGATGCCATCACCACATCTTAACCAAATTTATATGGGACCACCCCTGAGGTACCCCCTTACTAACAAAAAAAGAATCATTGAAATCGGACACCGTGTTAAAGAATTATCTCTGAACATACATAAAAAAAAATATTGCGACGAATTGAGAACCTCTGCCTTTTTTGAAATCGGTTAAAAAAAAGGTCCTCGCGGATCAACATTTTTATTAGCATGACCTGGAGCCGCTCTTGTTGGAAATACTATTTACTATCACTCGAAAAACTTTTAGATCCATCCATATAATTGATTAAATTTTGTTTGTGCATGTAAAAATTAATGTTAACACACAATTTTATGAGTCGTTTCCTACCAGTTCATAATTCACTTAATATTTATTATTGTTTATATTATTACTTGTAATATAAATAACGGAGACAGACGAGGTAGGTGTATGTTTTGGTAGAATAGAACTTGTGTTTTGGTTACATTGACCTTTCCAATAATACACGATAATTTTTCAGCTCAAACAAAAAAAATTACACAATTTTAAAGATGGGCTATTGATTCTTGATTACTTTTTAAATTAATATTGATTCATGAAAACGTAGAATCAAGGTCTAACTATCTGAGAAGCAGGATGTACACAATGTCGTTAAAAAAGTTCATAAGATATCGCTCAATTATCTTTTATTGTATTTTTTCTTCATTGTTAAGTCAATAAATGTTACATGTTTTGATTCTTTAATTCCAACCTTATCTAAGTAGGAGATTCTATAATAGGGATTATTATATTTTTTTGAGAAACATCTACATGAAAATTCCATCTTAAATGAGAGTCGACAGTTACTCCTAAATATTTTCTCATAGTTAACTGTAAGTTGTTTATGTTTAAACCAATTTATTATTTGTTTTAGATCCTTTTCAGCTTTTTCTTTTAATTCTTCCCAACTAGTCTCATAAAATACCGCCGAGTCGTCTGCAAAATTATTGATAGTACCTAGAGTATCAATAGTGAAAATATTATTTAGATACATTGAAAATAGTAAAGGACCCAACACTGTTCCTTGGGGCATTCCAAATTTAACTGTTTGACTTGCACTAAATTCATTTTCAACTTTTACCATCTCTTCTCTATCAGACAAATTACTTTTTAGGAGTTTTAGTGTAATGCCACGTATTCCTGAATCTTCCAAAGCCTCCAACAATTGTGGGTGGCTCACAGAATCAAAAGTCTTTGCAAGGTCCAGAGAAACGCATAAAGATGGTTTGGTTTCATCTACAGCTGTATAAATTTTTTGTAATATAGCTGAAATAGCATCACTTGTACATAAGCCTTCTTAAAAACCGTATTGACACTTTGACACAATATTATATTTTTTTATAAAATTTTCCATTCTAAAAGTTGTAATTACAGAAATTGGATATTTGTTAATTAGATTTTTTTGGACCTTTTTTTATGTAAAGGCACAATTTTAAATTGTTTTGAACATTTACCAGATCTAGATTCTAGATTTTTGTTAATGCTGCATATATTTTGATGAAAACCCAAACATTCCATTTGAATTTACTTTGTTAATTTCATTTAAATCATTTTAAAAATTTAACTCTAAATGGTTCATAATTCACATCCATTTGAATACAATTTTTTTTTAGTGTAATAATTTTTGTATACTTTTTCTTGTACCTACTTTTCTTAAATATTCTTTATTTGCTATGAATCCGGTTTTTAGTATTATAGTTGCCCAGGGCTGTAGAATTTTTCCTAATTCTCTTTTATCTTCTTTCTTTTTTTCTTCTCTGTTATCTTTGTTTACAGTTTTATCTTTTGTGCTCTTTAAAGTTTCTTTATTTTTTACATTGTATATAATATACTTGCTCTCTCCGTCACTGTTTTCTTTTATATTATTAAATACTATTGTCTAATTTTAATAACAGTTTCGATAACATCGGTGTTTTTGGCGATGTCTACTCCGTAAATCAAAATATTATTTTTTCTATTAAGTCTGTCGACATAAATGTACTTTTTCTCAATGTTCTTCTGATTATTTTCTAATTTTTGAAATTTTATTAAAGCATTATCAGTTTTGAGATATTTTGAGATATGACATCTCCCAAGTTTATATAATTCCTGTGCCTATATGAGTCAGAATAATGTGTATATTAAACAACGTAATACAGACTCCAGGTGCTACCATTTGATTATTTAAAAATTGTCAAACTTAAACAATGGTCTGACTCATATTAATTGATTGGATACCACAGGTATATAAACATTTACTTTGATTTGATTTGATTAATCTACATGAACGGCTTCTATAAACAAATTTCAACTTATTTGATGATATTTTTATAAATTAAATTGTATCGATAAATCACCAAAACAGCATGGCATGGCTGTTTGCCAAAAAACAAATTTATGTACCTACATCTATCAATAAAAGCGAATATTTCAATAATCTAAATTATTTTTTTTTATTTGCAGATTTTATCCTATTTACGAAGCCAACTCTAGATGTATTGGTTCAGTAAGCTATCAACCACTGAAGTGAATAAAAGAACAAGAGTGCTCATACCGCATGGGTGCCCATAAACATATTTAAAATGTTAAAAAAGTACATTGTAGTGATGGATATGTGCAAGTTCGTGATTATATTGATACTGTACTTCTCTTCATCTTCGTGTTATCCTGCGAAGCCTTTGAACGAAAGATCACCTGAATTGACTTGGGAAGCTTGGTTATTGGTGGATGAGCAACAAAATCAAAACAAGCAACCCTCTGACGGAGTACTTCGTAGAAGAATTACACCAAAATCCGTTTTTATAGCACCGACTTTCAGTCCTGAATCACTTCCAGCTTGTGCTGAAGGCTACAGCTCTGATCACCTAGGAAGATGTATCAAAATTATTAAACTAGACCAAGCAGCTCATTACGATTTTCTTATAGAAAAACTTAAAGAGAAGTTCAGTCCAGCTGATTATGACGACGATTATTACGATGATCCTGCACCAACCCCAGGACCATTTCAAGTCAATATTCCTTTAGGAATACAAAGTGATGACGATCTAGATGACGGTATCGAAGAATCAGACGTAGCGATTATAGTCTCACCGACTAAACCACAAAATTATTACGGTAAAAACAGTTTAGGCAAAAGAGAAAGCCTTGGAGACGAAGCCGAACAAGAATTACTATTAAAAAAGTTAGTAGAATCAACTACACCAGAAACTGTGACCGAAACGACAACAGAGCCCGTTGATACAACAACGATTACAACTACAACCAAGATAGATACTACAACAACAACGTTTGGTGATACAACTACTAATACAGATCCAACAACAGAAACAGAAACGACATCTTCTCCAAAATATAACAATTTTTTCGATCCAGCAACATCGGAATCTAATATAATAAGATTTCCGATGGAACCAAAGGTTCAAACTCTTCAGTCTCGCTTCAGGTTTCCCAGCAATGAAGACGTGACCCCGTCTCAAATACCTTCGTCTTTCAATCACATGCCTCGCGCTATTGGCGTAGCTCAGGCTAGAGAACCTGTAGAGCCTGAGATCAGTTTTGATCTAATAAACTTCAGGGACTCCCACGCGACTGTAGCCCCGCAGGAAACTTCAAATAGAAGAAATCGGGATAAAAATAACGGTTTGTTTATGTTACCTCCTAGATGGAGTGATGATAACTATCAAAGACCCGTTGTTTTGAGGTTTTCAAGGAAGCATGCTTATCTAGATATGGAGCAGTTTAAGAAGCCTAATTATTATAGATCAATCCCAACAGATGATTTCGCTTATTTGTTCAAATTTAAACATAAACAGTCGAACAGAAGGTGATTATTTATGTGATATCACTGTGTTATATATAGGTATTTATCTTGTGTATAGAATAGAATATTTTACTGTATCAGTACTTACGTTTATATATTTGAATGTTGCTTTCAAATGGTTCAAATTAAACAAAAAAAGGTGTTCAGTTCAGTATAAATAAGTTATTGTCTGCAAAATCTGCAGGAAAGTCAGCATGAACATTACTCGGCTTGTTTTTTACAAATATATTTCCAATTTATGCAGCCTTTCTTCTGTTTCATTACTTGCCCTGTTCATAAGCTAGGGTGGCACAAATTGATCGAATTGAAAATTTGATTGAAAATACAAGTGATTGAAAAAACAGTAGATTTAAAATTTAATAGATCGAAAGAACGTAAAATTACAAAAAATTAACTATTACTTAACCTGTGCGGCCTGGAGCCATCACAGGTTGCTTTGCAAACAAATTTGACCCCTATTTATGCCGTAATGATTTTAAAACAATTTTTTATAATACACAGTTAATTTCTTTAATACTTAAATTATAATAATTTAATATGTGATAATGTTGTTTTTTCGATCAACTACTTTTTTAATCAAATTTATTTTCTTTTTGATTGTTGTTTTACGATCAAATATTTTCGATCAGATGTATTGGTCAACCCTGTATATATTTGTAAAGACTAGCCGTTTTTCATAAAATATATATTATTACTTTAATTTTGGACCTTTGATTATACGCAATAAGTGTTTTAAACGTTTATTGAATGTTGTTGGTTTTTAACTAAAACAATAATATTTGAATAATTTTAATTTATAAAAAATGTTTATATATACAAAACTATTATTATTCGTTCAGCCACGGTCGCATATCAATTATTACGGTAAATAACAAATTGAAAATAAATGAATTACGGAGAAATAATAAGTTAGACGTTAATTTTATTATTTATAAATTAATTTTTGAATGAAACAGGATTTTGAACTTTGATTTTACCTGATAAAATTTTAATCCAAGTAAAATTGTATATACAGAGTATCTCTAAAAGATTTTAAATTTTTGGTATGAAATGGTCCTTATCAGTAACTTGCAAGCAAAAATCTGTCAATACGAATTTAGTGATAACTTTTTTAGAACCTAGGGTGGACATTTTTTTTAAACCTTTTGAAAAAACTTGTTCACGATTGAATTACAAAGTAGTCCTTTGCTTGTCAGATGTCAATGAAAATATTTAAACTCCTTTTTTCTCAACGCAGGCTCGTTGAATTTTAAACCTATTATAAAATTTATCAAAATATTCATCATTACAGAAAATACAATCAATTTTCAAAAAATTTGTTCCTTGTTTTAGGAGTTATCTCGTTCATTTATCTTTTAAAAACATTGACATTGACAGCGGATATAAAAAGAAGTCGATGGGTGCCAAATCTGGTGTATATATTGGATTACCTATCAATTCCAATGTTTTTCTCGGTTATTAAATCCTGTATTGTTTAATAAACGGTTTCTTGATCGATCATTTAGTACAATATTTTTGAACGTCCTGTATATGTAGAACAATCTTTAATTATTAATTATTTATTATTATTTTGTTGCAACAGCCTTTAGTTTTGTCCAAAAATAAGAAATTTCTAAAAAAACCCTTAAATGTTGGCAACAGTTTTACTGCAGACACAGTTGAAGAATCTTTGCCACATTCTTTGCCTAGCGATCTGTCGTGTAAGTGAAAGTTGTGGCCATTATTTGACATTCTTTCCTTCAACCAGTTCGGGCTGGAATTTCATATAAGTACTGGAATTATTGTCTAATATAGAAATTAAAACATCATCCATCATCACTATAATAATTTTGAAGTATAAAAAAACTAGAACCCGATTAGTGTATTTATGTATAGCTTTAATTTATTTATTTAGCTTAGTACAAATTTGTATATTTTTTATATTAAAATTTTTATTTAAAAAAAAATTAATATGGTACCTACAATGTGGCCCACAAAAATTTTCTTATATATTTTAAAATATCGGTTTTAATTTTTAAATTCTACAGAATGTACACTTTTGGTTATATATATTTTCGTTTTCATTCAATTATGTTAATTTTATAGGACGCATTGTAGGTATTATTCTAGTAAATAGCGCAACGAAGATTTCAAATATTACTCAACTAGTTTGTAAGACAGAGACACAAATATTTTCTAATTTTTATTATACTCTTATCGAACTGTACAAAGTCAAATGGAAATTTTTAAACGATTATGTTTGGTTACTTTACAAGCAATATTAATTTTGAAATATTATGGTCATTAAAAATCTACTTTAAAGTAATTTAAATCATCGCCCATTACCACATGCTATTTAAAAAGATTTTCAAGTGTATTAAACCTAGCTGGAAAATGTTTTTCATAAAAAATACATCACATTACGAGGGTTATGCTAAAATGTTTTAAATACAATGAAAACTGCTTGAATATATGAAAGAATCTTATTATTTTGATTGTAAATAACAGAAACAAATACGAGGAATTAAATGAGGTGAATAAGGAGGATGGGGTAATAATTTAATGCATTGTGAGGTCAAAAAGTCGATTAATCTGGCAAATATGTTTGGAGAAGCGCTGTCAGTTGACATTATGCTATTTAATTCCATTAAATTTTGACAATATAAAAAGTTCAATGTACCTAAATAGCTAGTTTTTGAGTATCAAAAAATTTTTAGCATATCCCTCGTATAACGTTAAATTCCAAAACTATTCAATTTACTATGTAAGAATGTTTGGTTTTTACAATGATCCTGAATTAAATTTGGAAAAATATTTATACTTTATCCAATAACAAAAATGTTATTTTCAAAAACATAGATCATATTTTATAACTAGTTTTAAATCAAAATTAGCTTACTATGTATCATTATATGGCAACATGATTTTAATACCATGTAGTTATTTATTCCAAAAATTAAAACCGCAAGTATGACTCGATAAAAATGCCTTTAGCTTTTAAATAATAAAAAAAAAACATATTTTGTCAGTATTAATCATTCATCACAAATTGTATACCTATTAAAAATTATAATAACTATACCAATAAAAATGTTCTTTTATAACAATAAAATGAACTTTTAGTGTATGTGTGTGTATATAACAAAATGCTCTTATATTATAGCAAAAATATTGTAGTTTTCTATGTACAAATTGTATAAAATTGATTTTTTTTAATAAGTAAAATATTTTTAACAACTAGGTATTATTTATTCTATATAAAGTATTGTTTATTAAATCGATGTAATTGTGCCAGTATACTCGTCTAAAAAAATAACTGAAATAAAAATAAACACTTACATTTGATCTTATTTCTTCCTGGGGAACCATGGCCAAAATGAGATGGTAATAACACTAAAGAGTGATAACAGAAGACATAAAAAAGGTAGGTCGCGCCCACCAAATGATATTTAGATTTATAACTTTTAAAATAATATTAACAAATTAGACTTGAAATCACTGGTTCGTGAGTTTGCCGAAAGAAAAGTTAGAAAAAGGGCATTTTAATTACTTTGGTTAGTTAGAATTTATTTATAATATGGGATATTAGTTTAGTTAGCATTACTACATTTCAATTTTTGTTATTTTGCCTTAAGTGCTAAATTGCTTATCTTGGTATCTGATGACTGACGTTTTTTTATTTTTTTTTTCAATGTTTTCTTGACTTTCTGATATGGTCGCATGAGATTTACTTAAAAAACGTGGGGGGGCAAAATTAAGGTTTTGTCCGGAGCGCCAAAATGTTTAGGGCCGGCCATGCCCCTTCCCCCCTGTCGGCGCCTATCGGAGAAGAGAAATATTATTTAATGGGGCATCTTTTTTAAATAATTATTTTGTTAAAACGTTGGCCTTGCAATGATATGGGTAATCCCTGCAAGAAGTAAGTACCTTAAATCAGTTTTTTAGTACTGAAA
The DNA here is from genome assembly GCA_927349885.1 of Psylliodes chrysocephalus. Lineage (NCBI taxonomy): Eukaryota > Metazoa > Arthropoda > Insecta > Coleoptera > Chrysomelidae > Psylliodes > Psylliodes chrysocephalus. Next base: position 813,466 of record OV651830.1, on the reverse strand, counting down.
TCTTTGTTGAACACAGCCATAACATAGGCAACCAGTTATACAAACTTTGGTATATATATCTCTAATAAAATATTCTGACAAAACAGCCACAACATAGGCAACCAATTATACAAACCTCGGCACACATTTAAAAGAAAAAATCAGTACACATTAATTTGCCTAACTATAAGGAGAAGAAATTGGGCAGTTTTCGTCCCTTTGCCTTTCCAGTGACGAATTGATGAATGAATGAAAGAATCGAACCAGTTATTTTATCATTGGGGTTCAAAAAACCTAAGAAATGGTAACATAACCTACATTGAACACAATACCATACATTTTAAGAAAAATTATATATCGTAATTGGTGAATGGAATTTAATAGTTTTAATATAAACACAAAAACAAGTTAAAAATAATTATACTATAAATATATTACATCAGTAAAGATATAGATACACCAAAACTATAAAACTTATGTTGTTAAACTGTCTATTTCTGACTTTGCTATCCTCTCTAGATCATCTAAACTCAGGTTTTCGACTTTAGAGTGAAAGTTTCTCATAAATTCATCAACAATAACTTTGCACTGTTCTTCCGAATAGTGTTTTCTTAAAAATATATGAAGTGTGGTACCGAAAGATTCAGGTTTTTTTATTGCAACGTACAGCTTAGTTCCATCTTTTATTTTTGGATATGTGACCAAGCATTTGTCATCTTGAAGACACTTTCCATTCAATATTAGTGTTTGTTGAAATACTGGAATTTTCAAGTCCCTTTCAACAATCTTTTTAAGTTCTAAAACTGTGGTATTTTCACTAACGTCCACTAAACTACTTCCACCCTTTAAACATTTTACTGTTATCTTCATTCTGCTATTTAAAATACGGAATATTATAAAATAATTATTTTATTAACAATGAGCAATGTTGAATATCTCAAAAATGTCACAATTAAACGTCAATGTCTAATTAAAAAGACTAAAAAAGAAGAAATGATTTGCTTTAGTAAGTAACCACAAAAACCCCGACAAAAGCAGACCACTAATAAAAAAAAGAAGAACTCCAATTTCAATATAACCTCAAAAATATGTTTGAAAATGATAAAAAATATTGTTTATAGAAGCTTTTCAACTTGTAGATATTTAGATCGTAAAATTACTCCTAATGATCTAAAATTAAAGCAAAAAAATGTTAGTTCCCATCAATGGCTTTCAAGACAACTTTCTGATCCTTATGTGGAAAAAGCAAGACAGATGAATTACAGGTGTCGCAGTGCCTTTAAATTAATAGAAATCAATGAAAAGTACAATATTTTAAAACCTGGATATACAGTTATCGACGTAGGCGCTTCTCCGGGATCCTGGTCGCAAGTAATAACTAATAAAGTTAATTCGAATGGAGTAAATGAAGATTTGCCAAAGGGAATGGTTTTAGCAATTGACAAGCAAAATATTTATCCCATAGATGTATGTAGAATTTGTAACCGTAAATTTTTGTTAGTCTTGACATTCTTTTTTTTATTTCAGGGTGTAACAATTTTTGGAAACATGGATTTTACTAAACCAGAAAGCCAAAAAAAGTTAGTTGATTTTTTAGGTGATAAAACTGTAAACTCTGTTGTATCCGACATGGCTCCCAGTGCCACAGGAATAAGAGAAATGGACATTGCAAATATAATTAAACTCTGTTACAGTGTACTAAAATTTGCCTTGGAAATATCAGAAAAAAATGCTTGTCTGTTAGTAAAATTGTGGCAGTGTGCAGAATGCAAACAATTAGAAAACGACATGGCTAAATTTTATAATAAAGTTAAAGTGGTAAAACCAAATTCAAGTAGGTCAGATTCTGCTGAAATATTTTTATTAGGTAGGGAATTTAAAGGTCTAAAAAGGTAATAAATAAAAGTTATTGAGCTTTTGTTTTATTTTACTCCTTCCTATTTTCAAAAGCTGTTTGAATTGATTTGGCTGTACTAAGATTCAGTAAAATAAAAGTGGGAAGTATGGGCATAGATAAAATATAAAAATTACAGTATTTCTTGTATATATGCCTAGCCAATCAGTATTAATTTACACATTAACATCTAATCTATCGGTTCTTTACATTTGTGTGAATTTATAAAGTAATTCGATGTATAGTTACTGAGAAAACTAAAAAAAGTTCAAATGAACGCAAAATGTTGGAACAAAAATTGGCGGAGGCGCCATCTATCTACAAATTAGCAAAGTAAGTAGGTATAGTAGATTTCTGTGAATATAAGTACTGATAACCAGAATATTTGAGACTATTAAGAAAGATTTAAAAAGAAGATAAGAATTTGACATTTGGGAGGGAATGACACTAATGACAGTGACACATCATGACTTGAACTGTCAGATGCGTTGTTGATTTCGGGAAGAAATATAAGAAATAAACATTTTTTTATTAAATAATTATGTTAAACTAGAGGAATAAGCTTTAAAATGGAGTATTTTAGAAGCGGGCTGAAATCAGTTCTCGGCACAACAACGCCAGGAAACCAACCCACTGGCGCAGAAATTGTAAGTGTGGCAAAATTGATAAAAATATGTTTTGTTAATAAAACATTTTTTAGGTGGAGAGATTGGTTAGCCGAGTTAGTACGTCGACTTTATTAGAAGACAGGCGAGATGCTTGTAGAGCTCTTAAAGCTTTATCTAAAAAATATAGATTAGAAGTCGGTGCTCAAGGAATGGACATACTGAAACAAGTTTTAGAACTAGATCGTAGTGATTGTGAAATAATAGGTTATTGTTTAGACACGCTATGTAACATAACGTCTAAAGATACTTTCGAAGAAGAAAGCGAGAATAACATAAACATGCAAGTCAATGTGGGCGAGCAATTCACAGAAATGTTTTTAAAAAATCCTGAAAATGTTACTTTAATTTTAACCTTTTTGGAAGAGTATGATTTTCGTGTAAGATGGCCAGCCATTAGATTAATGACATCTTTAGTTTGTTCCAAACCAAAAGATGTACAAGATATAATACTAGTCAGCCCTATGGGGGTTTCAAAATTAATGGATTTATTATTAGAAAATAGGGAGGTGATTAGAAACGATGCATTACTCTTACTAATTAACTTAACAAAATCTAATGCAAATATTCAAAAAATAGTTGCATTTGAGAATGCTTTTGATCGTTTATTCGATATAATCAAAGATGAAGGGTGGACTGATGGTGGTATTGTAGTGGAAGACTGTTTACTTCTAATGTTAAATCTTCTCAAGAACAATAATAGTAACATTAATTTTTTCCAAGAAGGTGCTTATCTTCAAAAAATTTCCCCAATGTTTGAACTGCCACCTAATTTAGAAGAAGTAGGTTGGAGTCCTCAAAAGGTATCAAATTTTCTTTGTGTTTTACAACTAGTTCGTACAGTAGTATCCCCAAATAATTCTGCTCAGATCATCACAGCTTGTCAGAAGACTATGAGGAATGCCAATTTGTTAGAAGCCCTAAGTAACATATTAATGGCTAGTGGGGTACCTGCTGATATTCTCACAGAAACTATTAATGCTGTAGGTATGTATAACATTTAAATGCAAATATTTGAATAAGAAGAATAAGCAACATTGGGAGGTAACCAAGATGTTATTTGAGTACTATAAAAACTCTCTTTTATTAATGTTTATGAATTGGTTGCTCCAAATATCTGTAACTGGGGAACAATTTGTTTTCTAATAGTATAAAAAATCTTTGTTATAAGTCAGAACAATTAATTTTTCTGAGTTACAAGCTGAAAAAAATATTGTATCTGAGTTGCAGGTCTAAAATATCTATTTACTTCCAAGTGACTAGTCAGAAAAGTTGATTTTTCCAAGCTATAATTTGTAAATATTTCTTCTGTGTTACTGATAGAAATATATCAAGTTGTGGACATCATAAATCTGGATTCAATTCCATTGAAAAACAAAAAAAAAGTTAAAGCAAATACATACATGCATCTTTGTCAAACAAAAGCATTGATGTGACAGGCTGGGTGGGGCCTTAGAATAAATTCATATTAATTAATGATTTTATTTATCTGCTCAATTATTTAACCACAAAAGTGAATTATTAACGATTTTAGCAAGTTTTCTTTTTGTTATGACTTCAAACGACCTTTTTTGGTTCTTTTTGAAAATCCAGACAGGTTCTGGATTATTGATTGCTCTACTGTACTTGAAAAAGAAATAATGACCCATCTCTTTTCAAATACTGGTCTGCTAAATACTATACTTGGGTTCTCTAGTATCTAAATAATACATTACACTTTTTATTGCAATGGCTACTTTTAACTTCAATTGACTAATAACTATATACAGTATGTCCCCCTAAGTTGGAATCATATAAAAAACTTTTTTATTATTAATTTTAGGAAAAAAGTTATTCTTCATAAAAAGTTCTGCATTATCTAAAACCTAGAATACAGTCATCAAATATCAAATTTTTTCAGTGGTATACGAGGTTTGTCAAAAAATATGAGTTTTACTCAAGAGTAAAGTACCTTTATTCTTTATACTACTGATAAAATGTGATATTTGATGATTGTATTTCAGGTTTTAGACCATGCTCGACTTTTTTTTCCTAAAATTAGTAATAAAAAAGCTTTCCTATGCCACCAACTGTCGACGTAAATGGGCGGCATATGAAAATCTTTTTTATTATTAATATTGGGAAAAAGTTATTCTTTATAAAAAGACGAGTATGGTCTAAAACCTAAAATGCAACCATCAGATATCAAATTTTATCAGTCATATAAAGAATAAAGGTACTTTAATCTTGAGTAAAACTCATATTTTTTGACAAACCTCGTATACCATTGAAAAAATTTGATATTTGATGACTGTATTCTAGGTTTTAGAAAATGCAGAACTTTTTATGAAGTATAACTTTTTTTCCTAAAATTAATAATAAAAAAGTTTTCCATATGATTCCAACTTAGGGGGACATACTGTATAAGAAATATTTCCAATTTATCTCATTGTTCATAAAGAAAAACTGTCAGTTGATAATCATATTTTCCTGATTTATAAAAGATAAATATTATATACCACACTATATAATTTATCCAACTGTTTTAACTGAGGAGACTATGTTTTTTTTTTTAAGAATAGTGTTAAATAATTTTTAATGCTCAATGATGAGGATAAGTCACCATTATTATCTCCAAATTTTATTAAATGTTGTGGTAAAGACTTTTTGGGTATACCACCTTAAAAAAAAATTAAATTTTTACTGTTGAATATTCAATTAGTTGTGTAATTTTTCAATTAAGTTTTATCAAAAGTTATGCTCATAAATCTGTATAAGAAATAAATCATTTTTAATATTCTAGGTGAAGTAATAAGAGGAAATCTAACTAACCAAGAATATTTTGCCAACGTATTGGCCCCTTCAAATCCACCTAGACCTGCCATAGTAGTTCTATTAATGTCAATGGTTAATGAAAAGCAGCCATTTACTTTAAGATGTGCAGTTCTCTACTGCTTTGAATGTTTCTTATTCAAAAACGAAATTGGACAAGAACTAGTAGTCCAAACACTCTTGCCCAGCAACGCTGGCGTATCAAATCTAAGCATGGGTCAAATTTTGTGCAGTGGCATATTTAGTAAAGATCACTTGAGTAATTGGTTTTCAGCTGTTGCCTTATCCCATTGCCTTATAGAAAACCCAGCCCAAAAGGAGCAGCTACTGAGAGTACTATTGGCTACTAGCTTGGGCGCGCAGCCTGTCAGCTTGCTCCACCAGAGTGCTGTGTTTTTGCAGCACACTAGTAAATTGCAAGCCAAGTTAGGGATTTTGATGTTATTAGCACAGTGGATGGCACATTCACCAGAGGCTGTGAAAGTATTTCTAAATGTGCCTGGATCTATGGCTTACTTGACTGCTCAAACTTCTGCTAGTGAGTTTGATAACAATGAAGAACTGTTACAGGTAAATAGTTTGTTTAAACTAAGTAACAATGATTATTTTATTGGATTTTGGATGTAGGTAATTAAAGGTGTAAATAAGGTGCATGTGTTAACAAAAAAGAAAGGAAAGATTGGTGTTATATCAAATTCGAATTTTGGAGTAATTGCATTAACCTCTCAATTTTTTATGGGTTGAAAACTTCTATATAGCTCCAATCTAAGTTTTTAATTGTTAATTTATGTTATAGGGTTTGTGTGCTTTTCTAATGGGTCTTTGTGTGTTATACAATGACAATTCTGTACCAAACTATTCCAAAGAAAATCTAAGTCAACTTATAGAAAAGCGAGTCGGCATAGACACATATTGCAAAAAACTAGTCGAAATATCCAGGCATGAAGTGTATGCCAAGGCAGCAAAGCAACCACAAATCAAATCCAAACATTCCAGCGAACTTCTATTAGGTAAGCAAAACAGATTCCTTCCTACAGCTGCCATAATTCCTTAAACATTATTAAATTACTAATAAGTACTGTATTTTTCTTAGAATTCGAATTCTGCAAACTTCTAAAAACTCTAGAAGGAGTCATTATCCAAGCGCTGGGCGTGCAGAGAGACCTCTCGAATGGAATGTCAGAGTTGAGTTTAAACGAACATGAAAATGCCCTGTTATTGCAGTATAAGGAACTGATTAGGGACCAGGATAAGAAGCTTCAAGATATGCAGAAATCTATGAATAATATGCACAAAACCACTCAGGGATTAGAGGTAAATAAAGAAGCACTTATTGCATATACAAATAATATTTTTTGATATTCTAAATTATTCTATTTTATTTATCTTTAAACTTTTACTTTGTTTTGTTATGGCATTGTTTACAGACCTTATTTCAGCTCTATACACGTTGCAAAAAATTAAACTAAAAGTTTAGTTGAGACAATTTTTTATTACTTTTTATTTAACCCCTTTTGCTTTTTTGGTATTACCTTTTCTCCCTTATCCCTAGACTTCGTTCGCTGTAAGAACATTTTGATTGGGTACAAAAGTTTGTTCTCTCATCAAGTCACAAAATTTTTCTCGTTGTAGACGCAAATCAAAGAATTGCAAGAAACCAACACACAACTAATCGACCAAAACACTTTATTAAAAGCCCAGCTAGCTGTCAACCCTTCAAACGTCACAAACGGTCCTCAAATAATTGAATCGATCAAACCGTTGTCGTCGAGCATTGAATCGTCGTTGCTCGAACGAGTTAAAACGTTAGAAATCGAAAGGGACGAGGCGAAAAAAGAGATAGAAAGAATCAGGAAGGATCAGGATGATTTGTTGGAGCTACTGACTGATCAGGACTTAAAATTGAACACGTTCAAGCAACGTTTAAGGGATTTAGGGGAGACCATCGATGACGATGATTCGGATAACGATAATAATTCCGATGGTTTGGAAAATGAATCGTGATTTATATTTTTTTTTTTTGAGCGGGCAAGCGGAATGTATCTCTGAATTATGCGTACAGATTTGTTGTGCCATGTCTGCGTAAAAATATTTGTTAAATGTAAATAAGTGAAAAATGTGTTGAAGTATAAGCTATTTTAAGTAAGAGATATTTTTCGACTTGCTCGATTCGATTTTAAAGCTGCATTTTATATTAATAAATGAAAATGTTAAATATATTTGTATGTTTTATTATTATTAGAACATTTCCTTTCATGTTATGCCTAAAAGCTTTCAATATCAGAGATTTGTAAAATTGGGTTAGTAGATCAAAGATATGTCTGGTACAGTATAATAAAATCATGTTTTAAGAGGCTATATCTACTTCACATGGGTTAAAGGAACAATATAGTTGCATGTCGTCAGCAAAAGAGTGTATATTTACATGCTCCAATAATTTATAAAGGTCTGAAATATATATGGAAAACAAAAGGGGCCCAAGGACAGAGCATTGGGGTACTCCTGATGTTACACACATAAAGTTAAATGATTTCTCTAACGTTATTTTTTGGTAAGGGTTACTTAACCCATTATCTGCCAAATGTAATCCATCAATACAATAAATCAGTGGTTCTCAAACTTTTTTGGTGACGGAACCTTTTTGAAAAGTAAAATATTTGACGGAGCCCTAAACACATTTCGGAAAAAAAAGTCCTCCTTGCTCTTGCCTCTTTGTGGAGCCCCCACAAGAAAATTCTCAAAATCATATACGCCTTCCTCTGATTGACTTTTAAAAACGAAAAATACCAAAATCATATACTTCTTCCTTTCCCTGGCTTCTAAAAAAAAAGTCCTCCACTCAAAATACCATATCATATATTACCTTCCTCTTCCTCATTTCTAACAAAAAAAAGGTACTCTAATCCAAAATACCAAACTCATATACTCCTTCTACAAAAACCAATAGGTCCTCAAGCCAAGTCCCATTGTAGCGATAGGTACTGCTTATTTTCTTCGCGGAACCCCCACAAAGGCTTTGCGGAGCCCAAGAGCTCCGCGGACCACACTTTGAGTAATGCTGCAATAAATATATAGGTGGGGTAGACCTCCAAGATAACGGTATCTCCAACTATCGCATCGGAATAAGAGGCAAAAAAAGTGGTGGCCTTTGTTTACTATAATCTGATAGGCAGCATGGTGGTAAACAATCGAGGAACAGCTGAGTATCAACAGCAAAAAATTGGACTGCACAATTATTTACGTGTTTCCCAGATAGCACATGACGTCTTTTTTGTGTCTTGGTTTGGTCTCAGGACGTTATTAAGACGTCTGTCAAAAGCCATAATTCAGACGTATTATGTGAGAGCTCAAAGACGTTTTTAAGACGTCTTTCCAAATCCATATATTAATGTGAAAGCTCAAAGACGTCTTACAAACGTCTTTCAGTCGGACGGAAACTTGCACGGTTTACATAATTCAAATTTAAAAGAAGAATCAAATGAAGTGAAGTTTGACGTTTGACTTAACACTACATTCAAGCCCAAGCTTATTGTGAATTATTGAAAAAGTGTGTTTGGGCTACTTTGTGCATTTGTGTTTGGTCTCTTTTTACTTAAATAATATGGGACTAAAACCAGAGAAGTAAGAATAGTGGAGTTTCTGTTACCGATGTATCACGTTCCTGGAATACTTTCTACAGGTAATAAATGAATATTTGTTTATATACATAAACATTAATATCCTGTTTCTTCTAAATAAGAATAATTAAATGAATTAAAAAGTGGTTACATTCGACTTAAAAGATTAAGCAAGACATTTAATATTAAAATCTCAAAAATTGCACATTTTTCATCAAATATTTTGACTTATGTGTACAGGGTTGCCAAGTATTTTAATATGTAAAAAGATATAATTAATTTGTAAACTCGTAAATTATTATACTTTTATGATTTGTTTATTTAAATAAAAATAATAGAATTTTGTGATAAAATACCAGAATCTGTATCAAACATCGCTCCCCGACCCCTAACACAGATCAAAGAATAATATCTGTTCATATCAGCTCATACAATTGTTTATAAAATTAAACAGGAATCCTTTGTAAGTTTTTATAACTTACTGACATTTCACATGACATTTTTGAGTAATTTCTAAAAATACAATGTTACAAAATCATTTTATTTGATTCATTCAACATAAAATTTCACTCTAAATTCTCTGCTACCTGGTCATACTGTTAATACCCAGACCTTAGTTTTAATAATAGTAGTAATAAATTAATCTTGCAACCCCACTCATTATCCAGAAAAGAAATGTCAAATATTAAAATTTTCAAGTTTTAGGTTAAATTTAATAAAAAGACTCGTTTTCTTATTTTCAAAAAGTATTTAATTAAAATAAATAATTGATTTATACTTTTTTTCCTATTTCCAAACCTAAGGTGAGTTAAAATCATTCTTAATATCATTTAAATCAAAAAAATTAAGTAAAACTGATCAAACAGTGTGTCCCTAAAGTCGAACGTAACCTAAAAGGTAAACATCTTAATATAAGATTTAATTCAGTTATTCGTCAATTTCCTTTTTTTTTTAAATTTTATGGAGATTTCGAGAACTATTGATATCAAAAGCCACATATTAGATAGCCATTTTGAGTGAAGTTAAAGTAAAATTGTCAAAATAGGCGATTAAGTATAATAACTCATCTTGTCTTAAATGATTTATTATAAAAATTGATTTAAAATTGTAAGAAATTAATTTTTTTTGTTTCATAATTGTTCTTTCGGTTTTTACTAACTTTTACAAAGTATAACTTCCTGTGACTATAATGCTCTTACCTAATTTTATTTTAGGAGCGACTATACAAACGCAACTTCAAATCAAAAAGAAAGAAAAAAATCAATCTAGTTATGGCTAAAGAGGAGTGATCAAATGCGCTACAAAGAAAATAATTCTTAGTGACATAGATATTTTATCAATAAATATTTTTAATTCTATTTTTTGTATTCTTTATAACCTGCAAGGTTATTCTACTAATTTTAATAACCAAGATGCACGATGATACCCATTTTTAAATTATTTTATATTATTATAAACAGATTATAGAATTAGCAGAATTAAAATAATGAACGTGTTATTTATCGCTTATGTAAGTTTAACTAGACCTTTATAAGCCATTATTAAGTCGTCTTAATACGTCTTATTTATGGCTTATTTAAAGCTTCACAAGACTATTACAAGCCATTTGTGAGACGTCCTAAAGACGTCTTATTTGAAGCTTCACAAGACCATTATATGCCATGAATAAGACGTCTTATTTATGGCTTATTTAAGGCTTCATAAGACCATTATAAGCCATTAATAAGACGTCTTATTTATGGCTTATTTAAGGCTTCATAAGACCATTATAAGCCATTAATAAGACGTCTTATTTATGGCTTATTTAAGGCTTCATGACCATTATAAGCTATTTATGAGCCGTCTTAAAGACGTATTATTTAAAGCTTCACAAGACCATTACAAGCTATTAATAAGTCGTCTTAAAGACGTATTATTTAAGGCTTCACAAGACCATTACAAGCTATTAATAAGTCGTCTTAAAGACGTCTTATTTATGGCTTATTTTAAGCTCTACAGACCAATATAAGCCATTAATAAGACGCCTTAAAGACGTCGCTTTTTGTAACATCAGACGTCTTCTAAGACGTCTTTCAGGAAATACCAGACGTCTTATGCTAGACGTATTTAAGACAACTTTGTGCTATCTGGGTTGTAGAAATCCGAAGTATAGAGTAAGAAAATCAGGGGCCCTAGGACTGAACCTTGTGGTACACCAGATTTGATTTGAATGGATGTTGATTTTTGACCGTTTACTGTAACTAACTGTGATCGTTTACTTAAGTATGTTTTTATGATACTTAATGAAATTCTATCAAATCCATAATATTGACACTTGGATACAAGAAGATTATGATTAATGGTGTCAAACGCTTTGATAAAATCTAGTAGAACTAGGACACCTGCTTTTTTATCAATACTGTTGAAAATATTGGCACTTAAATGTGCCAAAGCTGTTGAAGTACTGAAACCCTTTTGAAAACCCGACTGATGCAAAGGGATTATATTGTTTTCACAAAGATAAATAAACCTTTAGGAGTCTTGATGTTTGTGAAACTGCATTAAATACTTTGTAAAAGTAATCATTTTAATGAATCATCTACTGCACCAACCGTCTTTTCCAAAAAAATCAATTACCTACTAAAGTACTAAAAATTAATTTTAGTAGTAAAGAAGCAGTATTGAAGGACGCTATATTAACAAAAAATATAATTAAAATAACCATAAAATTTAAATACATTTAATTTGACTACACTCGCTCTTTGACTTATTAATCTTTTTATCACATTCTTGACTTAACCTATGAAATTTACAAAAATTTGATGCTCTCATCTTTGCTTCAAAAAATTTATACTCTTCAGCACGAAAGAACCATTTATCCTTATCGTGTTCTTTCTTTTCGAACCAACTTTGTAAATCCTCGCAAGAGAATGCTGAATTATTTTCTTTTATACTCGTATCAGTTGCATATTTGATGTTGCAAAACAAAATTTTTAACTCTTTTATTTCTGATTTGATACTGGTAATGTGGTCCATAACTGTGTCTGTAAAAGTTCCTAACGTGCTTGAAAGATTAGAATAATTTCGTTGTAATTCCAAAAAGCTATTTTCATTAGGTTTATCGATTTTTTCTCTATCTGTCAAGTCTATAATAGTAGAAACAGAATTCACTAAGATATCCTTTGGATTCAAACATTCTAACTTATTACCACTATCTATATTACTGCCTTCTGTAGATTCAGCTTCTTGTAATCTAGAAATAGATTGTTTCTTAAAATAAGCTGATTCTTTGGAATAGAATTGATAAATATGATCTAAAGTGACTATTAAATTATCTAGTTTGTCTAAAGATAGCTTCATATCCGCCTCTAAAGGTCCCTTTTTTGAATCGCTGTCAGGAGACGTTAGATCCATAGAAGCACCACATCTGAAAAGAGCTCTAGCACCTTCTGATTCATCGCTAGTTTTAATACTAATACTATTTTCTTCATATTGGCTTGAGGATGAGACTAATTTTGGTGGAAATTCGCATACAAAATTGTCTTCTAGATCTTCCTAAAATCATAAAAGTTATAAATTATTTGATAACGTTTTTTTTAAGACTTACCTTGAACGATGGGCAACAAAAAATATACCGAAACATTCGTTGATAACGTTTGGATTTACGCTTTTTATCAAGTTGAAGACTAGACATGACATAATTTTGAACAACAATGTCAAATTATGGAGTAAAATGGGAAATGCACGACTTTTCACTTATAATATCTAGTAGCTTCTTTTTTACCTAGTCTAAGAGTAGCATGAAAACTAGATGAAGTATGCATAGATCAGAGTGGTAATTGGAAGAATGATGGTTTACAAAGACTAGTAGGGTTGGTGTGAACAAAGTGTAGTAGTAAAGTGGGGATACCCAGAGAATACTGGACACTACCTGTAGTAGGTACATTTATTTTTCTCCCTGCACCAAAATAAAGTTCATTTGGACCATTGTTTCTATATTAGAAGGCTAAAAACTACTAAAAACAATGATACTTTCATTGGGGTATTAAAAACACACAAAGAAAGTTTTAATTGAAGGGGCGACTGACAGAAGGCGTTACCTATATAATACATGAAGACTGTAGTCTAGAGAAGAAAGGAGTGCAATAATTTAATTTGTAGAAAGTAGTACAGGTTTAAGAGGTAAATTTTTTATTTATACCTCATACCTCGATAGATCAAAATTTACAGATTTCCTGAATGCACTTAGAAATGATATGAAACAATATAAGAAGAAAATTGTGGTAGGCGGGGACTTTAATGCCAAATCATATCTGTGGTGTTCAAAGATAGAAGATAAAAGGGGAGAAATCCTGGCGGAATGATTAACAGAAGATGATCTAATTGTCCACAATCAAGGTGAGTCATACATAGACATTACTTTTAGCACGAAAAATATTGCCAAGCACTTAAAAAACTGGAAAGTCCTTGAGGAAGAAAGTCTCAGCTATCATCAATACATTGTCTATGAAATACAAACAACGGGGAAAATGGAACAATCACAAACAAAAAAAGGTTGGCGAGTTAAGAAAGACAAACTACATAAACTACCCGAGGAAGTGGATAAGATACTCAGAACCAAAGATGAATTTATTAACGCAGAAGAACTAGGGAAAATCATAGAGTCAGCATGTAATATAGTATTTCCAAAAAAGACACGTAGGAAACCGGTATATTGGTGGTGTGAGGATGTGGCAGAGAAAAGAAAGAGCTGTCTGAAGAATAAAAGAGCTATGGCAAGGGCAAATAAACGAGATGACGATAGAACAAAAATTGTGCATCAAGAACAGTATAGGCGAAGCAGAGCCATTCTAAAGAAAACGATATTTGAGGCTAAGAAAAAAGCTTGGAAGACTCTAATAGAAGAAGTAGATAATGACGTATGGGGAAAAGGTTATCAGATCGTCACGAACAAACTAAGATCCGCAGCACCCATGAATTTAGCGGAAGAGGTTCAAATGGAAATAGCCAAGAAACTGTTTCCTGTAAACCCGGAGATAGTATGGATGAGGCTTTCTGTGAATGACGACGAAATCATCACGTTCATCAAGGACGAACTCTTAGCAGCAGCCTTAAAAATCAAGGATAAGAAAGCCGCAGGACCTGACGGAATACCACCGGAAGTGGTAAAGACAATTTTAACAGTCCACTCAGGGAGATGTATCAGAGAGGGGAATTTCCAAGACAATGGAAAAGAGCAAGGTTGGTGATATTAGAAAAAGAGAAACCGGGACAACTAGAAAAAGCCTACCGACCAATTTGTGTACTAAACGTACTAATTTTGTTAGATAACACCTTCTGCCATTCAGCTCTTCAATTGTTACTAGACCGTGTCGTGTGCCCGCTCCAAATCAATGAAGACCAAATGATTTAATTTCGTTATCATCTAAATTCCGAATTGAATAAAATTTAATAAGCAGTACTACCATCTGTTGATAATATTTACAATGCATTGCGGTGTTTGTATTTCCCAGCGACTTCTGCCAATGAATATTAATAAAGAGTACCGCCTAACCTCCGAACGTACGTTACAGAACGACCACCATAAGATTGTCGCCCGGCCGCGGCTTTAGTACATAGAAAGAAATAGTGGAATATACGCCACTGCTGCCGTTCATTCCACAACTTCTGTGTGTATACTCTTTCCCCTCCTTCGATGGACTCTCAGGTGGCTATAACCTGACCGCCAACTTGATTTGCCTCTCTCGCCTCTTCCACACTCTTCTTAGTCTTTAGTTGCGGCGAGCCAGCGTTTTCTTCTCGAGTTCAGTTAATTTCTACCTGCCAGTGGTACTTCTGTTTGGGTTTTATCTATTTATTGCACTATTTCAGACTTCTATTGTCACCCAATGGGATTATGCACCTGTGTACAGTAGCTTTGTGCAGTGTAAAGACTTGTTACGGTACCACCGAAATGAGACTGGTCAGTGGAAACAAACAGCCACTCAAATAGGTAAGAACTAATTGTTATTACTTACAATATTTTTTTATATTAAGTAAATTACTAAGCGGCACTTTAATACCTACAAAAGGAATTAAAAACAATCCCCCAATTTAAATTATCTCGTTCAAACATTATAATTTCGATTGTCTGAGTGTTTTATGACCGTGTCAGAATAATTACCATCACACGTTGTCGTAAAATTAGTATTTGCACACATTTAGATTGCATAAAGTCTTCGGAAAGTGTAAAAAAGCTGCTCCGAAACAGTGTTGCCACGTTCAACTTACTGTTACTTACGCAGGTATGGCTAGAGCTATTTCGCCATCTTGAATGTATATTTATTTTGTAAACATTTAAATTGAGAAGCTGCTTTTTAATTTATACATTGTAACTTAATTGTTTTATCTATTCAAATTGAATATTCCTCGTCGTCTTGTAGACAATATATCGTGGTGTCATTCGATCTTTGTGAATAAATTACATTTGCATATTTAGGTGACTACTTGGCTTTTGATTTAATATTATAATTTTATACAATGGCAATAAATGTTTGATGCAGGAGAGATAGCAACAGGTTGTATTATATTTTATTTGCTATTGTATTTGTAAAAAGAGCAACTATGTCTGCAGATGTTGGTACACGATCAATTACCCACCTTTGTTATAGTTATCTACGGTTGCTGTTTTGTTCTACTTCATCTGCTTCCATTATTTTTATTGGAAAATTGTTACTATATTTTCCATTATTTCACCTAACATTTATATTTGCTTTATTTAAATATTTATAGGATAAAATATTAGCAACAAAGATAAACTTTACATTACAAATTGTAAGTCTAAATAGTCTCTAACTTATGGTAGCAAAGCTGTCGTACCTCCAGCCTCAGATTCCTGGGAGTCCTAAAGGAACTTCCAGTCATCCGTTACAAAAAAAAGTTCTCAAGGAGAAGTTCTAGCTCAAACCGTATGTAAATTAACATGGAAAATCGCTAAGTTCCCAAAGAGCAATTTAAAAACTAGATTTAGTAACTTTTTCGTAGGTTCGTAACACTGTTTTCCTCACTAGATTTTTGTGTTGACAACACTGTTTGTCACTCGTCAAAATCTAGTAACTTTTTAGGCACACCAAGGCTTAAGGCTTCCCTACCTTAAGTTTATTCCAACGACAATCTTGAAATCACATATAAACTAATAGTCGACCAGTCTAGGATTGGGACTGAATTCGGAACTTGGTTGTGTTGGAACACATTTTTCTGTCAATAACGTCAAAGTCAAAACAAATTTGACAAAAAATGTTTAATTTTGAATTTGAGACATAAAAAAATTATAAAAATCATTAAAAGACTTAGGGCCGATTCTACCGTTGTGTTAAACGGAGATTAAAATGACATTGTTAATGTAAAAATGTCATTTTAAACTTCGTTTAACACAACGGTGGAATCGGTCCTTATAAATTTTAATTATAAGACTACGACATATATGTATACTTCGGTTAAGAAGGTCATTATAAACCTCGCACATTCTATCCTTCGGCGCTACGGTAAATAATAGCTCACTTCCCAACCTAAGTGTACTATTTTTTTGAGGAGGAAACTGATGAAGTAGAGGTTCTAAGCCTTGAGAACTTTCTAAAACACTGAACGTTTTTTCATACATCTGTACTGATACCTATATTCGGTCACTGTGAACCACCCCACGAGCCGTCACTGCCTGAGAAAGAAGTTGTCTATCATATGTCCCCCTAATACGTTTTTATTTCACTTTTATAACACAATAATTAAAACAGTTACGCATACTAGTAGTTAATCATTATAATTTGTAAGTTTTGTATTTAATAAATGCCACGAAATCCAAACAACTTATATTACAAAAAAAATATATATAAAACTTATATTATGGTAATAAAGCAATTCCAGAAGAACCATTGTAAATATTAACTTTTTGATAAAGTGATTAAAAATATGCGATATACTAGTCATTTAGACATGTTTTTTTCATTAAAACATATAGTAGTTATGCTGAAATTTTACATATTGTCATATACTAGTGATTACGAAGATTAGTGACTAAAAATTACCTTTTTTTTTTAAATATGTTTTACTAGTTTTTCTTGATGATGGATTGATTTGTAGATAGGATGAACATGGAATTAAAGGTTTGCAATTCTATATTTTTCTCAATGTTATTCTTTATTCATCAAACTGATTTGTGAAATAATTAAGGAAATATCTGTGTCCCGAGGGTCAAATAACGAAATATAACACTCTAGGTCTAAATAACGTAAGTACTCTATATTACCTTAAACTTGACTTCGTAACTCTTAACTGTATAAGAGCACTAACTCTTAAATTGAAACCTCTGTAAACTAAAGGAAATATTTTTTCTCAAAACAAACATAGTATATTATTTAATATAAGTATACACAAGTATTAGAAATTAAAAATTTAAAAAAACCGACTTCAAAAACGTGCAGATGCCATCACCACATCTTAACCAAATTTATATGGGACCACCCCTGAGGTACCCCCTTACTAACAAAAAAAGAATCAAATAAAACGGACAAAGTGGTAAAGCATTATCGCTAAAACTTTTTGAGCACGTGCTGATGCTAATTTTTTTATTTTAACTCAAAATACATTGTATTGGGTATTTGGGTCTGGAAAAGCCGAAAATTACCTCAAAATATTTCTAGGGCTTCTCAGTTTTCCCGTAGGGCCCTAAAATCGCTCGAAAACGCACTTTCGGCCCCATATCTTGTTCCACATGAGCCCTATCCGTTTTTTATGATCATTTTCGTCTTTTCCAGGTCAAAATACCCTATGTTGAATTTTTTCAAATTTTTTTATCAAGTAATAAAAAATTTTGTGGTCCAAAATTTACAATTTTTTTCCGAAAATACTCCAAGTCTCTTCGGTCTCTTCCGAAAAAAAAAATATTTTCCAAACGGTCGACTATTTATGACTTAACATCAATACTTACTTTCAAAAGCAAGGTTAAGTATTATTTGTTGGATGGGTAAAACTCTTGAAATGGTTTTTTTTATTATTATTATAGTTATTATTATTAAGTCTAATTTAGTACTGCTTTAATAGACCTTTTCATCATGTGATGAGCGCAAGCGCAGCCGCCATGTTAACATAGCGCCAATTCAAATCTTTCGTACTGTTTTGACCAACAATGGCTAGAGAAGCAATATTATCTCTACATTCAAATCAATTATTAGAAAAAATCGTTGATGGTGATTTACATTTTTATAACTCTGTGGAAGCACATAGTTGTGAGCAGTTGAAAAGGTTCTTATAGTGTCGTAGACGTTCGGAACAAGAAAAAAAATCTTGCTAAATGAGAGGTTAGGTTTCAATACTTGTTTACTGTGTAAAAAATTAATAAAAACTAATAATAATTATAACTCTATTCTAATTAATTATGCCAACCAACTATTAGTAAATGCAAAAACACATTAAGATAAAAATTAATCACGAGTATAATTACCTAATAAGATAAATTATTTAATATTTTAGGGATCAACATAACATTTCTAATAATATTACTGTGTACCGAAGTAGTATTTTTTATTAAAAAAATATTGTGTATGACCAGATAAGGATTTTCTTCTGTTATACCACTTTCTCCATGAAAATGTAGTGAATAAATATAAGTATCTTTAGTAACATCATCAATCGATCGAAAACCTTTGTCACTTCGACTAAATTTTTTCACCCATATATTGCTCATTTTGATCATGTTTTAATATGTATTTTGCCTAATGATTTGATAGTTTTTTTATGATATTGCAGACAAGTCTTTGGAAAATTTACAAAATAATAATGTATTAGGTACCTTTAAATGATTTTATACCGTGTGTCACTTTTACATACTGCATAACAATACCGTTTCGTTTTTCCTTTCCGTACAGATAACATAATTAATTGTAACCATTTATTTTTCAATTTAGAAACTTATAAACTTATTACTTTACTTTTTTCTTTTTTTTTTAAATGAATATGCTTAAATTAATATTTATCGAGTTTAATTTTTTTCACGTAGACATTTTAAATTTTAACATGCTTGTTTACAAAAAACAGTGCGAAAAATACGGCTGATACTGACGCACGCGCACAAAAAAAAATTGTGATGAAAAGGCCTATGTATTGTGTATGACATATAACTTGTCACTCTATTTTTCTACATCCATTAGTATTTCCTAATATGCTTTCCCTTCTTTTAGCGTAATATTTTATAACTTCAGAAAGCATTCTTTTCCTACTATTTTTATAATAGTTTTCTGAAGACACTCCAAATCCTACATTTTCTTGAGAATGTAATATATATATTTGTATTAATACTATATACATAATATATAATCAATTATAAATAAAAAATGAAGCACAATATTTGTACTACTTTACTATGTACAGTTATATCATGATTGATTCAATAATAATCTCGAATTTTGTTGTATTATCTTTACGAAATAGAACCAATTATCTCTGACTATCGGATGAATAATCATTATCTTAAAAGGGCAACATGAATAAACACTAAGCCAAGCTTCAACTTGATGGATCATTAATATTTTTGTTGCATTTTGAGAGTGCTTTCAACAGTTTCGATTTTTAAGTAGGTAGTGCTTTTATAATTCATGATGAGGATTAATTTTTAATGTAGACGAAACTATCATATATTATTATCCACTTCTATAGTTCTATTATTTCGCTTGGAAATGAAATAGGTAAAAACATTGTCAGTATCAAAACAGGACATAAATTTTTCTCGTTTTAAATTTATAATCCATTGTTGTCGAAATTTACATAATTTTGTAAAGCGACACAACGGTTTCTTGTTTCAAATACGAAACTACACATATATCTTGTTAATATGTCGATTATTGCTAAAAAATTAGCATACCTGTGATCTTGGACCGCTACCGATCCATCCATTTTTTTTACTTCATTTGAATAAGAACGTTTCCCATTATTTTTGCTTCTCAGAAAATTATTACGTGCTCCGATTTTTTATGGTGCATTGGAAATTCCAAAACTATTGTTGTTAAAGAAGATAATAGCCCGGACAATCGGATTTAATAAAAAATTGTTAGAAGTACATACATAATTCGTTTAAAATAGATTATTTAACTCGAAAGTTAGTATTTTTGATAAAAAAGACGATTTAAACCAATAGATTTTATGAAGGAATTATCGCAAAAAAGCTAAGGTTATTGGATTGATGTTTCCTCTTTCAATGAGGCCTAAGTGCTGTGGAGAAACCCATCTTTCCAAGAGACATTCAAAAATAAAAAAAAAAATGGTAATATTGATTTACATATTAAGGCTTGGTATAATAAATAAATTGTACTTTTGGTATGAATATAAAACTATAAAAGTTGAAACCTATAAAATACATGTGGCATCAGATAAAATCCAGGGATTAGAAAATGCAATACAATACTTAAAACTGCGAATAAGCTATCAATTATATATAATTACTACACACTTTGTTTTTTTAGATATTCAGGTATCTTTTATGATTTCGCTAACTAAAAAATATCATGGGGAATTATTAACCCATTAAATTTTTCTACAAATAACCACTTATGTGAAAAGGCTAGAATCAACTGACAATGGTTTTGTAAACTTTGTTTATTTTGGACATATTTCTTCTTTAAAAGGACAAGTTGAGAGATCGTCAACCGTGAAAGTGACGTACCTACCTTTTTGGGAGACATGGGCGTACGCGGAATGTTTATAATCAATCATATTGACCACAAAATAAAACTTTCATCTCTACGTCTTATTCTTACTTTTTAAGTACACCCTGCTATGAATATAACGATTTTAAATAAATTGTAATACTTTAACTTTAGAATTAACGCTGAACCTAGTTTTTAGGTCACCCTGTAAGGTATGACTTAAGAGCAATTTTAAAAAAATGGTATCGACTACAAATATTTTACTCCAAAGGACGAATTTACTTTTAAAATGAACAATATCCTTTATAATAATTGTTTTAAAAACAGTAGACTCTCTTAACAACTAAAAAGAGAGATACAAGAACTAAAAAATTAATCTTTTAATTAAGAAACTAACTACAAAGATATAAAGATGGTGAGTGAGGTTTTCCGGGTTTTCTTCACCTGTAAGTCAAATGGCATAATCAATCATCTTTAAGTCGCCCCGGAGCGCCACGGCAAATAATAACAATAATAGCCGTCCCTTCCCCTACACAAGTCGTTCAGTCAACTTCAGGGGTTGAAATTCACTCGTAAGGGGGTGAATTAGGGAGAGTATTATTATATTATTATTAAAATCAGTTAGTAGATACCCGAGAGTCTGTAATGATTGATTTCTTAGTTTTACGCTTTTAGTTCATTAAAAAAAGCCATTTTGGAATCATCTATAAGTAGTTTTCGATTACTGGTCTATAAACTGACCAACTAATGTGCTGATTACGATTCGCCGAATTATTTTCGAGAAACCGCAGCTCATGATATGCATGATTTATAAAATTAAAACTTTGTGGTCATGTCGTGTGATTGTACGATAAAAATATCTCGTACAAAGCGTACCTACTCTGAATAAAAAAAAAAATCACTTAAGGTAAGTATGAGTAATGGCGCTGTTACTTGAATTCTGAAGCAGTCAAGATCTGTTTGATAAGAGGTGTCTGTATTAAATATATAGAGAGAGAGAGAGTTTGTTACGAATTCTAAGAAGTTACATAGTTATATTAGTTTATTAAAGAACTAAGAAATTGAAAATATTTTATAACATTATTCATCAAACTAAAAATAGAATGCAACCGCATTTGATAATTTTGATTCCTGCTAGCATTGTAAGTTTTAATAGGAATTTACAATGCTTTACTGGAAGAATAATCATAGTAAGCCTATTTTGATGACAAACACCTATTGAACAAATTATAATTGTAGGGATATAAAACTAAAAAAACAAAATAATCCCTTAATAGCATAGTCAAGCAGCTTTGGCAATTAACTATAAACTTTTCTAGTCCTTAGGGGTAGAAACGCAAAGGCTTCACAACTGCTTGGAATATGGTTTTGGAAAGAGGAGGAAAAATTACTAATAAAAGCGAATAAATATTTAAAATAATTACAGAATAAATAATCAATGCATATTTAAGGAATAAATATTGAAATAAATAAATAAATAAGTCAGATAAAACTTGAAGACGAAAAAAAAATTGCATTTATATGGAAATCAATGAATTAATTGTCTCAAAATAAAACCCAAACATGTTAAAATAATTTAAAGATATCTACCTCTACTACATTTTTGTGTGATTCTTTATATTTTACTAATGATAATGCCAATTATTACACTGTTATAAAGAAAGAGTTAATACGAGGCAGGACCATAAAACTCTTGATATAAAAATGTATCCCTGAGATAAATCAAGCAAGTAGAAATAAATTTTCAATAATGTTTTATTTTTATTACAGTTTAAGATGCCTGAAACAGCAACAAGCTCATCGGTGGAGGACCGTCCTCTATCTTTATCACGACACGATTTTGCCCTCTCAAACTCCGGTAGCAGCAATCGTTCCTCTTCAGCCAGCCGTTTTGAAGGCCAACTCGGCTACCAGCAGGTACCCCTTCAAAGCACCATGAGCCACCACAGGGAAAGCTCAGCCTTCGTACCAGTGGTACCGTCCAGAAATATGCACCAAATGATGTATACCGGTGAAATGCACCCCTTACTCGGTTCAGAACTTATCCGCGAATCTCGAGAAAGATCAGAAAGCGGAAAAACTGGGGAAAGTGGTTCGGGATCGGGGTTTGCGAGGAAACCTTCATCTTCCGGGTTCGATCTAATGGCCATCATGGCGGATAAACGTAAAGAGCTTCAGTTTCGCGAAGAAGCAGTGTGCGTTGCTGCCGCACACGCAGCTTTAATGCTTCCTCACCGACCCAGACCGCCTGCCGGATTATTAGAGGCGTCTGGTACCGCTCAAGGTCATTCCTACTCCGGATTCTTGCCTACGTCTCCCGCGGGACCCGGTTCGTTTAGTTTCCCCGGTGGCGGACCGTTGTTTCCTCCGGGCCCGCCGCAAATGCACGCGCATCTGGACAGAAGGTTGTTGAGAGCTCCGGGACGAGCTTCAAGGCCGAAAAAACAGTTTATTTGTAAATATTGTAACAGACAGTTCACCAAAAGCTACAATTTGTTGATTCACGAACGTACTCATACCGACGAGAGGCCGTATTCTTGTGACATTTGTGGAAAAGCTTTCAGACGACAGGATCATTTGAGGGATCACAGGTTAGTTTTTTTATATATAAAATATCCTAGTAGAGAATTTTACTATAAAGCAATTTGAATCCTACTTTACTATTTTCAGTCTAATGCAAACAAACACTATCGTGTAAAGACTGCACTTAGTTAACTAATTCATAGGGCTTCTCTCTCTTGAGTTTTATTGTCTGGTTGGTATTGTCGAGGATTTAGATGGCCTCAACGTTCACGTGGTCTAAGATTATTGTTAATTACTCTTGGCAAACTCTGTTTAATAGCGTCCATCTCTAGGTACAGGTGAAGATCACTATTTCAAAAGTACCCATGGGGTTTTTTAATACTTTCTTTTGGAAACGTATGGTCTGGATATTGTTCTTTCTAATTCAGGCCCAAGGCTGAATACCGTCGGTTCAAAGTGTCTTTAATTGTACAATTTATTGTATATAGATAGGGTGGATTTACATTCCAGTATCCAATATATTAGACTTCCATGGTATTTTTGCATCTGGCATCTAAAGTAATACTTTACTGAACATTATTTAGTCTAATTAAAGCTTATATGAACTGATTTTATTCAACTCAAGCTGGATAATCATCTTCTAGTCCAGATGTTGATCTGAACAACAGTTTTGTAGTTTGGATGGATCTTCTTCATGAGGTTTGGGATGTCTCTAGTCTATATTGTGTACTATGTAGATAAAGGACTGGTCCTGATTTATCTTAACTCGGAATATGCTTCTTCTTGCTTTATTATGAAGACTGTTTTTGATATATAGGAATCTTTGTTACAAGCATGTACTAGAAAGATTGTAGAACATAAGTTTCCTTTTTCTAGTGTCTTTTCTATGCGATTCATTCATTATCTTCTATTAATGATTTAAATCTTAACAAAGAAGTTTCTTGGTTATTTTGCCTGGTTTAGGTATCTTACCTCCACAACTTTTCAGGCGGAATGCAACATTTATGCCTTTCTGTGGAAGTTGTTGTAAGTCGTCTCGAATGATCAAGCGAACCCTGTGGGGATATCTTTATATTTATGTTTTCCTTTATTTGACAAGGCATTTCTTTTGGTGTAGGATATAATATATGTCCTGAAACTATTGGTAAAATATTTTCCATTTCTTGGTCCGAATTTACATAATACGTAGTTTTTTTGGCTTTATATGTCCCTGTATATCAGAATAAACACTTCAGTTAAAATTTATCTCGTTAGAAATTATCTAAAGTTAGTTTTCCTACTCTCCTCATTAACTTAATTCAATTTCAAATCGGTAGTAGATTTTTAATAAGCTTCTTATCATAAAATTTAAAACTATCCATATCTTAATTTAAATATGTATATTTACGTCTGCTGCACTATGGGCGCCATCAAAAGCTCATAAAACACCGCATTTTATGGAAAATAAAATGCATTTTTATGACTGTAATAGCGCCTGCATAATATTTTAAAGTAGGTAGAACTTTATTCGATTTTATTGACTTTGTTTATGTGGGAGGGTTGAATCATACAACAAAGTCTTTTGAAATGGTTTGTAAAGATCAATATTAGATCGTTTATTTGAATTCTTAATGAACTTACTTGTTACATTTTGATTCCAGACAGCATTATATTTTATTTATGAGTTTATTGCAGTAATTTTTTAATGAAGCAAAATTGTATAATGTATGCCATTATTTTAATTTGTTTTTTATAATGATACAAATATATTAAAAGAAATAAATGAAGTAATATAGCATTCAACAAGAATTGTTCAGTCAAAAAATATTAAACTGACTATCTATAGTTTTAAGTTATTTAAGATGGTACATAAATAAAAAAATGTTGAAGTGATTCTACTTTTACCCAAATTTTCTGGCTTTTCTATATCTATACCTTAGATTAGAGCCAAAGAGTAGCTTGTTGAAACTTTTGACTGTACTTATTTTTAATTTTGAATAAAACTAATGGGCAATAAGGACTAATCCATCTCGTCAAAAGGCTAACTTGAGTTCTAGGTGCTTTTTCCAAAAAGGTTTAGCACAGCCTTTCGAAAGATACGTTGGTTAACAAAGTTTACAGACAACACATACTATTAAATTTTAAAAAGATACAGGCACACGCCGTGGAGTTTGCGGCAACAATTTTCAACATTTTATTGAAAATATAACATTCCGTTCCATCTATATAATCTTCTGGCACGAGATGCACGACATTCCGTCAGAATATACTGAATACCTGAGCGGATATTACCGAAGTATGACGATCAGAGTCAGAGTCTCGCAGAGAACAGAAAACTGGTTTTAGGTATATGTATCTACATGCTAAGTTAGTGGAGCAACTTTGCGGGACAAAATAAGAAGAAAAAGAGATACCAGAGCACACAACGAAGTGGTGCAGTAATTTAA
Organism: Psylliodes chrysocephalus; assembly: GCA_927349885.1. Taxonomy (NCBI): domain Eukaryota; kingdom Metazoa; phylum Arthropoda; class Insecta; order Coleoptera; family Chrysomelidae; genus Psylliodes; species Psylliodes chrysocephalus. The sequence continues at coordinate 787,900 of OV651830.1, read as the reverse complement.
AAAACTGGACAAAAAAATATTGAGTCTACTACTTGTTAAATAAATATCGTCTTACTGAAATGGTTCGTATCTGTGTAATGGCTGTATAGCTATAGAGTTTAGTGTCTCTTCTATTTTATGTTTATGTCACTTTGGTGACTTGTGACAATTGACAGATGACGACTAGTTGAATAAAGATATTTAAAACCAAGAGTGGAATGTTAAAATACAACTAAAACAATCTGCATAGCAATCTTATTTAATATAATTAAATCTCTACAATATAATTTGGCCTACAGATATCAATAAATTTATAGATGATCTTCATAAAATCTATACCTAACTATATCTCTTAAAAACCCTAATAGTTTTGATACATATGAATACTGAAATAACTAAAATATCGTTACTATAACATGTAAACCACAAAGCACGTATCTTCTAGAGACCCCACGCCAATGTTAAACTTTTAAACCAAATTGGCGCCACCTTGTGTTTGGAGCTGGAACTAAAATGACAATTGACAGATGGCGGTAAATTCAAATTGTAATTTTTAGGAGTAGGTAGTAGTTTTAAATTAAATTTTAAATGATTTCCACGTAAATTATTTTATAAAATAAAGAATGGAACTAGTAAGTTCGAAACTTTTATTTTACAAAATAATTTAGGTCGATTATACCAAATTTGAGGAATTAATTTGTTATAAGCAGGGGTCTGATGTGAAGAGTTGGTTCTGCATATTATTATTAAATAAATATAAGATATATCAATAAACAATAAAATAGAACATTCTTAAAATATGTTTATTAATAACTTAAATAATATTATTAGATAAAAATAAATACAAATAATAATACATATTTAACGAATACTTACTTGCAGCAAATAGGTATATAATCTCAAATCTTTAAAATACCTATCAATAATTTAAATGTGAAGTAGAGACTAGGATATTACATTTTATTAACACTAAAATAATATATTTTATAAATGTCTTTTAAACCGAGGACAAATGTAATATAGGTATTGTATTAAAAGGTGAATCCTTTTAACTATTCATTCAATGATAAATAGGTATTTTCCTTCCAAATACAGATGGTGGTATTACTCCACTGCTTTGTGTATTACTCTCTTATGTGAAAAATGATTTCGGAATCTAGTCCAGTGATAAATTGATTATCAATTAGTTGTTATACCCGTTTCTTTTTATGATGCAGATGCATGGTGAATCAATGAAGTTTTTCTCGAAGTTTTCAACGTAGCACCCACAGGTAGCACCAAAATTATTGCAAAACACAGTAGGTTATAACTAAGACGAAACTATAAACAGAAACCAAAAGCCAAAGCCAACAAAAAATCACTAAAATCAGACGGAAAAATGAGATTAACCAAAAACATAAATAAATACACGTCACATCTTTGGAGTCTTTGGTTAAGTTTTTCTCCCATAAAGCTTAAAAATGGAGTAAGAAATCAGAATTTTACCAGTAGCCCCATCTAGAGTTTGGAGCAAATAGCATAAAAAATGTCAATTGTCGGTTTTGACCTTGGTCATTCACGTGGAACCTCTATGTGCTTTGTGATGTAAACCTTCTTCCTCCATACGTAATAATTTTACATGAGAAGCAAAAAACCATTTCATTTAGATATAAGAAGAAAAAAATTTAATTAGATCTTTAGGTCTTTATTAAAAGCTTCCAATAATAAAAAGTTTTCTTATTGTGTCCCATTTATTTCTAAATAGGTACCTGTGGTACCCACATAACTTTGGCTAAAGATTTTATTCTTTCTTCAGCTTCTGGCAATACAATTCATACATATGGACCATATAGGGTGATTAGTAGAAAAGTTTTTAAAATTTTAATTAATGATAAAGAATCATTAATCAACATAGATAGGTTGAAGCCAGCCTTTTTATTATCTGAACAAGATATTGTTCATAGCGTTGTTCAGAAACCAGTTAAAAAGGTTTCTTTTGTATTAAACCCAATAACTTACGGTTAGTTTTGCATTTTTTTAAATTTTTTATGTGGGTTTAATAATATTTTTGAGCGGAGAGGTTATATGTGGCGACATCATGTTCCCCACATATTAGATAGTTAGTTTTGACATATTGGAAATTCATCAGGCAACCATTTGTACGCCTAATTCAATCAGACTTTTTTTTATCCAAAATTTCGTCCGTTTTTGATAGCTCAAGGTCCACAGTGCGCCGCACTTCATTATATGCATACGGTTGACAGTTCCTGCGCTAACTTTACCTTTTACCTCTTGCGTTTTACATCTTTTACGTCGGTAGAATATACAGCGCAGCAGGAGCCAACTGAGATAAACTTTTACCGAACGGCTATCGCATTTCCCGCCTTTTGGCGGATACCGGAAATGGCGGCCTCCATTATATACAGGTCCCTATAATTGAATTGTTTAATATTAGAGTTAATGCCGATTTAATGAATGGTTATTTGGTGTCAAATTAAGTTTTACGTTTTATCAAAAGGAGTTAGAGCAGAGGTAGAAGTTGGAAATGTTGTTGGTAGGTAGAGAGGTGGTAAAAAATAATGGATATTATGTTTTAAACTTTTATTGATCCGCCATATTATCAGCGAAGGACTCGCCGGTTTTATGATACTTATATTGTAGTAACATACTAGGAAAAAATTAGGTTTCCTTCAATTTTTTCTTCTGAAAAGCAAAATTACTCTAGTTATAGTCCAGTATAAGTATTCTAGCAGTATTGACACTCCCTGGACAGAAAAAAGACGCGCAGCTTTTCAGAGGACACTTACTCGATTTCAGAGGATAAAAGTCAAATAAGTTCACTGGTTTTCTCATGCTTTTTTATACTAATACGTTGTTAAATCCCTATAGAAACTCATTCCTATCGAACATTATCAATCCTAGGAACCTACTGTTATTGTACTCATTTTATCTATATTACGACGATTTGGTTCAAGAATGTGTGCATTTTCACAGTCACATTTCCTCTAATAAAACTGCAGAATGTGCAGTGAACCCTGGATCAAACTCACTACTTTCTCTTAACGTTTTTAAGAAATCAGTTTCTGTCTAATGTTTACCCTAACTTGGATATAGCTCTCCGCATCGCACTTTCCATTCCGACTACAAATTGTTCTTGGGAAAGGAACTTTTCCTGTTTGAAACATGTGAAAAATTATCAAAGGTTTCATTGACTCAAGAAAAAATGAATTCTTTAGCTCTTCTCTACAGAGAAGCAGAGATAATGAACACCATAAACTATAGTCTATTTTTATGTATGAGAGAGTATTAAAATAATAAAGCGTTCGTAATCCATAGGCTTCTTTTAGTAGACGGTTAAAATATTTTTTGAAGTTATTTTTCGAGTATACACTTATATTTTCACCTAATTAACCTGCTTATAACTTCTAAACAGCTGAAGGTAAAAAAGTGCAATTTTTTCTAAAATGTTTTATTTTTCCACAAGGTATGTTAAGAACATTGTGTCAAACGGGTTATGTAGGCATAAGGGTTTAAACTTTGACTTTTAAACAACGTTACGTTCATAAATAATAATTTTAATATAAAAACTACTTCTTACCTACAAATCCAAATCAGAATCGAAATCAGAAGATGAACTGTCGCAACCAATATTTACAATGAGTGGCTGGATCATTTCATCAGTAATATTGTCCAACTTCCACATTTTTTCTTCTTCTTTAATCGTATGATTTACTGCCTTTTCCCAGTTTTCAGGCTTCACATTATTTACAGCCTCCAAACACATCTGTTTAACATAACTCATTTTAAAAGAATTATTTTTTCTTGAAACTTTTCCCTTTATCTGTGCCCATATCAGTTCAATCGGGTTTACTTCGCAATGATATGGTGGTGATCTAACCACCGTCATCCCACGATTTTTTGCAATTTCATCAATTTCATATTTTTTTAATTTCTCTTTATGAAGGGAACACAAATGATACAGTTCTTTTCTCACAGAACCGGGATGGAACTTAATATTCTTTGAATTTAGCCAATTCTGTAAATCTTTTTTTAACCACTTGGTTGTGGGCATTTTTTCTATAAGTCTCGAGTGATAACTTGCATTATCCATTACTATTATACAGTTCTGAGGAAGAAGTTCTATAATTTGTTCGAACCACTCTTTAAAGACATCAGCATTCATGTCCTCATGGTAGTCACCGGTACGAGTAGATTCAAAAGTCAATAAACCACCTTTAACAAAACCGTTTGAACTACCGATGTGTACTATTATTAGTCTGCGCCCCTTTCCTGATGGTGGATTTAAACCAGTAGATAAATTATTTAAAAAAGCCTGTCTTCGACTTGTATTGTAACAGTTTCAACTTGCCAAAATTTATTTGGTTTATGTCCCTCGTTAATCCATGTTTCATCTAAATAAAATACATTTCTTCTTTGGTTTCTCATTTCTTTTATAATAGTCCTTAGGTAATTTCTTCTCCATACTACAATATCACTTCTTTCTATTAAAATAGACTTTCTGGAATGCTTTTTCCATAGAAAACCTATTTCTTTTAAAAGTTTCCATAGTGTGCTTCGACTCATTTCAGGGTAATCCTTATCATCTCGAACCGTGGCAAGAACTTTGTCTACTGTCGGAAATTCTTTTCTAAAGAAAACGCATGCACTTTCCTTCGAAGTCTTTCTTTCAAAAGATTTTCTAATTGAAATTTTGGTTTTCCTGGAGCTTTACGTGCTGTTTGAAACTCGCCACATTTCTCTTCCTTAACAACTCTGTAAATCGTAGATTTCCCAACACCAAGCGTACTACTAACTAATTCCACTGTGTCATCAACGCTTTTACATAAATGTTTGTATGATTTAAAACAATTAAATATTAACGTTTTTTCATTAGCTGTTAAAGGACCGATTTTTTGTCGTTTACGCGGCCCTTCCAAATTTTCCATGATCACACTAGAATTCACACTGCACCTTGCAAGTTGCAACTAAACGACATTTAGTAAACTGTCAAGAATACACAACTTGGACCTTCTTACTAAATGGAAAACCTATAATCGCATTTTCGGTGAAATTTGTTGGGAAGGTATTTATCTACTTATAATTCGATTACTGTAATAAATTCTTGGAATTAAAATAAAACAAAATTGGCAAATAGGTACTTATTGAAAATAATCTTAAGATACGGCTATGTAATCTTTAATACACAGGGCTTTGGGCCTGTCCAAACCTTTTTCTATTGTTCTGTACAGCTTATGTTTATAAAGGACCAATAAAAGACCCAAAACTTGTAATAGCTCAGGTACATTTATTACAATTTTAGGAAATATTTAGATTATTCTGTAAAAATATTTAAAATGACCGTACTAAGTTTTGCATTAGAAATGCTGTTTTATTACTCTCTCATACATAAAAATAGAGTATAAGATGATATTATAGATGATTTTGCTATTAAAAAGTCCCGTAATTTTTGTCTTTTTTTACGCTCTTCCTTAATGACTAATTTATTCGTTTATTTCACTTTAGTTCCTTCTTTACTACAGATGGAAAATTATTATTTTAGAAAGGTACATGGGGCGGTGGAAATAAAGTGACTTACACTCATAAAAAATTATAAATCCGGCATTGCTCAGTCAGAGTGCCAATACTGACTGACACCTATGCTGTGATTATAGTATATGGGCATACTCACGAATAAGTCAAGAATGAATGTTTCATTTAGGAGTAGGATATAAGGTTAAAGGAATTTCAAGTAATAAAAAAAATAAACAATAAATTTATGTATAGGGCATATAAGAATATCAAAAAATGTAAGTTGTTAAACAAAAAATAAATTATCATATCATCCCAGAACAACTTCATCTCAATATTTTAATATACAGTTAAATAAGAATATTATATAAGCTGTAATTCAGCGTAAAGCAACGTTAATAAGGTAAAAATTGATTACTTTCAAACATTTAATATCCTGAATGCGCTTTAAACTTATGGGTGCGAACAATTCCACGTTTAGAACTTATATTGTATTACACATTTTATAATTTAATCGTTTCGCCTGCATAGACGTGACGAATTGGTACGGTTTTAAGAGAACGCCAAGCCAAAGCGATCTAATTATTTTACTCAGGCCAGACCACTTCTTATATTACTAGATTTCTTGCTTTGTAACCTCTGTCGGGTCGAAGATTGAAAATATATTCAATCGACCGTAAGAAACTCGCCTGACGACTTTCGTTCAATGCTCGATAACATTTTTTGCTTTTCAGATTGAACTAATTTCCTTTCATATCTAGAGTCACAGGGTAAATATTTAAAAGGGTTGATATCCCTAATAATTAAATACTAGAGGCAAATAAAACTCAAAATCTTTCATTGATAGGGATAAAGAAAGAACAAAAGTTATCAAAAATACAAAAGGTTTCTTTTTAAGATGCACAATTTTAAATAAAATACCAAATACCTCTTATATTTAAAGTTTTTTTAATGCTTTTAGTAGATATATGTATATTAGCTATTAAAGAATTTGCAATTATTTGGACACCCTGTACAATATAATTTTATAATATGATTGTTTTAATGCTCTGTATCACAGTAGACATATGTAATGAACTAAATATAATTCAACCATCTCTTTTAAAGTCAAATACATTTATTAATTTGTATTGCAGATTAACGCAGTTTATGTCGCTCACCTATCTTCGTCCAGAAATGTCACTAAAGTCTGGGAGACCGTGTATGGCATTTATTTTATAGTTTTACTTTACAAAATATGTTTTCATCGTAATAAAAAAATAATTTCACAATTACACTCTTTTATTTTACATTTTTGCAAGACGGAAAAGTAAAATACGGCCCTGCTCAATTTTAGCGTCCACCTGCTTCTGTTTACATCAGGCGTAAATTAAATTTGAATAGACTTTAGAATAAAGATATATAATGCGTGGCATTCTAAATTATATTCTTCACAGTTTAACAAATTCCCCTTAACTCCCATTTTCAGAATCAATAGGCTTCATCCCCTTATTGAGCTTGATTTTCCCAAAAATTTCATGTTGATATTACTGTTCGTTTTTGAGTTAGAATTTATTGAAATATTTCAACCTCCCTTAACCCCCCCACACTTTTATTCTTTTTTTTTATAATTAATCTTCTTATAGAGCCTGATTTTTACTAAAAATTTCATGTTGTTTTGGCTTCTCATTTTTGATTTATGATTTTTTTAATTGCAACCCCCCCTTAAACCCTCATTTTTAATCAGATTTTTTTCAAAATCAATAAACTTTGCCCCCTTATAGACCTTGTTTTTTGCTTAAAATTTTCAAGTTGATATTTTTCGTTTTTGTAGAAACTGGAACAAAACAAAATATAAAGATAACCTCAAAAATAATAGTAAATGTTTTACTTGGAGCTTGGAGACGTGTTTCGTTAACAATCATTGAATTGACACACGTACTTCCGATTTATTAAATTCGTATTTAGATTTAAACACGGTTTTTAAATATACACAATTAAAATTGTCTTATGGTGAATTTTAGAGATTGACAGCTTGGTTGGAAACATCAAGATAAAGTAATGTAGAGATGACATAAACACTATTTTGCGATATAACAAGTGAACGCATTTTAAATCGTATTTTGATTAATTTGACGTTAATAATTTTATATTTGAAGATTGACTCCACTTGCTCTCGTTTGACATATGACGAAAACTGTGCAGGCGCTTTTAGTATCGACCAAAGAGGTTAGAAAGGGTAGAGGTAACATAGGAAGCATTTGTCGCTGCGCAAATTTTGTCAAAACCGAAAAACTGGGTGCAAGGAGTAGGGAAACGTTCTGGGCCGGACTTAAATATTTGTATTGTAGTACCTAATTTTGGTGGGTAACTAAAAGATGAAAAATTATGAGACGTTTTTTTGACTTTATTTGTTAGCACGATTCATGTATGATGAGGGCAATAACACTTATCAATATATAACTAGCTTAGGGCCGATTACACCGTTGTTTCAAACGAAGTTTAAATTATTAAACGAAGATTAAAATGACATTGTTAATGTAAAAATGTCATTTTAATCTTCGTTTAGTATTTTAAACTTCGTTTAACAAAACGGTGAAATCAACTCTAAATAAAAGTTTATAAAATTATTGCAACAAAATAGCTGTTGAGACAATAAGTTATTGAAACAGCCAAAGTACTTTTTGCTCGAATTACACACAAGATTTTTTGTACGTTCACACCAAAATAAAATAAATAATTAATTTATTAGAAATGGGTTACCTTTGCGTTCGTTATAATATTTTAAGTTTATTTGACAGGCCTACTCTTCGAAGAGAAAAAAATGTTTTGGTACTTATATGCCGGTAATTATTTATGATTTAATTATTTACCCAAAATACCGTTCAATGAATTAAAATATTAGGAAGTCAATTAATAGTTATTTATGTAACCAGTTACGAAATGCCTTATTTTTTGTAACGAGTAAATATTTGTGGAACGAGAGGAGCGAGGTCCCGAAAAATGAACGAGTTACACAAAACGGCATTTCGTAACGTATTTACATACAAGATTTTTTCTAATTTTGACTTGACTATTTATAAAATTGTGTTGAAAAATGACTCACCATAATTCTTCTGTAGGTACTTCCAATCAAATAATTTAGAAAATTGTTATATTTGATTGCCCTACGACGTTTTTTTTTTTTTTTTTCCATAGTAATAATAAAAATAAGGGACATGTGCAGTGTTGCCGATCTAATTTTTGACATTACCAGCGAAAAATTTGAAAAAAAAAACATTTTTACCCTTTATCCTTAGGAGTACGTCAAAATTCTACTCCAACATTTCTGGGCCGTTTTTAATAACGGTGTTATTTTAAAAATAAAACGCAATTTACAGCTTTTCTTTTTTGTTTTCTTTTTGTTGTTAAATGTAATGTCATATTTTCAAATGTGAAATGTCACTGTTCATTGCCTTTTTTTCGATATTTGGTTTTTTCGATTTTTCGTTTTTTGGATATTTGGATTTTTCGATTTTTAGATTACTCGATTTTTCGATTTCTCGATTTTTCGATTTTTCAACTTAAAAACCAAAAAAGAGGCAGTTTTATTTATTTTCATTTCGTAACTGGTGACATAATCAACTTTTCGTAATCAGTTGCATAATGTTCTACTTTATGCAACTGGTTGCATAAAGTAGATCGTTTTGACACTTGCTGCGATTACAAAATATATTACTTTATATGTCAAAAATGCAGAATGTAAATTAAATGGATAGATCCCATATTATTATAGAGCAGTGTTTCTCAAACTTTTTTGGCGACGGTACCTTTTTGAAAAGCGAAATATTTAACGCAGCCCTAAACACATAAAACACATCATTTAAAAAATGTATTTCAAATGTTTCTTTATTTTGACTCTCATTTTGACTTTCAATAGGTAAACATGATAAAAAATCGGCTTTATATTATGCTCCGATTTCACATATTCAATTTGATAATTGTAATTTGACAATATTACTGCCCATCTACGTAGTCTGTTGGCTGAAAATTGGAGTATACATTTAGCTGGGTTAAAAATAGTTACCAGAGGTAAGTGATCTGTAATTAGGATAAAGAAATGTCTATATAAATATTCATTAAATTTATTTAAGCCAAAAATTATTGCAAGGACCTCTTTTTCAATTTGGGAATATTTTTGTTCGGACTTTGATAAGGTACGCGAAGCAGAAGCTATAGATTTCACAATATTTTTTTCAAAAATATGACATATCATGGCCCTTATTCCCACATTTGATGCATCTACGAATAATTTAATTGGCAACTCAGGCTGAAAATGCACAAGATCATCATTTGTTGTTAATTTATTTTTGATTTATTCAAAAGATTCCTTGCAAGAATTATCCCAAATCCATTTCACCCATGAAAAATAAAATTAAATAAGTCCTAAAGCAAAATCATATCCTCCTTCCTCTTAGTGACTTAAAAAATTACTTCTCAAAAAAAAGTCCTCAAGCCAGGTCCCTCCATTTTGTGGCGATAGAACTGTTTTTTTTTTATTGTGATTATTTTCTTCGCGAAGCCCTCACACTTTAAGTAACACTGTTATAGAGAATTACTAAATAAATAGTTTTGAGAAAACTATTGAAACCAGTTGTCAAGTTTGAAACGAATAAATTGGCAATGAAATTGATATTTTTGTATTTGATTGTATGTTCCTCTTTTCACTTCCTAAAAAAAGATTCCCGATGAAACAAGAAATAATAAACAGTTTATAATAATAACCTTTATTTGCTACTTATAACATGTACCAAGTCCGATTCTGTTTATTTTCAAATCAACAAATATGGACGTCGACAGAATCCTTAAAAATTAAATATCTCACCGAAATAAATGTAAGTTTCATTTATCTCCGTCACATTTCGCAGGTTTATTATAAATAAAGCTTTTTACAACACATCTTGGCATTTTTAACGTTAATTTCCAAAATTTTAGTCACTAAAATACCAAATTAATTCTCGTTGACACATTAAATTTGGATGGACAACGCTCTGACATGTGATGTTCTCAACTGCGATTGGTGGGTGTGAATAATTTCGAAATGGGATTATGCGCAGTGTCTTATGTTCCATCTAAGGTTTGTATAATCTAAGGTATCGACATAACCTCTCCTCTTTATTTTATACCAATGATTGGAAAGTTCGTGTTAGTATGGTTGGTATTTCTGTTATTTATTACTAGAGAAGAAAATTCTTCAATACAATTTTTGTCATACACATTATTTGTTAAGTTATTAAATAATGTTCAAACGTTATACAATGTAAATTTTGGACGTTCTTTTAAATGAATTGTATAAAGCTAAACGATGTTAAAAGAACATATTTCATGGACGCAACTGTACCGTAAATCAAGTTACTTAAGAAGCTTACGATAAAAAAAAAGGAAAGAACTTGCATACACCGACTTTGGTTCTCGAAGGAATTTTTTAAATTTAAATTATAATCCCCTACATTTGGCCCGAAGCGATGTCAATTCAAGCAACACGTGGATTTTAAGTTAACCTGCTCTTCGTTGGAATGCGAAATCGTTTAGTGTTTTTTTTAGGTTTATATATGTTTAAAGGTTAATGGAAAAACCATTAAAAATGACATTCCGATTTGAATATGTCGAAAATGTAGGAGTTTTTTTTTTTTTCTAATAAAAATTTATCATTTGGTCGAAATTCGCTCGTAAATGTTTCTTGCTTAGTATTTTTAAATATTAATTTTTATAGAATTTCAATTCGATCAATTATATATCTTGTATGGTAGTCTTAAAATGTATATTAATTTAAAAACTTACAATAGGCAATAAGTATCTCTTGTTATTTACGTTTGGAGAAGAAAATTCTTCAAATAAAAGTTACTTCTAATATAATTATCTATAATTTTTGTTCTATACAAAATTTTCCTGAAATGGTCCGTATTCGAGAAATTTGACAAAATGTAAAAAAAATTTTTTTTATAAAAATTGTTGAAATAAAAGTTGTTTGTAATATAATTCTCTATAATTTTTATTCTATACATAATTTCTCTAAAATGGACCGTATTCGAGATATTTGAGAAAATGTGTAAATTTTAAAGAAAACTCAAAAACGGATTAAGAAAAAAACATTAAATTTTAAACTTAAGGTTTATTTCGGCCTGACGTGAAATGATTAGATTTTGGACAAAGTCGGAACATCTGGGGGGGGGGGTACTTTATGGGAGGCCGTTTTTATATTTTATGGAATATATCTGTTATTTATGTTTGGAGAAGAAAATTGTTCAAATAAAAGTTACTTCTAATATTATTATCTATAATTTTTGTTTCATGTAAAAATTTCCTGAAATGGTCCGTATTCGAGAAATTTGACAAAATGTGCAAAATTCTGATTTTTATGAAAATTGTTGAACTAAAAGTTGTTTGCGATATCGACCTCTATAATTTTTGTTTATACATGATTTTTCTAAAATGAACCGTAATGGAAAAGTGCTAAATTTAAATTTTTCAGTATTTTCGTTTTCAATGAATATCTATAGAAAAATGTTTCGAGGTAGATGTATGTGGACAATGTATATATTTAGTTTATCCTCTAAACATTTATAGAGATGCTGCAACCCAGACAGCACACCAAATCCTTTGGATATCTACTGAACATCCCAATATCCACTGAATGTCCAGTCCATGGTGGATATCTATTTTATATCCATAAAATGTAATTTATAGACATGCAAATGCCCATAAATAATAGTAATTATATAGCAAATAATTAAAAAATTACGCCATTGTGCTCGCCATTGTGGCTAATAGTACCGTTCAGATATTTAAAATTAATTTTTTGAAGGTGTATTCAATATCCCATGGACATCCACATATATCAAAGTCTTAGCGCGGACGCAAACCATCGTGGATATCTACTAGATGTAATTTTTGATTTTGCTTCCTAAGTATAGATGGCGATACCACTTTCGTATCTACTCATGCTCAACCCGCCATAATTGAGTTGATCGAAAAATTTTTCGCATTAACTCTATTAGAGATTGGAGTCGAGAATTTCCATTTACTGCTGAAGAGTCCTAATAAGGATGACTTTTTCCTTAGTGGGCAAACTCAAAGGCAGATTGTTGGAAATATTTTTTATCTCTATTTTCTTTCGTAACAATTAGGGATGGGCAAATGAAAAAAAATATCGATATATATCGAATCGATATTTTTAAGCTGTATCGATTATTATCAAGTAAAAAATATCGATATATTGATATATCGACATTTTTGTAAAAGCGTGTTTGGTGACCTAAAAGTAATACCAAAACATTCAATTCGCAAATAATGAATGCACATGTAGAAAACAAGTATTTATTTTATTTAATGAAACAATTTTAATCAAATCAAAAAAGTCCACCTCATTGGAGGTACCGCCTCAAGTCGCCATTACAAATACACTTCGTCACACGTGACAGTTGACACTTAAGTCACTAGTCACCACAAACAACAGATACACATGCCGCGTTTGAATATCCACATCGGATGCATCTGAGATGTTAATTCTTTATCGCGTGATAGAGAATTAGATCTAAATGTAGATGTAATAAACAAACGCTCTGGACTTTATTGGTCACGTGATAAAATGACAATGACAAGTTAGAAGTTTATACTTTTTAAATTTGCCTTTTGAGACTACAAATCAACCTAAATTTGAAATCTAAACAAAAATTAAACAAACTATAACCACTTTTATATTCATGCTTAAGGTGATTACAGCACCCCCTTATAATTTTCGGACAAGGATATCTCAAACAGTAATTTTTTAAAAAAATTAAAATTTTGGAAAAATATATTAGGCAATAATATCTGGAATATGCATATATTTTAAATTTTTAATTCCTTCCAGTTTCTGAGAAAAAAAATCAAAGGGCTTTAAATTTTGAAATATCATATTGAAAATAAATGCATTCTTCAACAGCACTTATCTTAATATAATCCTCAAATTTAAGCTCTTAATCTCTTTTTAATGATTTTTTAATATTCGCCGAAATTAGTGGCTAAAACGCCTCGTTAAGTGCTGCTTTCTGGTGTAAGGCGTCTATAACTATCATATCGTACACTTTGAGTCATCATTCGTTTCTTGCAACGATTTACACTAGTTTACACAAGAAAATGCCACTTAACGAGGCGTTTTAGCCACTAATTTCGGCGAATTTTAAAAATCATTAACAAGAGATTAAGAGCTTAAATTTGGGGATTATGTTAAGAATAGTGCTGTTGAGGAATGCATTTATTTTCATTATGATATTTCAAAATTTAAAGCCCTTTGATTTTTTTTCTCGGAAACTGAGAGGAATTAAAAATTTAAAATATATGCATATTCTAGATATTATTGCCTAATATATTTTTCCAAAATTTTAATTTTTAAAAAAAATCACTTTTTGAGATATGCTTGTCCGAAAATTATAAGGGGGTGCTGTAATCACCTTAAACAAAGGATAAATTGACAAACTTTGCTTCACAGAACACTTTCTGGCATGGAACGAACATCTCATTCACATCTCATTTCAAATCGAGATGTAAAAAATGTAATCTGGACAGGTACATCTCGGATAAACAAACGCAGATGTAGATGTAGTAGATATGTCCGATGTGGATAAACAAACGCTCGAGATGTAAAAAATGCATCGGATGTGGATATTCAAACGCGGCAACATACTATAGGTATGTTCCAATAGCAGTACAGAACCGTTTTGAATGTATCTGCGCATGAGCAGTAAGATTTAACTATTCTATTTTTCATACTACTCGTGCGCAGATAAATTCCGAATGGTTCTGTACTGCTGATGAAACAAACCTTATACTAACTTAATTAAAAAATATATCGAATTCGATACTCGAAAATAAATATCGATTATCGATTAATGAAGAATAAAAAATATCGACGATATTTATCGAAAATTTTATAAAAAAATATCGATATTTTGATATATCGATTATTTTTACCCATCCCTAGTAACAATCATTTGGTTAATTATGAATGTCTACTAAAGATACCTATAAAATATTTTGCTGAATATCTGAATTATATATCCTGGGATATAGACGGATATTTGGTTGGATATCCATATTGGATATCCACAAAATATATTCTGTGGATATCTCTGGGATTTCTTGTATTGTCTGGAAGATACTAATTAGATATTTTGCTGAATATCCATAGAATATCTTCTATATTCTGGATATAGACGGACATTTGGATATCCATATTAGATCCACGGAATATTTCTGATATCCTGTGGATATATTGGATATCCACAAAATATATTCTGTGGATATCTTTGGGATTTGGTGTGTTGTCTGGGAATAGGTTGTACAAAATAACCGGAAAAAGCCTATAATAACTAGATAGGAAAGTCATGTGTTGGACACATCAGATATTTTTTTTAGTTCAGTGTTTTCTTATTTTTCCTACTTTTTAAATTCGTTAATTCTTATTTTTTTGATTAATTTATTTAAATATTCCATGGTAAAAATATCATCAAAACGATAATGATGATTTAATACGGAAATAAAATTTACAAATATAGATATTTATATAGTTATCTATATACATGTAAACGGTGGTCTGTGTGGTCACCGACCTGAAACTGCGCTATAAAATATATAATCGCGGCCATTTTTGAAACGAACTAAACCAGATTTTGCTCGTTTTTCAAACCAACATCCATCGCCATCTGTAATTAGATGCAGCTAGCGTAAGTAAAGTTATAGAAAAAAGTAAAGCAAGAACCGGACTAGAATGTGAAAAAATGTCTTAAGTCGATCTGAAGCCGAGATCTTTTAACGTACTGCATCCGTCTTTGTCTCCGCTGCCTCTATCGGTAACAGCAGCATCCACTGGCCATAGCTGGTTAACCTTGAAAAGTGGCCAAAGACCGAAGAAGACAGAAAGGGAACACTGACGGCACTTGCAGTGGCGGGACTTGAGATTTTCGTGAAAGGGTTAAAACAAAAACAAAGATTAATTTTAAGCAATAGGTATTAACTTAAAAATGCATGCTGGGTTTTACAATTGATCAAAATTTGTTGGTCATGATTCCTAGCAAATCTACTGATAGTCTGAGGTGAGATTACAGAACGTCTGCAACTTTGCAGATCTGCAAATATGGTGGGAACTTTGAAAATCTGCAAATATGACTGACTTACACATGCAAGTATCAAGTTTTCGTATTCCAAATTTGAATTTAGTGTTGTTGGGGGTAATAAACCACAATAAATATTGCGAATTTGCAGATATTTTTTGGAATACTTGCAATTGTAAGTCCGCCATATTTGCAGATTTGCAAAGTTGCAGACGTTCTGTAATCTCACCCCTGGTCAACAGTGTCCTTCTGAAGATTTTAATAGAGGTTGTTGTTGTCGGAAGCCAAAGACATCAATAAAAAAACGAATATAGATTTAAAAAATGCATTAAAGTAATGATCAAACCAATGATTTAAGTAGAAATGAATGTCCTGTTGGATCGAGGGTGTTGTTCTTTTCGATTTTAGAAAGTGTATGGAACGAAAATGAAAATAAAATTAACCATGGTAGTTGGAACATGATAATCTTGTACCTTCTTATTTACAAATAAAAAAAAAATTATTTTACTCTTAACAACATAATATTTACAATTAAAAATATACGATTTGCCTAAAATATATGGTATAATCAAGAATTACTATTGGCATGGGTGAAAGTATGCAATTTTACCAACAAATCAAGACACTATGGAGAAGATATCGACAACATCATGAAATAATACTCTAATACAGTTTCTCAAACTTCTTTGGTGACGGAACCTTTTTGGAAAGCAAAATATTTGACGGAGCCCTGAATACATTTCAAAAAAGGTCCTTAAGTCAGCTCCCTCCCTTTTGTGACGATTGTACTGCCTTTTTTGACTATTATTTTTTTGCGGAGCCCTCACAAAGGCTTTACGGAGCCCCAGTGCTCCGCAGAGTATCACTGCTCTAATATAACTTAAAATTAGCAAATCTAAAGCAAAGGAATCTATTTCATTAGATGAAAGATAACAAATATTAAATTATTAACTATTAAAAAACAGTTAGTAAAACACCACCACATTATTTCGACATTATTTTAGACTAGGAGCAAGTCACGGTTTCCCAAAATATTTCTTTCTATTACATACAATATTTTTTCTAATTTTTACTAGAATTTATAAAATTGTTGTTTGTAAGAAATTACTGACATTAGGCAACCAATAATACTACTTTCTTGCATTGTTAGTTGCATATGTATCATTTTATTGACAAATAAAAAATAATATCAATTATTTATTCTCAACGACTTGTAGTGTGTTTTAATTATTTTGTGCTAATTTAGAATGGAAAATAAGGACCAAAACAACATTATTACTAGGTTGTAAGTGATATAATCTTTCAATAATAATGTATATTATTCATTTTAAAAACAAAAAGAGGTTTTTTTTCTTTTCGCATAATAAGTTGTTCAACATTATGTAATTAGTTGCGCAAAGAAGATCACTTGCTGCGATTACAAAAAAAATGACACTTGATATACAAAAATTATAAAACCTATTTTTGGGAAATAAAACTGTTCATTTAGGGGGTTATGATTGACAATGGGGTCTATTCTGTAACACATCCGTTTAAAAATTAAACTTTTAGCATCCCGTTAATTTTTTTAACCAATGGTATTCTGTGTACACAAATTTTAGGGGGCTGTTAAAAATTATTAATTAAAAACATCACATTTAAGATTTATTTGAACTAGTTTGAAAACATAATCATACAAATCCTCAATTTTCAATTCAAAACCGTTAAAAATTTAAGGCGAATTTTAACATCCCTTTAAAAATGATTGTTATTTGAGGACTATTTTAAAGGAATCCGTTTAAATAATGACAGAAGTAAATTAACGAATACAAACATATTTTTAAAGGTCGCCCCCCATTGGGGTCTATTCTGTAACAATTTCTTTATATTTAACGGCCTTTTAAAATATTGGCGACCTTTAAAAATATGTTTGTATTCGTTAATTTACTTCTGTCATTATTTAAACAGATTTCTTTAAGATAGTCCTCTAATGTATTTTAAAGATCCCTTTAAATAATGACAGAGGTAAAGAAGAACATATTTTTAAAGGCCGTTAAATATAAAGGAATTGTTACAGAATAGACCCCTTTCTGTGTTATTTTTAACAGGTCTGTTATTTTTAACAGGTCTGTTATTTTATAAACACACAGAAATAACAACCTGTTCACAAATAACATGTCTGTTGAAAATAACATTTCTTGTCCATCTTAACCCTATCTATTTCAATTTGTCATATAAAATTAATGTGTTATATTAGGTAATATTGTAGGAAATAAAAGATAAACAATGTCGTCAATGTTGAATCGTTGGATCCGAGAAACCATTACACAATGCATTTTGGTGCGTCACTGTTTATACTCTAGCAACACACCTGTTGAAGACATCAGGGTCGAGGGACTGGACTTGCCAGCGTCTGTAGGTATAATAATGAATTATTGCTACGGTGAATTCCTACTATTACTATAACCACGGTGTAATAATTTTAATTAAAAACACCTCTGTGACTGTCTCTCCAAATAAAGTTTTTCGAACTTAAATAATCAAAACAAACAAACGGTGTGAGAGAGGAATGTTTATGGTTGTTTTTCGGCCACTAAAAGTTCCCAAAAATGTTGTATGCACGTCCAATTAAAGGACATTCTCGGTATTTCTTGTAAATTTCGATTAAAAATGTTGGAACTTGTTGATAACATCTAGTACAAGATTATTATTATTATTATTATTATAATGCGCGATTTAGTTGCTTTTTAAATCTATGATGGTTATGAAAATTTGACACGTTTTAATGTGAATAATTAGGCATTCCAGCGACCTGTCTATAGTCTATTTTTATGTATGAGAGAGTATTACAAGTATTAGAAATTAAAAATTTTAAAAAACCGACTTCAAAAACGTGCAGATGCCATCACCACATCTTAACGAAATTTATATGGGACCACCCCTGAGGTACCCCCTTACTAACAAAAAAAGAATCATATAAATCGGACAAGGTGGTACAGCATTATCGCTAAACATACATAAAAAATGAAGAGTTTGAGGATTTTCTCATGGACCCAATTATTAGATTTTGACCAAATTTATATGGGACCACCCCTGAAGTACCCCCTTTCTAACAAAAAAAGAATCATTGAAATCGGACACCTTGTTAAAGAATAATCGCTGAACATACATAAAAAAAAATCGCGACGAATTGATAACCTCCTCCTTTTTTGAAGTCGGTAAAAATAATAAAGCGTTCGTAATCCATAGGCGTATCACTTCTTTTAGTAGACAGTTAAAATATTTTTTGAAGTTATTCCTCGAGTATACACTTATATTTTCACCTAATTAACCAATTAACCTGCTTATAACTTCTAAACAGCTGAAGGTCAAAAAGTGCAATTTTTTCTAAAATGTTTTATTTTTCCAAAAGGTATGTTAAGAACATTGTGTCAAACGGGTTATGTAGGTATAAGGGTTTAAACTTTGACTTTTAAACAACGTTACGTTCATAAATAATAATTTTAATATAAAAACTACTTCTTACCTACAAATCCAAATCAAAAGATAAACTGTCGCAACCAATATTTACAATGATCATTTTCATCAGTAATATTGTCCAACTTCCACATTTTCTCTTCTTCTTTAATCGTATGATTTACTGCCTTTTCCCAGTTTTCAGGCTTCACATTAATTACAGCCTCCAAAAACAACTGTTTAACATCACTCATTTTAAAAGAATTATTTTTTCTTGAAACTTCTCCCTTTATCTGTGCCCATATCAGTTCAAACGGGTTTACTTCGCAATGATATGGTGGTGATCTAACCACCGTCATCCCACGATTTTTTGCAATTCCATCAATTTCATATTTTTTGAATTTCTTTTTATGAAGGGAACACAAATGATACAGTTCTTTTCTCACAGAACCGGGATGGAACTTAATATTCTTTGAATTTAGCCAATTCTGTAAATCTTTTTTTAACCACTTGGTTGTGGGCATTTTTTCTATAAGTCTCGAGTGATAACTTGCATAATCCATTACTATTATACAGTTCTGAGGAAGAAGATCTATAATTTGTTCGAACCACTCTTTAAAGACATCAGCATTCATGTCCTCATGGTAGTCATCGGTACGAGTAGATTCAAAAGTCAATAAACCACCTTTAACAAAACCGTTTGAACTACCGATGTGTACTATTATTAGTCTGCGCCCCTTTCCTGATGGTGGATTTAAACCAGTAGATAAATTATTTAAAAAAGCCTGTCTTCGACTTGTAACAGTTTCATCTTGCCAAAATTTATTTGGTTTATGTCCCTCGTTGATCCATGTTTCATCTAAATAAAATATATTTCTTCTTTGGTTTCTCATTTCTTTTATAGTCCTTAGGTAATTTCTTCTCCATACTACAATATCGCTTCTTTCTATTAAAATAGACTTTCTGGAATGCTTTTTCCATAGAAAACCGATTTCTTTTAAAAGTTTCCATAGTGTGCTTCGACTCATTTCAGGGTAATCCTTATCATCTCGAACCGTATCAAGAACTTTGTCTACTGTGGGAAATTCTTTTATAAAGAAGAACGCATGCACTTTCCTTCGAAGTCTTTCTTTCAAAAGATTTTCTAATTGAAATTTTGGTTTTCCTGGTGCTTTACCTGCTGTTTGAAACTCGCCACATTTCTCTTCTTTAACAACTCTGTAAATCGTAGATTTCCCAACACCAAGCGTACTACTAACTAAATCCACTGTGTCATCAACACTTTTACATAAATGTTTGTCTGTAAATGATTTAAAACAATTAAATATTAATGTTTTTTCATTAACTGTTAAAGGACCGATTTTTTGTCGTTTACGCGGCCCTTCCAAATTTTCCATGATCACACTAGAATTCACACTGCACCTTGCAAGTTGCAACTAAACGACATTTAGTAAACTGTCAAGAATACACAACTTGGACCTCCTTACTAAATGGAAAATCTATAATCGCATTTACGGTGAAATTTGTCGGGAAGGTATTTATCTACTTATAATTCGATTACTGTAAGAAATTCTTGGAATTAAAATAAAACAAAATTGGCAAATAGGTACTTATTGAAAGTAATCTTAAGATACGGCTATGTAATCTTTAATACACAGGGCTTTTGGCCTGTCCAAACCTTTTTCTATTGTTCTGTACAGCTTATGTTTATAATGTTTATAAAGGACCAATAAAAGACCCAAAACTTATAATAGCTCAGGTACATTTATTACAATTTTAGGAAATATTTAGATTATTCTGTAAAAATATTTAAAATGACCGTACTAAGTTTTGCATTAGAAATGCTGTTTTATTACTCTGTCATACCTTCAAATAGACTATAACAATAGCTGTCAGTGGGAAGGACTCGTATATCTAAGAGGGTTACGACATAAATATTTTTATTCGCCAAGCATGTCAATTTATGAAAAATGTATAAGCAGGTTATAGTAAAATTATTAAGTACCAAGTATTGAATAAATAGTTGAAGAAAGTGTTGGAATACCTAACATTGTGACAAATTAAAATCCTATTTGACACATAGAATCTTCAAAGTAAAATAACAAGAAAAAGAAGAAGAATATTCCACGTTTAAAGAAATTAGGGGATTCTTTACGGAAGTTTCCTTTTTTTTGAGATGAATTAAACATTCTTATGTATATATTTCTTGATAATTTTTTTTGTTTATATAAATTCAATTATTTTTCAGGTATATCCACAGTAAAGAAAAACCGTTCAAATGCGGAGAATGCGGCAAAGGATTCTGTCAATCAAGGACCCTGGCCGTCCACAAAATCCTCCATATGGAAGAATCCCCGCACAAGTGCCCTGTTTGCAGTCGTTCCTTTAATCAACGATCTAATCTAAAAACCCATCTTCTTACCCATACCGATCATAAACCATACGAATGCAATTCTTGTGGTAAAGTTTTTCGAAGAAATTGTGATCTGAGGCGCCACGCGTTGACACACGCTGTAGGCGACGTACCTCCTGATGGTCTTGGTGATGGATACATACCAGGTAGGAAACAAATTTATATTTATTGTTTGATTGGATTTTGGTAAACATGAAAAAGATTTATTTTTTAAATTTTTGTAACCATTTTACTCTTTTAAACAACTCTACGCAGGTAGATAGAATACAGAAATAGGTCTTTTTGAGATATAATTATACGTCTAGTTCTATTCTTAGATAATAAATTTCCCATGAACAAAAAAAAAAGATCGTGCATAATTTAGTTATTTTGTTTTATCATTTAAGATCAACATCATTAATATTGGTCCCTTAAGGGCATTCAGATTTAAATATAGTACTATTATAGTACTAGGGTTCTATTTTGACCTCATTTAAAATCTATTCTAGGTCCTTCTAGAATAAAAAACGGTGATATAAGAGATTTATAATGACACATCTTTTTAATTAGTATTTATTTGTAATTCTTAACTAATTGACTACAATTTTGAAACTTTTAAAACCAAGGTATTACTTAATAGTTTTTCCTATGATCCTAATAAATAATATAATTACTCTACTTTCACTATTAGATTAACTCAAACTGTTTGAATTTCTTCAGTCATCTTATTTGACTTGTGTTGTCTAGGAGCTGGATAGCCTAGACATTTATATGTTGAAGAAGTCTTTATTTATCACTTCTGGCGAACGTGGTGATAGCTTCTTACTCCTTTTGTAGGATCCAGAAAATATCAGTCACGTAGGGATGCAACCACATGTTCCTTAGTATATTGTTCTGTTGTTTTACAATAATTTTGATGTTTGCTTTTTGCCAGCCCTAAAGCTGGATGCCTATGTCTAAACGGGTTTTAGGATTTGCTTGTTGAGAAGCAATTTATTATGTGTAGAGAGCTTGAATACAGTCCATTTTTCTTGTTCGATTTTGACATGTACTCTCTAGTGGAGCCTAACACGTCTAGAGGCATACCCAAGTCCTCATACCGAAAGCATTTCTTGTTTGTTTGGAAAGTTGAGGTAATGGACTTTTCATTCAATTTAATCCAGGCCTGGATCTTCGTAGTCTTTTCCTGTAGGTAATAGTAGCAGTAAATACATAGATTGATTGATGATACTTCATTAGGTGGTTTGCCAGCTAAAGCTTAAGTACACAGCTCAGTACAATTGCTTTCTCTGGAAGTTATTTCAACATTTCAGTTATTTAAATTGAATCTTTTGGACAATTTCGATTACTGTTTCATTATTTCATTATTTACAATTATTGCTTTAAATCTTAGGACAAACAGTATGAATCTGTTTAGGAAGTATGTATACCATCAACCTTTTGCCTGAATGTAGACTTTAGAAGAGTTATTCCTTGTCTACTGAGTCATTTTTCACTTTGTAGAAATTCGTTATTTAGAACACAACTTCTTAAAGATACTTATCAGCTTTTTGACTACATGATTTTGACTTAGCTTCGCCTGTAGTCAGGTACTTATTCAAAATAGCACATGTATTGATGTTTTCCTCTGGCATAATATATGTTATGAAGAACTTCATTATCGAATGTTAGTCCTAGATGATTGTTTTATCAATCCTAAGGCTTTTTTGTTTATATTGCTTAATTGATGCTTTATTTACAACTTAATGGTTCTAAATAGCCTTTGTGAATATCTCAAAGCCCATTAATAGCCTAATTTTTGCTTCCATTGCTTAATTAGTGCTTTAGCAATACCAATAAATGGTTCTAAATGGCTTTGGTCAACGTCTCGATGCCCTTGGTAACCTGACATTCAAGATAAGGTCTGCTCGACTTTGGTGTAGATAAAATAGTATTAATTTAAAATACCATCCGTAGAATTAAATTGATATCGAAATTTTGCTGTTGATTTAGGTGGAGAAGATGGAGAGAAAATGTCTCCGAGACCTAGAAGCTTGTCTGTGGATTCCAGAGACGACAGAGAAATGAGAGGGTGTTCACCAGCTCCTGGTATTACACAGTGCCATGAACCGTGTTCCTCTTCAAGTCCGTACACTATGAGACCACCGATTGATCGAAGTCTTGCGCACGATGATACAGACGATGAGGATTTAGATGAGGATCCAGAAATAGGTAAATTGACTTTGCTAATTGAAGAGAGTACAATTGAAATTTTGATTCTAAAGATTAATTTTTGATACTTGGTCTTGCTGGGGTTTTTTTATTAAATATTCTAAATAATAATTTAGATATTTATGATTTCAAAGGTTTACCGTATTTCTTGTTTATTAGGTAATTTTAAATAAAAATTCTTCTTTTTATCTTCCATTTCATTTGTGATCTGAAGCTTTGTAGATTTTTTCTTTGTTTTATATTGTCTCTACTTTTATTAGAAATAAATGAATATGATTGAAGTAATTAACAGTTTTTTTTAAATAGTTAAAAATATTTTATTTTATTTTCGTTTTATATATCAGAGGTTTTCAACCTTTCGTGGTTTTTTTTTTATTATCATCGCCCCCTTAAAATTATCCTTAATTGAACAAAGAGAAATATACAGTGCATGTCAATATGGATATGTTTTACAACCCAATAAGAAATGTTATTAACATTCACATATTACAATCAAAAATTTAAGCTAGAGAAGGAAATATTAAAATAAAAAATAATTATCTTTTAATTCATTTTCATATTTTGCTTCTGTAATTAAATAATGTTTTTAGATATCTGCTAATCTAATCTATAAATATATTACATAATTTCTGCACGATGGGTATGTACATACCAGTATTTAAAAATATTTAATAATGTACCTAGAAGTTTAACAACGTATTAAAATTACGATTTCACATGAGAATTATTTTTAATTTTTTTTTTTATATAAGTGGTAGCGCTGTTTGGAAAAACCTATTTACCAAAGCATTAAAATGAATTAACATAAGCCAATAAGTTTATGCAGATGCAATAAAATATTTCAAGAAATAATAAATTTTATTAATTGTTAACTTTTCTAGACATGATATTAGTTGAATAAATTTTCATATACATATCAATTAAAAAGTTAATTATAATAAAACAATAAAAAAACAGCATCATGTGTAAAACATTGAATAAATATTAGTTTTAAACTGCTTTTATCTTCACTTCATATTTTATTGCAAAATTATGGGTGTAAGGCATCTAATAAATACCAAAATGTTATAATATCGCATCTAAAACGTTTCGTTTACTTTATTTAGCGTTATTACTTAAAGTTTTATAAGAAGGTTTTATAGCATTTTTGAAGACCTTATTATAAAAAAAGTGCCCACGAGCCGCCACTGTTTACATCATATAATATTTATTATTAGGCTAATAATTTTGACAAATAAAACGTATTTTTATTATTAAGTAGGCATTGTTTCTATCATGATTGGTTGATGGAGGGAGTGGTTCTCTATTTCTGTTGAACAACTCGCACCATTAGTGCAATACTGACATAACTAAAAAAGTAATGTTTCCAGAAAATCACCGTAATATTTAACTGTTTTTATGTTTACATATAAAAATAAACTAACATAATTTAATAAGGGCTTTAATTTTAAATAAAATACATTATGTTGTATTTGAATTTTATCTACTAATAACAATTTCCCAGTTATGTCAGTATTGTAGTGATGATGCGCACTGACCCAATTACATTTCTAATCTCCGTTTTTCTTCAGATCCCGGCCAAGAAGACTGTTCCGAAGTACTGAAAGACCCAGAACCTGATCCGCATCACATCCCTCTGCCGCAACTTCAAATAAGACGCGATCTGCATCACGCACCGACGCTGAAACCGAGCACGATAACCAGCGAAGCACCAGAACCCAATTTCTTACTAACAGCGTCGCGAAAACGACATTTCGATCAAGACAGACCCACCTTCAATGCGATGAGACCGCTGTCGCCACCTATGAATCTCAGAGCGTACCATCCGGGTATTAGAGGCAATTCGGTGGTTCACATGGGATTAAAACCTCCCGATACTGGTACTTCGATTATATTTAGACCTGGGATAACTGGGACGGTGAAAATGGGGCATCAGGATTTGAGTCCTGGGGGTAGTAATAGTAATAATGTGGCGAGTGATTTGAGTATGAAGAAGATCGAACCGCCTCAACCGCCGCCTCCTCAGAACCCGCCTAGGATGACTGGATTTACTATAGCTGATATTATGGGAAGATAGTACAAGTAATTTGTAGTTTGTTTATTTTTTTAATAGTTAAATTGTATTTGTGAACTGTTGATATTGATTGTTTTAATTCGTACTATAATAGGATTTTAATCAGACTCTAACTTCATATTTCTTGGCATATATTTATAATGATTTTTTATCATACTGGATTTTTAAACAAATTTCTAGTGTTTATTGTTAAGTCCTCATTGATATAAATTTTTTCCCCCATAGCACGCATTCTCTTGGATCAAGATTCTTGTTTTTCTTTCTGAGCTAAGTACTTTTACTTTGATCTGAATTCTCACAAAACGTTTCTTGTAACTACACATCTAAAGATTGTGATGGTTTCAGTAAAATTTACCAAATAACCAAGATTTTCTTTATATTTTTGTCCATGCTTACTTTCACCACGTGTGATTTTAATTTGT
Source organism: Psylliodes chrysocephalus (assembly GCA_927349885.1). Taxonomy (NCBI): domain Eukaryota; kingdom Metazoa; phylum Arthropoda; class Insecta; order Coleoptera; family Chrysomelidae; genus Psylliodes; species Psylliodes chrysocephalus. Next base: position 761,770 of record OV651830.1, on the reverse strand, counting down.
CCATTAATACACTGAAAGATTTAAATCGCTCACCAATCAGTATTTTAATTTTTTTAGTTATCATCATCATCATCATAGAATACATTGACATGTTAAATTTTCATTTTGTCAGAATGGTTGAACTTCTTAGATGTCTAATTTGGATTGTGCGTAATATAATGCTTATCCATAAAGCACAAATATGTCCGTTAGATATACATTTTTGGATGTCTGGACGGTTAAAAATTAGGTTTTTCTGCACTTCTGATATCCAACTATATATATACTACTATTTTTTATTAAATTAAAATTTAAAATAGCTTGACCTGATCGGGAATCGAACTCACGACACGTCAGTTAAAGTTAGGCATCTTCAGCCGCTCTACGCCCTCAACCACGTAGATATTCAACAATTTTTTACTATGATTCTTATAGATAATAAGATTTCAAATTTCCACTGTTGGAATAAAATGCAATAGATTTAATTTGTCAATTTTTAATTACGAAATATATTTTGGAAAGAAAATAAAATGTGTATGCATCTAAAATGGACGTCTATTGAACTGTGAGTGCTGTGTGGCTCTGGGTGGTATCAAATTTGATGTTCTTGTATTCAATCATTAGGTAAACATTCGAAGGTCTTATACACCTACTTACGTACATATTGCTGTTTTGTGGTCTATTAAATTTATAGGCCTAAATGGTCCCTACTCATCAATTTTTGTTATCCAGAATTTTCATCATTATCAAAGAATTTGACATGTTTATTATTCATTCTTTGTATAGATGAATTTTTCTCAATTTCTCCTTTACCGAGTCGCAACTATGCTTTCCTGAACCATTTTGTTCTTGTTTATGCGTTTTCGCCCATCTGTCATTTTCTGTATTTCACAGTTATCAATTTTATATTTTTAAATATTAAAAACTAAATAAAATAATATGAAGCAACTAAATATTTCATGAAACCATAAAAAATGCCAATATAAAACAATATTGAAACTATTCTTGAGACATTTGAATGATAGCTAGTTTCTCTAAACATGAACACGTAAAAAAAATTATTTGCATATTAAATTTTATGATAAGAATGTAATTTTAATGAATTTTATGTAAATAAGCACTTGTTATGTATATTGTTAATTTTTATAATGTATAAAATGTAAGCTTTATTAGTTTTAATTGTAATAAGTATCTAAGTTGATTCGCGTACCTACTTTTTTAAATAGATGGATTCATTGGAACCTAAAACTTAAAATATTTTTAATCTATACTGTACTTCTATATATCTGTGATACAAAAAAAAGTTTTTCGTATTTTATTTGTAACAATATGTATCAAAAAATGATAATAATTTGTTGTCATGGATAAATCTCAGATCAAAATTTATACACCTAATTCACTTTTACTATCAAATAGCCTAGCGCAGGTTCTTTAAAATAATTTTCTAATTTCTGTGCAGTTCCTCGGTAATTTCTTAACAATTCCCTACACACACATTCCTGCGAATTTCCACAATTTCCTGTCAATTCCTTTAAATTTGTAAATTACTGTAAATTAGTAAATTCCTTTAAACCTGCAAATCCCTTTAAACCTATTAATTACTTTTAATAAACTATCTTTCAACTCGTAAATTTCTTTATAACTATAAATTACTTTAATTTCCTGTCAATTCCAAAAATCACTGGCCAATCCCTTCATTCCTGGCGAGTTCCACAATTCCTTTAAACCTGTAAATCTCTTTAAACCCGTTAATTCTTTTAAACCTGTCTTTAAATCCGTAAATTTCTTTAAAACTATAAATTACTTTAATTCCCTGTCAATTATAAAAATTATTGGCCCATCCCTCAATTTCTGGCGAATTCCACATTTCCTTTAAACCTGTAAATCTCTTTAAACCTGTTAATTCCTTTAAACCTGTCTTTACACCCGTCTTTAAACCCATAAATTTCCTCAAACCTATAAATTCCTTTAATATCCAATATTACTGGCAAAACCCACAATTCCTGGCGATTTCCACAATTCCTTTAAGCCTATAAGTCCCTTTAAACCTGTTAATTCCTTTAAACCTGTCTTTACATCAATCTTTAAACCCATACATTTCTTTAAACCTATAAATTCCTATAATATCCAATATTACTGGCAACTCCCACAATTCCTGGCGAATTCCACAATTCCTTTAAGTCTGTAAGTCCCTTTAAACCTGTTAATTCCTTTAAACCTGTCTTTACATCAGTCTGTAAACCCAAAAATTTCTTTAAACCTATAAATTTCTATAATATCCAATATTACTGGCAAATCCCACAATTCCTGGCGAATTCCACAATTCCTTTAAGCCTGTAAGTCACTTTAAACCTGTTAATTCCTTTAAAGCTGTCTTTATATCAGTCTTTAAACCCATAAATTTTCTTAAACCTATAAATTCCTTTAATATCCAATATTACTGGCAAATCCCACAATTCCTGGCGAATTCCACAATTCCTTTAAGCCTATAAGTCCCTTTAAACCTGTTAATTCCTTTAAAGCTGTCTTTACATCAATCTTTAAACCCATACATTTCTTTAAACCTATAAATTCCTTTAATATCCAATATTACTGGCAAATCCCACAATTCCTGGCGAATTCCACAATTCCTTTAAGCCCGTAAGTCCCTTTAAACCTGTCTTTACATCAGTCTTTAAACCCATACATTTCTTTAAACCTATAAATTCCTATATCCAATATTACTGGCAAATCCCACAATTCCTGGCGAATTCCATAATTCCTTTAAGTCTGTAAGTCCCTTTAAACCTGTTAATTTCTTTAAACCTGTCTTTACATCAGTCTGTAAACCCATAAATTTCTTTAAACCTATAAATTCCACTAATTTCCAACATTACTGGTAAATCCCACAATTCCTGGTGAATTTCACAATTCTTTTAAGTCTGTAAATCCCTTTAAACCTGTCTTTACACCCGTCTTTAAACCCATAAATTCATTTAATTCCCAAAATTACTGGCAATTCTTCGGCACGTTCCGTAATTCTTCTCAATTCCTTAAACCTGTAAATTCTTCGTAATTTCCCACCCCTGTACATCTAATTCTTTGTGCTTGTTGCTTTAAAATGATGTCTAACCACTAACCACTATTTCTATTAAAGTTTAACTGATTTGTTGCAGTTTGTGTTGCATAAGAACAGAATAAATTGTTGAACATTGCAAACCTAATTACCTTTTAATATCTCTGTAGTTCCTCCCTAATTTTTGGCAATTTCTGGTAATTCCTTACCTTTGTACATCTAATTCCCTGTTCTGTTTGTTACCCTTTTGGTTCGTTGTTTTAAAATTATGTCTAGCGCATGACTATTAAAGGTCAACTAATTTGTTGTAGTTTGTGTTGCCTAAGAACATTATAGTGAGGATTCAATAGTAACCTTTTCTGAATAGTTTAATTTATTTGTTTTAATTGATTTAGTTTTTTATGTAAATTGTAATGTAAGGTAAAACATGCAACCTTTATTTGTACTTTTTAAAATATAGACATTAATTTTTGAATTGTTCTGCTATACCTTTTCTCTGTTAGGTACTCATAAAATCCAATGTTTAATTTGTAGTAGGTACGTATTTTGGATGGTACAATGTATTATTTTTAATTAATATGTTACAAATATTCATATTTTTTGGTTGTACAAATTAGGGACCGGTTACGCTCGCACTCTTGTCTTTTTTAGTAAAAAAAGTTGTAAAATAATTTCTGTAATTAAGTGTGTCAGTAGGTACCTAATGATATTTTTTTACAATTAGTTTATAAGGTGTTGTCAATAAATGTTGGTACAAATAAAAATAAACAAATCATTGTTATTATAATAATTTATTTAAATTAGTGTTATTTTTGTGTAGTTCACATTCTGATGTGCAAAATTCTAAAAATTGTGTATTCTTGTACGTACTTTTAATGAGGACTAGTATGTGATCTCATAATATTTTATTGGCAATTTATATAATATATATCTTTATTTTTAATTGTAACTTTAGATGGAATGTGATTTCTACAGTTTTTTAAATAAAGTACTATTTAAAAATTCTGTATTATTTAAAGTTCGAATCTGTCTCGCTTTACAAATATGTATAGATTTATTGGCCAAATTATATTTTTATTTAGATCGTTCTAGATACATTTCGGTGCAGTCACAGTTAAAATTTAAAAACATAGGCTAGGGAAATTATTGTCCCACAAAAAAGGCCGTGCTGTCCAAAAATTCGTACAAAGCTGGATATTTTTTCATTTTCATAATCCATTTAGACACCCCAAATAAGTATGACAAGCGCCATTTGCTAATTTTACAGGAGAGACAAAAAACGACTGGTGGTTAGCAGATATCGTCCATCTTTTTTAATAAAATGTCATGGTCAAACCCGAGAGTTCTTCTCTGGTCGAATCAATGACATATAGTTTATATAGACTGCTCCATCTACATACTTTGAATACTATACGGTGCAAGAGAGACGCGACGCCCGATACGCTCAACATAGGGCGCGGCCATTTTGATGCAATTACTACTAGGTTAGGCAACACATTTTTCCAAAATGTTAAACAGGTAGCCTACATCTTGGTATTTTGAGATTTTAAATGAAGGCAACAAATGTAGAAGAAACGTTTATTTATTTTAAATAATATACAAGAAACTTCTTTGAAGTAAAGTTATAATTGCGAGTGCATCTTGAAATTGAGGTAAATGGTTTTAAATTATTTTTAAAGCTGTGCATATGATTTTACCTTAATATTATGATATTTTTCGCCAATCCCATGCCTATGAATAAATATTTTATGTTTGCAATGTAATAAAAATCTTAGAGGCTAAACAATCTAATATATTTTGCATTTTTTCAGCTGTAAATGTGATACGAAACTATAAAATGAAAACAAAGAAATGTGAGATTAAAGAAGCTCTAACTAAATGATATTACCAGACGAATATACTCTTGCAGGCAAGCTGCAAAAGATAGATGGTTTGTGTTTTTATTTTATAATTTATCTGAGACAGACACATTGAATTTGTATAACCTTTACTTTTTTTTTATTAGATGTATTGTTCATCTACAAATGAGTCTTCTTTTAGTTGTTACATAGTAAATTCTGAGTATTTTCTATTTAAGAAAATACCCCTATGGGTATTACTGTCACTACCTCCACAATATTCTCGTTTTCTAAGATTACATGCTTTTCTTAGTCCGTTGACTTAATATTGTAAAAAAGGATGTAGACATATGGTGGCTCTAAAAGACATTTTTTTTTTACTTTTATGATTCCTGTGTATGTCTAATGTACAAAATCAATGTATCTGGATCAGTGGTACTTTTGCTTTTCAGAAATTTCCATTTATCCGAAATTGTTACACAGTTTACTGTACCAAATAAAAAAATTAAATATTACAGGACATTTTCTAACTGTTCCAGATAAACTATTTAGCAGAGGGGGCTTTTTTCTTAGAGGCTCTACCTTCAGGCGTGTAGATGAGCCAGAGGTAGTAAACCTGAAATAAATAAAAACTATTATTGTAATATAAATGTATTTATATTATTTCGTTTGATTTTTAATACTGCTCCTATCTATTAGAGTAAATGATTAAATTTTTTTGGTATTTGCTTTCTACAAAGAATTGTTTCATGATTGATTACATACCTTTTTACATAAGTGCAATAAGAATTTTTCTCAAAATGCTGAGAACAGACATAACAACAGAGTTTAGCTAAAAATAGTTTCTAAACAATTTGATTAATGGTTTGTAAATGCTGTTTAAGTTAAGTGCTCGAAATTCCCAGGAGACCTGAAAAATAAAAAGCATTTAGAACACAACAATAGGAACATAATTAAAGTAGTTACTGTTACTTACAAATAGGAAGATTTAACATAAAAGCAAGGTTTTCAAGATATTGATTATTTGTTAAGAGTAGGTTCCTAAATAATAACTTTGGGGACTAACTTTGGGTAAATATTATAACATAACTACTGAAACTATTGCGCCAAGATGTAGGCAACACGTAATAAGTGTTCAAAATGGCGGAGTTTTCTATCTCCTTTTAAAAGGCACTCAGAAAACTGCGCGACCATTCTCCGTATTCGGCAGGACAATATAGACGACTGCAATATTAGTCGAAGGAATGAAGCACTAAAAAGGCCAAAGTTCCTGGGTTTTTCCGTGCAAACCAGAAATTGCATTGCTGCAGCCAAAAGTGCATTCAAAAAATGCATTATTTGAGAGGCCTCTTGGATGATTTCAAAACTTGTTAAATAAGTGTCAGAACTAGCCCAGATCGGGTGCTCGGGGGTTTTCGAGGTCCCTGATCACGATTATAAATTGACCCACAGCCGACCTGGAGCTCAGGAACGTCGACGAACGTCATCTTCGTGGGACTATCCCAAAATTCACGCAGGGAAGGAGGGCAACTAGGCGATCGGGGTTTTTTAGGATCGCTGAATCTAAATATGCCATCCGCGAATACCCCCCGGACACCTGGTGCGCCCAAACCTCGATCTGGACGTCATCTCCGAGAATTTTCCTCACAATATCGACAACAACAGCCCGAAAATGATTGGGCGGAGTTTTTTGGGGCGCTGAATCTAAATTTCATGTCGAAAACGACCCCCTAAACACCTGGTGAACCGGAACTTGGCCCTGAACGTCATCCCCAAGGGGTTTCCAGACACAATTGAAAATGACGAAGCGAAAATCCGAATTTCACGTGGAAAACGACCTCCCGAACACTTGGTGCGCCCTAACTTGGCCCTGAACTTCTTCACCGAGGTTTTCCAGACCCAATTAAAAAAGAATATTATGGAACTAATATTCTGTGGATGCAAAGGAGATTGTAATATGAACACCTGTAGTTGCAGGAAGCCCGGCCTACCTTGCAATCTTGCCTGTAAAATTTGTGAAGGTTCAACTTGCCTTAACACTGAAAGATATTCAGATGAAAACGTTAATGAATACATCAGTCGATGACGAAGAAATCTGAACAGACATATTTGAGTTATTAATTAATTAAGGAATAACAAACTTACAGGTTCATTGTATTCGATTTGAGGCCAATAAAAATTGTTTTACCGTAAATTACATAAATATTGCATTTCTATTAATTCTCTTTCTTTTCCTCCTCACGTAATCTAGAATCAACAATTGCACACAGCTATTGCAGTATTCAGGGCCAAGTTAGGGCGCACCAAGTGTTCGGGGGGTCATTTTCCACGTGAAATTCGGATTTAGCGCCCCAAAAAACCCCCCGGAACGATTATCGGTTCGTCTTTTTCAATTGTGTCTGGAAACCCTTCGTGGATGACGTTCAGGGCCAAGTTCCGGTGCACCAGGTGTCCAGGGGGTCGTTTTCGACGTGAAATTTAGATTTAGCGCCCCAAAAAACTCCGCCTAATCATTTTCGGATTGTTGTTGTTGATATGGTGAGGAAAATTCTCGAAGATGCCGTCCAGGTCGAGGTTTGGGCGCACCAGGTGTCTGGGGGGTATTCGCCGATGCCATATTTGGATTGAGCGCCCCAAAAAAACCCTGATCGCCTAGTTTCCCTCCTTCCCCGCGTGAATTTTGGGAGAGTCCCACGAAGATGACGTTCGTCGACGTTCCTGAGCTCTAGGTCGGTTGTGGGTCAATTTAGACATGATAATCGTGATCAGCGACCTCGAAAACCCCTGAGAACCCGATTTGGGCTAGTTTTGAAATCATCCAAGAGGCCTCTCAAATAATGCATTTTTTGAATGCATTTTTGGCTGCAGCAATGCAATTCCCGGTTTGTATGACCCGGAAATTACGAGGGAATGATACAAATAATTTTTGCAAGCAAATGCAAAAAACCGCAGTCCGATCCGACTTGCACGGAAAAACCCAGGAACTTTTTGCTTCATTGCTTCGACTATATGATCCGCTTTTCATCGTCTTGTTTATATATGAATAAGCAGTCTATATAAACTATATGTCATTGGGTCAAACCCGTACCACGTGATTTGGTTAGTGAATCTTACGTCAAAATTATCGTCAGAATCCTCATAAAGCGCCCAAATGTATGCAACCAACATTTCTTGGAGTCAACTAATACTGAAAAGCAAGGATTGATACTAATTTCCTATAAGTATGATATTTAAAAGTCGCAGGCGAATGCTGTCAGGAGCCTGATACGTCACACTAACGTAGTCCATAATAATTTGGCAACTACGTAAACAGACAGTAAATTTTTACAATTCGATTGTTGTAAACAAAATTGGTCTACCCCAACAAACATTGAAGTTGCGGCAAGTGATTGGCCCGTTAACGAAAGTTGTAACGGTAAAATAGTTAAAGCCCTTTTCAAATTTGTAATTAAGTAACTTTTAACTTTATTTTTTCGATGGGCCATTGTTGACGTTTTACCTGTTTCCCATATGTAACTGTAAAATCGCTACGACTCATTTAAAATTTGTAATCAATTGCCTTTAAACTGTAATTAATCGATGTGCCTTTGGTGACTTTTTAACTGTTTTGTTGTTGCTTTGTATATATAAGCTACTAAACGGTGATTTGTTTTTTAAAAATAGACACACTGTTCGTACATTGAGTTATTGAGTTTCTCGTTGATAAAATGTTAATAGTAAGCCATCGAATTAAATCTGAAAAAACTGCATCTGTTTACCACCTCAGTAATCGTACAAACAACGAAATTCAAATAACAAGTAAATCCAGAATTACAGCAGATATACATTAGTTAAGTAATAGAAAAATAGTGTTAGTCTAAATTAAACGTTAATACCTATAAGCTCTTTTTATCAGAACCATATGGTATGCAAATCCGGAAAACACCGTTTTGCTGTTTGGGAGTTAATACTTTTATTTAAATATCACATTTTGCTTTTAATTAACAGCTGTAATAAAGATTATTTTATATTATTAGATTGTAATGTTTCGAGGACAATCGAACAGTCTATTTGACTATTATTTTATTTATATGTAAAGAAACTGTACAGTCATACAATGCAGAGAACTTTAAAAAAATGAAAAATAATTTTTTAGTATACAGGGTGATTTAAAATTAGAGGTAAATATTGGCAGGAAGTTTATATAAACATAATATATCCAAAAATGTTTTCAAATTGTTTCAAAAATAATAGTCTAAGGGGCTAAAGTAAGGCAAGCGAAGTGGCCAGCCAACGCTCTGGATAATTTTCATCCAACCAATCCCTAGCGAGCCTACTACTATGGGTTGGAATCCCATCATGCTCTGACGTTCAGTGGATATCCTCGAACAAATTTTTCAACTGATTTTGAACGAACTCTACATAAGTTCTTTTATTTAAAACCTTCAAGTCCAATTAAGCTACTGCCAATAATTTCAGCTTACAAATTAATGCTGAAAATTAGTTCTTTGAACTACATGTGGATTTTCATCCTTCAAATAGTGGCTGTTATGCAAATAAAACATACCATTCTTGGTAGAGCTCTTCTCATCCATAAAATAAATTCTAGTTAGTATTTAGAATTCAACGACTGAATTCGATTTTTGGTGCGTAATATTCTTCTTTTAGGTCTTGCACTCTTTGAAAATAATAGGTATGCAACCCCTAAACTGATAGAATTCGTAATCTAGAATACGTACGATTTGAATTAGGTTTTTAATTTACATTTATAGCTGGAAATGCTGGAATAAACGGTTCTACTACTGATTATCATTTTTCTGTACAATAAGCTTTTTTAACAAATCTACTCCATCCTAATATAGTAATCATTTTAAGGCCATAAAACGTTCATTTCATTATTAACAACATGACTAGTATGACGACTACGTAGTAAAATATTTGGTTTATTAGAAACCGTTATTCAAAATGAGTTATTAAAAATTTTGTTTAGAAAGTAATCATTCTATTTTAATAGTCTTAAGTCGATGAGTTCGTAGAAATTATGAGCTTCCTGTATTGCCTGCTTGTAGTGTTTATTTGTTATTTAATGCCATTGATATAGTTATAGTGTTTTTTCTTCTTAATATTGAAGTTTGAATTACTTTTTTTAATGAGCAGCTGTTGCTCTCGGCTTTGCTTTTATATATAAAAAAAATGCATGACTGCTTAAAAAAAGCAGCGATATGTTTTTTAGGGTTCATGGTATTATAGATTAGAGTTAAGTATAGTAATCTAATTAAGAATCTCTTTGTATACCACATTGTCCGTACGGCTCTCATCTGTTAATATCACCAGATTATTTGCGGAACTGACTTTTTAACAAACCACACAAGACTGTCCGTGAGAAAAGTAGTCGGGACAATATGTCGTTTTTATCAATTCACTCCACATATTTTTCACTTATTTGTTTTGAAATTATTTTAAAATATAACCAGCTGAATCTCAAATTTAAATATTTAATAAAGTATATCTACCTACAAAAAAAAAGTGGGCACTCAACACCCATTAATCTCCACTTAACTCGGCATATCTGGACTTCTTCAGTTCCATCATCCCTTCTGGCCCTCGAGAGCATTTTAACAGTTTAACTGGTAATAATTCCAATAAATTAAAGTTACTATCTATAAGTGGGCGAATAGCTGTGATATTTGTATATTTTTTATTTACATAGAAAACATACACTTGCCACATGACACCATTCGAAAAGTCGAAAGATATACCAGAAAAGGGTCTAGGGTAAGGGGCCGACTGTCAATAAATTAACGCTTATAAGTGCCAAGTCTTTATCGCCCATTACATGGGCGTCCTAAACAACACTTTTTATGTGCCCAAATTAAATGAAATTTTTAATTTTCTCCTGTCTTGGTTATTTTCAAAATACAGTCGTTTTTCTACAGATAAATGGATTTCCTAATGGAAGCTTATTCTTCCTAGATATCCTTTTTAATTTCTAACGTCAATAAATTTTATTAAAATGTGTATTATCCTACATAATTCACCAAATAGAAACACATATGTAAGTTGGGCCCTAAACAATTTACTTTCCTACCTAATCATAGTGAAGACTAGATGGAACTAGAATACGAAGATACAGTCATTAAACCTACATCTCCAAATGAAATTCATATTGAAATCCAAATAAATATCAATCCGCAAAATTTTAAGAATTATTCCAAGGAAATGTACTGTCAAAATCTCATTAATGCATCATTTAGACGATTTAGATTAAAGAGCTTCGTCTACTAGACTAGGAGGTATTTATGGTGTCTTTGTTATTAATTACAATTTTAATTTTTTTTATGTGTATCCATTATGTATTTATATATGTACTACATTTAAGGGGTGTTTATATTTAAACTATTAATTTTGACCGGGCGTATTGAAAACCATTTTAGTCTGTCTTCTGACCATAGAAATAATATAGAAGACCAATATAAACATAACATTTAAGCAGAAATTGAAACCTACTGTGCATAAAAACGCGTCTCTGCGCCTGACATCGCAAAATAGTGTGTCTAGAAGCTTGCGCAATAAGCATGACTTGTCCCTGTAGTGTTGCCAAATATATTAAACATACCTAACAGAAAAGAATTTTAAATTAATTAATTTTTAAATTATATGATTTAAACAGTTTATATCTACGAAATATCGCCACAAAATAACTTATAAACATTTAAATAATCAACTAATAATATTTATGTGTAATTACATTCCCAAAAATATATACAAATACCGTATTAATGTCATTAATACCGTATTTTTAATGTTCAATAAGCGATTCACCTACAAATTCAATATTGACCTGGCAATAGCACTAAAATCCGGTGTTTCAAGGCTATATGACGCTGCCCTTACAGGACCGTTTGTAGTGTATTATTTATGCCGCGTTTGAGAATCCACATCGGATGCTTCTGAGATGTAGTAAGTAGTAAATCTTTGATCACGTAATTCAGTATACGTAAATGTAATGGGACAGATGTGTCCGATGTGGATAAAAAACGCTCGAGATGTAAAAAATGCATCCGATGTGGATTCTCAAACGCGGCATTAATTACACGATGAAAGTGGCATTTTATTTTTAGTTTTGTGTAGTGTTTAGTCAAATCCTAGGTACAATAAAAGACATTTTTACATTGGCTAATGAAAATGTAATCAATGTATTAGGCAGCTGTTATATTTATTACAAGATTTATGTCTGCAAATCTAAACCTACCTAAGAATTATAATTATGTAAATAGAGATCTGTATATTTATATACAGGCTGCCCAGCGACGGGGAGACATTATCGATATCGGTTTTAAGGCATTTTAAAACATAAATCCGATCTCAACAATCTTAGGAACTCTTGTCACTCGATATTTTAATCGGTACTTCCTCTTCGTTTTTTGGCTGGCACAACAATTATTTACATTTCTTCATTCCTTACGGCGTTCGAACCAGTAAGGTTTAAAGAAATTTAAAAAAAAAACCTACTTTAAAAATAAAGATGTTAATGATTTTCTTATGGATCCCATCTTCAGATCTTGACTTAATGTATATAAAACTGTTTCCTTTTCTAACAAAAAGAATCCAAGAAATCGGGCAACGTGGTAAAGAATTATCGCTCAACATACATAAAAAAATATTTCAACGAATTGAGAATATCCTACCATTTTGAAGTATGTTAAAAAAAAATTGTTAATAAAGTGAAAAGTAGGGCATGAACATATATTATAAAGTATATAAAATGATAGATAAATCCAGTTTAGAAGCTATTATAAATAAACTGTGGAAATATCGAGAATCTCGATTTTGAATCGGAAAAATATTCTACGCAATTTAGTATGAAAGCTGATCAAAATGAAACATATGAACGACAAACTGTTATTGACAACTTTCTTCAAACGTTTTCTATTTTTCCGAAAACTAACTAGATAGTTCGAAAATCATTTCCTTCGTTAAAACGCCTCTTGTTCCGAAAAAGGTACACGCCTGTCAACATTCATCGTTCATTAAAAAAGTGGTAGATACAAAATGCTTCGTATTGTAGGGCCAAAATATATTTAGAAATCGAAATATTCATATAAACAAAAAAATCATATGAGTGAGATAACTACCAAATTAATGATTTACAAGTTTATTCCTATTATTTATAAAATAGGTTTGCAATGTGCTGGTGTGGAATGTTATCATCGACTAAAAACTTTAAATCTTTGTATTAAATTGATCGAAAACAAACTATAAATTGGTTTAGGCTATATAGAATGTTTCTAGTAAGCAGCAACTAACTTTTATTATGGAACCGAAAGACCCTTTTAAAAGGGTTCAAAATTAAAATAAAATATGTACCAAGTAAATGTAGTAGTATTTTTTAATTTTTTAATTTATATTGAAAATGGTAACATGAAAGGTTTTCTGTCTAACGACTCATAGTCTCGGCTGACAAAATGTAAAAAAATATCGAACATAATATTCCTGGGCCCTATTTTGCACTCCCCAGATTAAATTTAGTTGTAGCAAATGATATTATCAAATAAGATGTCAAATCACAAGCAAAATCTCGTGACTACAGTACTAATGATTGCCTGTTTGGAAAAGTATCTTTGTTTGTAAATATTTATAATATGCATAGTTATATTTAAATGCGCGAGTGTAATGTTAAGTATAAACAAAATCCGCCCATTATGTATATACGTTTAGTTACCGACCTTAGTAGATAGGCAATTTGATATTGTTTTAAGTTTTACCGTAGGGAGAGAGAAAATCAATATTAGGATAAATGGTCCAGCTCCTTTCTGGTTACGTGTAGGTACCTAAAAAGTATTTTAGTTTTCGGTTAAGTAATTAATTATTGTAACAGTGATTTTCTTGTTATAGTACCTAATTTAGATTGTGGATTAAAGTTTTTGTATATAATTTCGCTGTTTAATAATAAACGTAGTCAAAACCAGAGCACGTGGTTTTTCTGGAAAGTATTTTTAAAATCACAAGCAAAATCTCATGACTACTGTACTAATGATTGCCGAAAATTAACTAATTCATATTTTATGCCATATCTTTCTTAATAAGGACTGTCAGAACCATATTTACCTTAACTTGAAATTTTTTTAATCGTTTTTTGTATAGAATCATCTCTAAAAATGTATGATTGAAATATCGTGCGAACTATTTGTTCGATCAATAAAAAACTTGCACCGGTCCTGTTCGCGCCAGCACCATTATACGCATGAGCTCCGACACACTATTTTCTCCTTATGGTTTCATTTTTGATATATGGAATCGGCTTTCTATACTATTTCTATGCTTCTGACAGGCTACGATGAATACGATTCCTTTTCAGTATAGTAGACAATCCTTGTATTTTTGTTAAAACTTCTTGTGTTTCACTATTTTATGTATATGGATTCTGCTTCCTGAATAAATATTATTATTATTACTATTAACGATGATTCGAGAACAACATATTAACTATTAAGGAAGCATCCCAAAACAGGAACATGAAAAAGCCTTCATAGGCAGACCATGTCCCAAAAGTACTGAAAAACTACTCTTTATGAATAGGAACCAGTTGAAAGTGATAACAGGGTTCATGACTGGGCACGTCCCAGTAAAGGGACACTTGAACAAAATTGGCATGTACCGACTATGTCACAAGAAACCAAAAACGGCCAAACACTTACTGTGCGAATGCAAAGCTCTAGATCCAAAAAGACAGGTTCTTTTTGGACAACCCCAGGTTGATCCAACAACGTATAGAACCCACTCACTCAAGAATCTGTACAAACTTGTACAAGGTACAAAGGTGACAGAGTGGGTGCTATGAACTAACACAATAAGCCAATAGGCTTCAGTGTTATTCGGAGACATAGTCAGACGAGCCCAGGAAAAAAAAAACGTACCAAAGTTGTGGTAGGAAGTAGAGATTATAAAGACATCTAATTCAGGATACACCTCCGCGTTGTTTGTTATCTTGAAACTCCATAAAAAAATTCTTAAGTGATTGAAACCTATAATAGAAAAATTGACCCAATACCCTCAGTTTGGCTTCAGAGAAAAACACCGAATTTTGATATATCATTCACACAGATATTAAATAACAGTGGTCGGAGATGGGATCCCTGAGGGACTCCGAAACAAACTTTTGAAAAATATAAGTAATTACATATAGATACAAAAAAACAATATAGCCTACGCCTATGACTTGATGGTGTGAGATTTTTAGAAATACTTCGTCAAGATAAAATTTAAAAACTTTACAGACGGGTCGACTTGTGGGATCAGCCAAATTTTTTGTTTAATATTTGAGGATGATGTTGACAAGAGAACGGGCATTATCTATAAGACACAGTGAAAGATTTAAAGAAAGTTATAAGACAATATTGAATATAAACAAGACAGTTCGTAAGTCGAGATAATGGAGGTGATAAAATTCTCACTCAAGAAAATTTGCACCAAAATTCTAAATACCCGAAATAATATTTAATTATGATTTAAAGATAACGATAGGGCGGTACCTGGTGAGTTGACGATTTGGGCAGCTAAGTACTAAATTTCTCTGTGTACTTTTTGCTTCTTATGTAGATATAAGATATAATATACGAGGGGTGTTCATTTATTTATAATTTTTTAAAGTATTCTCCACACAATACATTTTTATGTCCAATCCATCTATAATCTGAATTCTAGATTGAAATGCCAGACAAAATTTGTTTCAAAATGTCATCGCGGGAAGAGACAGCCTTCTAATATCTAGATCACTGAAATGACAAAAGAAAGTTTAAAGAATCTTTAATAAGGCTGCTAAAAAAACTACAAGCTGTAAAACAAATTTTTACTAAAATTCTCAAGGACCACCATCAAATAAATACATCCAAAAATGGAACAAACCGGCAATATCCTTCGACAGCAGTAAATCACACGGCAAACAATTCCGATGTTTCAATCAGTTGAGCAAACAAACCATAATCTTGCAACAATGTCCTAGCAAACTGATAGCCGACGACAGAAATTAAGTGAGTGTTATTCCGATCCACGGAAAGATATAAAAGTCTTTTAATCAAGCCTTTGTGACAGATGGGCTTGCCAATAAGCAGCTCCGACTATTGCCAATCAGCAGAAGTTATGTTGTTTGCAGTACATGATTTGGGAAGGAAGGTTATTTTCTAGCTCGTAAAAATCGATCTGAATGTAATTTGAACAGAAAATTAGTACACGGCCAACAGTAATAAGTCAAAAATGCAATTTTAATAATAATACTTTGTGCAACAAGATTAAAATTATACCTAAAAGTATATATTGATGATGCATAACTTGTTTAAAACCAATTTGTTGAAGTAGATTACTCATTTTTTGTTGAGTATTTTCCTACATGTGTTAGTTGCTAGTTGCAAGTAACCCTGTATATTGAATATTATGGCCCCAATTGAAAAAAATAATAATAGAGGTTTCTTACAGACATAAGGAATCTGGTTAACGGATTGGCCTACTTTTTTGGTGTCCCTGTATAATCAAGAAAACTGTTAATGAATATTTTAATATATTATCGATATATTTATGATCAAATATCATTTTTTTAAGCCAAAAAATTATGAATTTTGTATTTTACCTTTATTTTTGACAAACCTCGTATACGACTAATAAAATTTGATATCTGATGGTTGTATTTTAAGTTTTAGACCATGCTCGAATTTTTACGAAGAATATAAATATTTTAAGAACAGATAGATGATTAAAAAAATCTTCATGCACTTTTTAAAATATTTTAAATTCTGTGATACTAACTAACCTTAGTCTTTTTTATTGTTGTATATACTTTTATCGATGTAAATTTTTTGTAAATTCTATACTGCTTTATATTTTACATGAATTCACAATAATTAAAGAAATTCCCACTTTCGCCCAAGTCTTTCAAGGCTCAACAATTTTTTTATTTTCACCATGAAATCATGTTTGCAAACAAAAATTCCACGGTTGATATAATAAATCCATAACCCAACAACCGTTCTACCGAAATATTACGTTTAGGGCCCCCTCTGGTCAATGCCATCGCTCTCCTCTTTTCGTAGAAGGGGCCACGCCGATTTGCAGCAACAATGTCCGCTTCAAAACCTTTATAATTGTGTTTACGTTGGACGAATAAAAGTGACAGTACTGTTTTGTAAGTACTGAAACGACAAATTTTACGGTTCTGAAAGAGTCGCGTGGTGTAGGGGTCGTAAAGAAGACAACTTTCCGAGATCTGAGACCATCTGAGCCGAGAAGAGAAAAGTAAAAGTAATAAAATCATAAATTTGGGACAAGGCCGTGCAGAAGTTAGAAATGGACCGGTACACTTAACTGTGTCGATATTGTTTTATGATACTTTTGATCTTCGAAAAATAATCCTGATCTAATTCAGGGATCTAATACAGTTTACTTTAATATGGTTCCTAAAAATGACAGGATGACAGGCATTGGTATACCACATACACCATTTAAATAAAATTAATACTAAATAGTGCTCAGTGATATATCAAGAATTTCTGAAAGAAGCTCTTCAAAAATAGTGACTCAAATTTGTGCAACAAAAGAAAAACTATATTAAACTTCATGTACCTACCTCGTATAATTCTAGATCATCTGATACAGGGATAAACCAACTTGGAATTATGATATACAAACTGAAGAAATTTCATTGGAATTAGAATTCCGGTGGAAAAAAGTCCCAACGCTCACATAGAATACCCTACATGTATACGAGTATTGCAATAGAAATTTTTTAATTATTAATTCCCTATTTTTGTCTCTTTTTATACTATAAATATTCGTACACACAAATGACACACACATGATACTTTTCTCAGTTTTCTATTGAGGTTATTATAAGGAACCCAAAATCAAAAGCGACAATAAAAGCTACAGGTTGATCTAAAATGGCATCGTAGTTAAAAAATTACTTTCCCATAAAATTATATTGTATTTTTCGAAATTTACATCAAAGATTTTTTTATCGCATTTTATGTACTAGTAATTATAAAATTTATTATAATTATATAGGTTTAAAATAGTAGGTCGACTTTTTTAACCCAATCCTCTCTTTTAACCCTTACTTAGACATGGGAAATGTATTTCCACTTAAAATATAGAATATATAATCTCCACATAGGTAAGATGATTTTTGTTAGGCCAAGGAAAAATAATTCCCACATGTTTTTGGAACCTGACAAAAAATATAAATATTTCTTCTTACATTTTATTTATTACTTACTGAAATAAATGTTTATACAACCTAACTTTTTTGTAAGTACTTCATGCGAGCCTGATTAAGGGTTAATACACTTTTAAACGTTTTCTTTTGCATGTACAACCAATGAATAAATATCTGTATATCTAAAATGACTATCAATTTCTAATCTACATACCGAATTAACTTGAAAGTGTAATAACACTGTATCAAAAAATCTCTACAACAGCATTATTCGCCCTTTGACACGGCAAATTTGATTTGGTGCGAGATATGTTTCAATTTCGACGGCCTGTGCTCAGACTGTGACTGTTCGCTGTTTTGAGTTTACACCGAGAAACATATTTGCTTGCGCATCATTCTTTTAAAAAGATTATAGGCCAGATTTGGATTGATTATTGCAAAAATGTAATTATTGTTAGTTTGCATCATTTATTGAAATAAATGTTAAAATAGAGTAAGAGAAACAGTAAGGAACAGTAAGAAAAAGAAAGAAAAAGTAAGAAAAAGTAAGAAAAGTAAGAAAAAGTAAGAAAAAGTAAGAAAAAGTAAGATTCTTTCAAACAGCCAGGATTGCACCATCATCAGCAAATGTTACAATAGTATTGTACTCAAAATTAGGAGAAATATCTTTCTGGTGTAGGTACCACAAGTAGAATATTGGACCTAGTACACTATCTTGAGGTACTCTTGTTCTCCTGCCCTTCTGTCGTAATTTATTTTAGGTCTGAATAGGCTTCTTTCTATTTTATTTTGAAATACCTTTCTAATACGATTTTCTCTAAAGCAAAACCGATGGGAGGGTATTAAGGACCTTTTCTTCTGTTATATTCTTTTGAGATGCAATTTTTTGTAGAATAATAATTTTATTATCACTAAAAAGATTAGTAGTAAGAAGATGAAGGATTAAAGAAATACACTCCAGGGGAGCTGGAAAAGAATAATTCGTTCTATGTGCAGTTTTAAAAAAGAACTTCCAGAAAGTAGATGAGGAAATTATTTGGTATCAAATATTTTGGAAATTCTGCATCTTTAGGAACATTATGTCAAAGGTCTGGAATTTATTACACATAAAATATGTTAACCTATGAATTGTTCGAAATGAAGATGAGATGCTTAATTAAATTTCTACGAGAGAGACTCTCGTGAATAGGATTTCCTCTGCCGAGATTGGACATATGAAAACCACTAGCATCGCTTATTCTATACCATTCTTGTGGCGTCATTGTATGAAACTTAACATACTGTACGTTCAATTTTGACAAAAATGGTTTGTAACTTTTCATCTTTCAGTAACAGCGTTTTATAGAACAAATTATTCTTTTCCACCAGTGTACAATTTGCAAGAATAGAGCACATTCTAAACATCAAAGCGACAAACAACGCTAGCGCAGCACAGGCAGCCATTTGCATGAACAGCGGCTGCCATTATACCACACCGCAGCATCAAAGTGTGCCCTAAAAACAAAATCCGAGCGGTACATAAAGCGGATAACTAGATTTTGGACCGGTGGATGAGTTTTCCGCACTTTCCAACGCCGTTTTGGCCCTAGGGCGGGTTTTCTTGTTGCCGGGATGCCAGGAACTGCGCAACGTATTCGATGAGGGTCTCGCAACGACATCTGTTTGTTACTAACTGCAATTACGAGGTTATTATTCCGGAGAATATTGGATTAGGATTTAGGGAGGATAAGCGATCGGTGATTTAATTCCGAATATTCATACCGAGGAAGGGGATACTATCTTTGACAGATTACTGAATAGATTATAAGATTAAATGGAAGATAAGAAATTTATAATAACCACAATACTAAAAAGTTGTAAAAACAAAATTTTTCCTCTTTCCTTTTATTGGGTTTCCTTTTTCCTATATTGAGGAAACAAATCTATTAATGTATTCTAATAATAGCAAAAATATTGAAATTAATTCCATTAAATTAGAGAACGGAGAATTTACGGATGGTCAAGTAAAAATTGCAAATTCTTTTTGTGAACACTTTACTGAAATCGGACCCAAACTAGCAGGTAAAATTAGAAATAACAAAAACAAAGATAAACTAATTTACAACACAAATACAAGTTAGTCAATTTATATATATGAAACCAATAAAAACGAGGTAGTTAATACAATAAATAAGCTTAAAAAACAAGAAAGTACAAGGTTTCGATGAAATACAAGCTGAAACTTTAAAAGTAATAGCTAAATACATTTCAACTCCCTTAGCTTGGTTAATTAATTTATGCTTCACAAGGGGTACTGTTCCATATCTATTTAAAGTGGCTACAATAAAACCATTGTTTAAGAGTGGGGATATGATGAGTGTAAGCAATTATAGACCTATATAAATACTTGACAAAATTTAATTTACTCTGAGACAGTTTGGTTTTAGAACAAATAAATCAACGCAAAATGCAATTGTTAAGGTTACATTCGAAATATCAAATCATATAGACAAAAAATTAACCACAATTGATATTTTTGTTGATTTAGATAAAGCATTTGATACGGTTGACAACACTCACCTTATCCACACACTAGAATGTTTTGGTTTTAGAGGCATAGTAAACAATCTTATGAACAGTTACTCGACTGGTTGTCAACAATGTGTTAGGATAAATGACAGTTAAATGTGGTGTACCTCAAGGGACAGTTTTAGGATCAACACTTTTGAATTTATACATAAATGATCTTTATTGTACCTCTAATATGATACTTGCTGGAAGATCTAAAAAATGTGTTTGAATGGTTTAGTGACAGGCTGTTAACTGTGAATTATTCCAAAATTTACTATCTAGTTTTTACACCATATTCCTCCAACTTACCAAACTACAGTATGATTAAACTCTGTATAAATAATTAATTAATAGAAATGCCAGTATGTTACAAAAAAACTTAGAAGCTTATTGTATAAATTTAGGAAATTTCGTGATATTTTGGATTATTCACAGTTGAGAGTTCTGTACTCCTCGTTAATAGAAAATATCATCTTTCTTATGGCTTCAGAGAATGGGGAAGTGCATTAGAGAGTCATTTACATGACGTAGAAATAGTACAAAAACTTTTATTAAAAAATATTTTTAAAAAACCATTTAGGTATCCCTCAAATGATTTATTTTTAGAAACTAAAATAATGGATATTCCAAAACTGTTCACTAAAATCGTTCTAATATATCAACATCATCATAAAAATGAATTAAAAAAAAATAGTCATGCCTACTCAATCAGAGCTGTTACACAAAATTTAGCACATATTCCTAAAGCTGAAATGAATATATTACAAAAAAACTATACTTACCTCGGTCCTAAAATATATAATAATGTTCCAGCTGATATAAAAAATGAAAATTCAAATAATGCTTCTAAAACTAACCACTAACCTAAACTTTTGTGGCTTCTGCAAATACCCCGGATAAAAATTCAAAACTGGATTGATCAAAAGGTCAGTCAAATTACTGAATAATATAAAAAAATAGAAGAATTAATTTTTAATACTTTTTAGTGTCTTATTCTAAGATCATCTCACGACTTAATAATACTTTCTTTCGCGCATTATAGTTTTATATGTTCTTTAGTGTTAGTTTTTAGTTATTAACTTTTCTTTTTTGTAAATTGAATTTAAATATAAGTTTTTATAATTTTATACACTCTTAGTACAGGCCCTGCCTCCTGTGGAGTTTTTTTATTTATTCACTATAATTTTTGTATATGTAAGTATATTATAAATTGTACCTTTTGTGAATAAATTATTATTATTATTAATATTATTTATAGGTATATTTCATCAAATCGGCCAGGCAAAAAGAAAGGATCTATCAAATGGTCTTAAATCAAAACATTTTCTATTAAAAAACAAATAATTTGATAAACTGATATGACGTTATTACATTAATACCATTTTGTACAATGATGCTAATAGTTGTTGGCTTTCCTCTGTATTGGGGTATTGGTACATTGGATGGACTCTGTTCCAACCAGCCCCGGTCTCCCCTATACGAGTTTAAAGTAAATATTCATACTTTATATAACTCGGGTTTAATAATATTTTGATTAGTTTGTATGAGTAGCACATTTTACCAATTGATTCATTAGTTATCATATTTCTTAAATTTTGTTGGTTTTAGTAAATTGTGTTTATAAATATGATCTGCTCTCATAAATAGGCCAATATTGACAAGACACAAAGAAACACCCTGTGTATAAATTAACTTTCGCTCTTACCATATCTACCTTGTCTGTTCACATCTAACAGTCGTCCTTCAGAAGAAAGTCCTAATAGGTCCTAATAAAATTCTAATAAGGCAATAAAAACTCTTGATGTAGCAATTTTGTATCAGTTCAGCAATTTGTAAAAGCAAAATCAGGTAGTCATAAGGATCCTGTTCTAGATAATAAAAATTTTAAGTGAGGCACACGACGTTGAAAATTTTTGGAATTTAGTGCCGTCGGTAGCAAAGAGGTCGGTCCCTTTGAAGGCCATAAAGAAATAAAAGCCCAAATGACAGAGAATTATAAATGACCTTATATAGGACCAAATTGCAAATAGCCCTGAAGGTTTGATAAATGGATGGACATAAAAGTTAAAAAATAAAACCTACCGTTGACGTAGTTATTTTTTTTATAGACTTGCACAGTTTGATCACAAAAAATTATCCTAACTACGAGGGGCATTGATAAATTTCTTGAAAAATTTAAATATATGTACCTTATTTTAATCTTCAGCTATTTTTGTGCAATCGTGCAACGCTTTTTAGATTATAGTGAATCGTAAAATGACATTCTACAACCCACTTCGAGTAACAATTGCAACCCCTAAATTTGTAAATAAGAAGTATTATAGACAAGTATAAAAAGGGTGAGAAAAATACAGCTCCATTGTAATAGTCATATAACTTGGTTCAAATGACATGTAGAGACTGCTCGTTTACAGATGTCAGTTGGGGAGGTTTCAATACATAACAACCATACCCGCAATTAATTTATGCTCCGTCTGAGGGGGTGCAAATGGGGGTGAAATTTAAAAAAGTCATAGAAGCCACAAATGGCATTGTACACCTTTCAGCTTGGGATATATTATGTAGTTTACTATTTTCTTCATCCCTGATACCATGCTGGAGTTTGTCAAGCCGCCTGAGGGGGTGCAATTGGGGGTGACATTTAACAAAAAATCATAAAAGCCACAAATGGCTTTGTATATCTTTCTGCTTGGGATATGTTATGTAGTTTACTCTTTTCTTTATATCTGTACCATGCTGGAGTTTGTCGAGCCTTCTGAAGGGGTGCAATTGGGGATAAAATTTAAAAAAAATCATAAAAGCCACAAATTTGGATCCTAAAAATTACTTTTTAAATGTTAATCTTAAAAAATGTTTAATTAAGAAATGAAAATAAAAAATTGGTGTTTTCATAAAAGAAAATCAAAAAAGTAAAAAGTAAAAAACTATAAAATTATTAAAAAATAACTTATATATACTTTTGAAAAGTAGAAAGACACGAGACACTTCCTCTTTTAATGACTATTTATTTGTAATTTGTATACTATTTGTACAATATTGTGTTTGTATGACTATTTATTTATTTGTAATTTGTACAATATTGTGTTTGTCAATAAGTATTTTAACTTGGACAATAAAGATATATTCTCTCTCTCTCTCTCATAGCTCTTTTTTTAATTTTTTTAATATTAAAATCAGTCATCCCAAGCAGAAAGGTATACAATGCCATTTGTGGCTTCTATGATTTTTTTTATATTTCACCCTTAATTGCAACCCCTCAGACGTCTCGACAAACTCCAGCATGGTATCAGGGATGAAGAAAATAGCAAACTACATGACATATCACAAGCAGAAAGGTTTACAACGCCATTTGTGTCTTCTATGATTTTATTTAAATTTCACCCTTAATTGCACCCCCTCAGACGGCTCGACAAACTCCGGTATGGTAACAGGGATGAAGGAAATAGCAAACTACGTAACATATCCCAAGCTGAAAGGTGTACAATGCCATTTGTGGCTTCTATGATTTTTTTTTTAAATTTTATCCCCAATTGCACCCCCTCAGACGGAGCAGAAGTTAATTGCGGGTATAGTTGTTATGTATTGAAACCTCCCCAATTGAAATCTGCAAATGAAAGGCCTCTACATGTCATTTGAACCAAGTTATATGACTATTTCAATGGAGCTGTATTTTTCTCAGTGTACATTTGTGTATTATAGGGGCTTGTGGCCCCTCATTTCAAATGTTTCTTCATTTTTTATTTAAAAATGTTGTGATTTTCAAATTTATTGCAAACATTTAGCGTAAAAGAAGTAATTCATCTGATTGACACCCTAAACAATTAATAAATAATAAGTTTACAACAATTTTAATGGACTTTTTGATCGGTATTAACAAAAAAAAAAAAGAAATAAAAAGTAACATTCATAGTTGGTCTTGGCAACTTGATGAGTGATTGTAACCACATGACATCAATTACTCTCAGTATTTTACTCGTCATTTGAATTTATTAATCACAGATCATAAACATGGTTTATTTAACAGAAATGCATTAAATAACAATTTTACAAATGATTGGTTACAGATCGAAGATGTTCTCCTATTTCAATAAAAATGTCTCGATTTGACATCTAATATCTCAAGTAAAATTAAGAAACAATGCAAGGCAGATAAAAAACTTTAAATTCAATGCAAGAAGTGGACATGTCCATATTTTTACCAAAAGTATTTAATTTTTAATATGAACTATAATATTCTCAAACATATTTTACATCGTCCTATTCAGTACTCAATAGTGTAATAGAGCAAATATTTTTCGGTTTCAAATTACCTAAGACGGTCCTGTGCTTTTTCAAACGTTCGCGCAATCATTATTTAGTTCCGAATCGGAGCTTTTCGAGACACTTCGTTAGCCTTCGTTCTGAAATTTATATCCATTTAGATTGATTTAAAAAACGATCTGTTTTCTTGTTTGTAGGTTTAAACTGTTTATAGTTTGTAGTACCTAAATACTTTCATTGTTCGTATTAGTTTAGTCCCTCGAATTTATCTATTGTGACTCAAAACCTATCTACAGCAGCGTTGTTTCACGATATCCAACAAATATTAACATCAAAACATTGGGCATTATTATTACTTACCTAAATATAGTTTTTGCTATGTCGATAACATTTAAATACATAGTCAAAAGTTGAATAACAAAGGCTAAATGGATTGTCATATACGCAGTTATAAAATCCAATCACACACACATACAAAGCGAAGGAAGGTTTTTTTTACCTCCTGAAGAAGAAAACAAAATGGCCGTCCATTTCTTGCACTGACGCCTTGCAATTTCAGAAAGTTATACATTTCAAATAATTAATTTAATAACACTTACATGGGGTTGAAAATATTCATTTTTCATTGTAGTAGGCTAGAAACTGACTCGTAATAAGGGTTTTTCTGCTACAGTCCATATGATCGAGATATACCTACAACTATTTGTACCTATGTACCTACACACTTTTTTATTAATAAAACGCGATACCTCGATCGTCACAGGCTTGTTAAATTGACGCAAACGTAAAATTACAAACAATTCTTTAAAAAAACACCTGTTCACACACCACGAATTGACTGTTTAAATGTTCATGGCTTCATGATGAATGATGATCTCATTTTAAAATATCACCCCTCGATTGGCATGGAACAAAGATAGGGGAAGTAGTTTTAAGATTTGGAATTTCGGCCAATGAAAGCTCACCGTTTGAATTACGTACCAATCAGAAAAAACAAACGACCGCCATACTTCATTTTAGAATGTTTACGTTCCGTGTTGCGCCTTTGGCAGTGACTACTGCGCCAACTTCAAGTTGGACAGTGACTACTATGACGAAGTACGTAACTATTGATACAGAATTTTAGCGATAAGTTTTATCTAATTCATTTTTGATTTGTTCTATACGTTCTAATAACATAAAGGGTGGCCACTTTTTAATTGTAATTAGTGATCTTTAACCCGTTGGTGACACAAAGGTAGTTAAATAAGCCAGATTTACAGTTTTTTTATAAAACAAAATCGCGAAGGGTATTCAATTAGTAGGTATTGCTTTTTAATAAAAGGTAGGTAGGTATTTACTAATTCATAAAAAACTTATAGTCAAGGCAATGAAGCACTAAAAAGACCAAAAGATCGGAATTTTTTAGACTAAGACGGATCGGAATGCGGTTTTTTGCATTCGCTTCCATCATTTTTTTTGAAAAAATAACCCTACTTTTTATCTTATATAAACCGGAAATTGCAGTGCAGCAGCCAAAAATGCATTCAAAAAATGTAATTTTTGAGACGGCTTTTGGAATATTAAAGAACTTTGTAAATAAAAGCCAAATCGAGTTCCCGGGGGTTTTTGAGGTCGCTGATCACGATTATGATGTTCAAATTGACCCAAAGCCGACCTTGAGCTCAGTAACACAGATGAACGTCATCTCCGTGGGACTCTCCCGAAATTCATGCGGGGAAGGAGACAAAGTCGGTGCCCGGGGTTTTTTTTGGGTCGCTATGAATTCAAATATGGCACCCCCTGAACACCTGGTGTGCCGGAACCTGGACGTGGACGTCATTCCCGAGAAATTTCCTGACAAAATCGCCAAAAACAACCCGAAAATAATTGTAGGGACGTTTTTTTGGGGCGCTGAATCCAAATTTTACGTCGAAAACACCCCCCAGAACACCTGAACCTGGACGCGAACCTCATCTCCGTGAGTTTTCCTCACAAAATCGAAGAAGATGAACCGAAAATCGTTATGGGGTTTTTTTAGGGTGCTGAGTTCAAAGGTGGCATCGGCAAACAACCCCCTCACACCTGGTGCGCCCGAACCTGGACGTCATCCCCGAGAATTTTTCTGACAAGATTGCCAAAAACAACCCGAAAATCATTGTAGGGGCGTTTTTTTTGGGCGCGTAATCCATATTTTACGTCGAAAACGACCCCCTAAACACCTGGTACACCGGAACCAGGACGCGCACCTTATATCCGTGGGTTTTTGCTTACACAATCGAACAAGACGAACCGAAAATCATTATGAAAAACTGTTTAGTGTTCAATATGTCTAGGGTACGAGCATCTGCCTTGACGTTTGCTCAGGAGTGCATTTAGAAACTTCATAGGGTCCATACGCCCCGTGCGAGGTATCTAAATACACTCCAGCACTGTGCAATGAAGTGGAGAGGAGTAGAATGATAACTGTCAATAAAAAAGTATAGACACGTTTGGTACATTTTGTAAACAAGATTCAGGGACGGTTTAAGAACATTTATAAAATAGTACATCGGAAATTAATTAACATATGTTTTAATTTGTTTCATATAAGTAAAACAGAAATTAATAGCCTTTGACCGTTTGATTCTGACACAATTAATAACATATAAAAACGTATTAAATTTAATTAGCCAAGTTACAACAATTTAGCAATAAATAATAAATCTGACACCAAAGTGATAAAGATGGACCTCAAAACCCCTCGAGAGAACATTTTCCAGACATTTTCGTTGAACCGTGTGTGACATTTGCCACATATTCATCAACACTCTAACAAAAATGCCTCATTTGTTAAATAAACAATTAAGTATTTGCGAGCGTACAGAGGACCTTTTGGTATAGACGGTTTCCTGAACATTTTGCAGAAAACCGCATCTCAATCGGACCTCTCCGCAAAAAGTTGTCCATTTCCACGAAGTTGGGTTAGACTGATAACAGTTCTGGGACTAGTATAGCCTTGCGAGGTAAAACTATTAAAATCATATAGACGACTGAATTACAATTACAACGCTGGCGCCTGATTCATACTTAAGAAAACCCTAGGAAAAGGTAAAGCAGATAAAAACATAAACGTACTTCTTATTTAACTTAGTTTTTGATACACAAGTCTTCGTCTGGATTCAGATTTTTTAAATCTGCATCTTTATTTTTGAGTTTTTGAAAAAGATCTTTATTTTAATGTCTTCTACAACACAATTAAAAACTTATTATTTACCTTGTATATTTTTATTTTGTTAAAATCGAACTGTGAACTGAATTTTTACTTTAGCAATGCTCTTCGTAATAGTTTTAGAAAATACAGTAAACGTTTACATCGGTGAAAAAAATTAAAATATTTTAGGCGGTATTTTTTACGACTTGGAACCAACCCATAGCTGTTGTATAATCTCCCGTTCTTCTATGAAAAATCCAATATTCGGCAATTTAACTTTAACAACGGTGACTTTTTATTTCTTCAAATCGTAAAAACAGTTATTTATGGGTAACGCAAGAGGTACTAAAAATTGATGACTTTTTTTTAGTTCACACTAGTTGCTCTATTTTTTGTTAGGTAATAGCCTGTAATAAAGAAAAAGGTTTTAATGGTACGATTATTTGGTTAACGTTAACATAATACTTTTTGGAAATTTTACGATCAAAATGGCCTCTTGGCAAGGTCTACTTTTTTATATTCGTTGTGACTTACTGTGCAATTCACTATTTGTGAATAGGGATTTATTTTACTTCCTTTCTTTAAACTTATGGTAGCGAATTTTTTGTTCTATATAGGGTAGATTTTTGACGATTTGTGAACCATATACATACGAAGTTATAATTTTTCATGACCAAAAAATCATCCGTTTCAAAATTACCAACATATTACCAATATTTTATTATGGCAAGTCGGTTCAAATTTTAATATTTTAAAATCAAAAATCTACTTTATGTTTATATACAATTACTTAAAGATCACCCTGTATATAGTTCTGCTATGAAGTTGGGCTGATTTGTATTTTAACTACAATGTCTGTTAAACTTAAAATAAATAACTCAATTAATTCAAATTTCTTTTATAAAATTATTACGTTTGGAAAACAAAATATTTTAAAACAAAAATAAAATATTTTCAAATTTATAAAATTAATGGGACATCCCGTATAAACTGGTTACACGTAAAATTTTTGCTCATGCGTAAATAATTATTTCAGCGAAGCTAGAGAGAGAGCAAAAAATTGTTTACTAGTTTATCAGGTCAGAAGATTTTGTTTTCGCCTGTGCGATGTGCAATGACAATTAATTAGGAACATTTTTGAAATAATATCGTGATATACCTTCGTCTGTGTTAGAAAAATGAAAAATCTGCTTTCCTAATACAAGGTAAGATTTAAAATACGAATATTTTTTAAAATTTACAATGGCCGAAAACGTATGTAGAACGAATTTTGTTCGAATAGCTACCTACCTTCGTGGACACGAATTTATAAATATTTTTAGCATTATTAGATAGTAAAATAGTTAAATATATAAGATTATCCACTTAAAGAGAAACATTTAATATTAAAATCTCAAAATTTGTACATTATCTACAAATATTTTGACGTAGTTATACAGAGTTGCCAAGTATTTTAATATGTTGAAGATATACCAAATTTTTAAATTAATAGTTAATGATTATATATTTATTTAAATAAAAATAATAGATTTGTTTTTTAATATGTTTTTCGTCTTGATTAGTTAAAATAACTCAATCTACAGGCTGTCCCATAAAGTTGTATTCAAATGAAAAAAAGTTTATATTAAATTTCGCAAAAAAATACATACAATATAAAAATGGCATACAGGAAAATGAAAAATAATTATTTATAATGAAGAAACAAAGGACCTTTATGTAAAGTCGCGACCGGTCAAGTTTTCTGAAACTTTTGGTATATTATACTCAACCTAGTAACCAAATGTGTCAATACAAATCTATGCTATGGATAGTTTTTGAGATACGAAGTGTTAAAATTTAAAAAAATTGCTGTTTTTCGGTATTATTTTTATTTTTATAAAAATTACAGGGTCATTTACAAATGTATAACGGTAGTTTTTTTTTGCAAAATTCTACTGTGACGTAAGAGAAGCATATTTTCAAAAAGTACTATACAGGGTGGCCACTTTTTCATTGAAATGTATTGCTATCTCGTAAACCGTTGGTAACACAAAGTTGGTTAAATGGGGAAAAAGTTGCATATTTCGAAGTCCAATCTGAGGGCGTTTTGAAAACTAAAATATCAGGTCCGGTTTCCGAGATATTCGATAAAAAACAAATAAGTACCATTTCTTTATTCCGCTACAGAACGTTTATTTGCAAAAATAGACAAAAACTTATTTGGAGTTTTTTGTTTTATATCAAATTGTGCGTATGATAGCGTATTTAGTTTTTTTATCCGACGTTTCGTAAATGCAGGACCACCATCAACTTCTTTATTTGAATATGGACCAATATTTTCCTGGCTCATAATTTTAATGCATGTTCAATGTTGAATACAATGATGTAATAACATATTGTGATTAGTCAACATTTCGGAAGATTTGAACATCATCAGGTAAGTTTACAAGTACGGACCTGTGTTTTGTTAGTTAAAAATATTTGAATTAGTAAATGATGTATTATCAGTGTAAGAAATCAGGTACGTTTACTTGTACAGACCTGTATTATAAATTATTTGAAATACACAACTACATTTTAAATGCTTAAAATAATTTAATAAAAAAAAATATGTATTTAACTACTTAATCACGTCAGAAACAAATAAATGAAAACGATTAACGATAAGAGAAAAACTACAGTAGTTGCTCAAAATGTCCTCCTTCTTCTTGAATACATAAGTCAATACGGTCTGTCATTTGAGCTATGCTGGCAGAAACCATTTGTGGAGTGATATTATTAAACGCATTAATTATCCTATCTCGTAATTGATTTAAGTCATTTGGAATACCATCATAATATACTTTATTTTTGATATATCCCCATACAAAATAATCCATAGGATTTAAGCAGGGTGACCTAGGGGGCCATCGAATAGGTCAGGTCCATGTGTACCAAACCACCTCCTGGGAAATCTTTCGTTTAAATAATTTCTGATTAATGCAGCATTATGTGGCCCACAGCCATCTTGCATAAAATAAATATTTCTTCGATCACCTAAAGGAAGATTATCTAACATATCTTCTAGCAATTGTAAATAGTTGTGTTGGTTGAGGTTTCCGTCAATAAAAATAGGACCAATTATTTTATTATTGAGTATTCCACACCATAAGTTTATTGAAAATCTAATTTGGGGTCTTACTTCTTGAATTAAATGTGGATTGTCGGTGGCATAAAAATGTTTATTTTTTCTATTAAATATTCCACTATTAGTAAATGTCGATTCATCTGTCCATAAAATTCGTCCATGAAAGGATACATCATTATTTAATTTTCGTTTATACCAACGGCAAAATTCTATTCTACGATTATAATCTCCAGGATGTAGCTTTTGTACAGTTTGGAATTTGTAATCATGGTACTTATGTTTTTTAAGAATGTTTTTCACAGTACTTGCAGAAACTCCACATTCTCGGCTTATTGCTCTAGACGACGTTTCAGGGTTGATATAAACTTGAGACAAAACATTTATTGTATTACGTTTTAAATATTTACCACGTTTTTTTTCAATATTTCCTTCTTGAGCCATATTTAACGCTATCCTATAATAAATTAATAAAGATGGTTGTCTCCTTCCTGGATACAACTGAAGGTATCTTTCTGCAGCTTCTCCACTATTTCTGTTACATTTTATGTACACATCGTACATATCTTTTTTCTCACTTCTACTGTAACGAACCATATTTTCAATACCCTAATTAAAAATATACCAATGCTTTTATCCGATACCAGACTGTCAAATATACAATAATAAAATGTGACATGCCAGGTTAACTTGATTTAAATTTATCTGTATAATAATCAAGACGTATTGCTAGATATACAATTATTATTGTAAGTAGGTATCTATCTGCAGTTTGTTAACTTTTTCTTTTTTATACTATGAGGAACCATATCAGTTTAAAAAATCCAACAAAATATGACAAATCAGGCTAACTTTATGTATTTAAAAATCGGGATGTACTTTATTTATAGATTAATATTGGGATTGGTCAAGTGCAAAAACCATAAAAATGGAAAATATTTTTTAGCAAATGTGTAAACGAACATGTTGTCTTGATGTAAAGTTAAAAGTTTGACTTTGGTATTTATTATTTATAATCTCTTACAACGATAATACATCATTTACTAATTCAAATATTTTTAACTAACAAAACACAGGTCCGTACTTGTAAACTTACCTGATGATGTTCAAATCTTCCGAAATGTTGACTAATCACAATATGTTATTACATCATTGTATTCAACATTGAACATGCATTAAAATTATGAGTCAAGAAAATATTGGTCCATATTCAAATAAAGAAGTTGATGGTGGTCCTGCATTTACGAAACGTCGGATAAAAAAACTAAATACGCTATCATACGCACAATTTGATATAAAACAAAAAACTCCAAATGAGTTTTTGTCTATTTTTGCAAATAAACGTTCTGTAGCGGAATAAAGAAATGGTACTTATTTGTTTTTTATCGAATATCTCGGAAACCGGACCTGATATTTTAGTTTTCAAAACGCCCTCAGATTGGACTTCGAAATATGCAACTTTTTCCCCATTTAACCAACTTTGTGTTACCAACGGTTTACGAGATAGCAATACATTTCAATGAAAAAGTGGCCACCCTGTATAGTACTTTTTGAAAATATGCTTCTCTTACGTCACAGTAGAATTTTGCAAAAAAAAAACTACCGTTATACATTTGTAAATCACCCTGTAATTTTTATAAAAATAAAAATAATACCGAAAAACAGCAATTTTTTAAATTTTAACACCCCGTATCTCAAAAACTATCCATAGCATAGAGTTGTATTGACACAATTGGTTACTAGGTTGAGTATAATATACCAAAAGTTTCAGAAAACTTGACCGGTCGCGACTTTACATAAAGGTCCTTTGTTTCTTCATTATAAATAATTATTTTTCATTTTCCTGTATACCATTTTTATATATGTATGTATTTTTTTGCGAAATTTAATATAAACTTTTTTTCATTTGAATACAACTTTATGGGACAGCCTGTAGATTGAGTTATTTTAACTAATCAAGACGAAAAAAACATTAAAAAACAAATCTATTATTTTTATTTAAATAAATATATAATCATTTACTATTAATTTAAAAATTTGGTATATCTTCAACATATCAAAATACTTGGCAACTCTGTTCACAATTGAAGGGGTGGCTGCAATAACCAGGCAGCTCCACTTTTTTTACAAAAATCAGATTTTTACTGAAAAACGCTTTAAAAAAAATAGGCTGATCGGTCTCCATATACTACTACATAAATTGTAACGTTTTTTGGAGCTGCCTTGCTTTCGGTTTGCTGCAAGAACCGGGCAGCTCCTGGAGCTGAAGAAATCTTGTGTACCGATTTTTCCAGAAGTACAAAATAAGATTTATAATGCCCCATTGCCTTTAAAAAAGGATAAGCTATTTAATGTTATGGAGTTGCAGAGATACAGAAGATGAATATTAATAAACTAAGAAGAATATAAGTTGCTTTTTTTGTATTTTCATATTCCATTTGTTAGTTTTTTTTTATAATATAATAAGGACATTTTATTTAGTTTCTTTACTTTTTGTATCCAAATAAGGCAAATCTATTTTTTTTGTATATTTTTGGCAAAAATAGGCAGCTCCATTTTTTTGTTTATTTATTAAAACATAGAATTGACAATATTTACATGAACTACGTGAATTTTTTAGGTTTTTTTGATTTCTCTTAAATTTGTAAAAATGGAGCTGCCTGGTTATTGCAGTCCCCCCTTCAATTATGAGGTTAAAGGAATTCATCTAATATTTATCACTATATATCATAACCATAAGATGTGGCATATACAGGGTGATTTATTTATTATGTTTTTGAAGACAAATATTTAAAATCCATGCGAATCACAACAAATGCTGGACAAACTACAAGAAAGTAATGAGGATCTAAATTTTGTTTGGAATTAACATCTTTTTGTCACAAACTTGTTACTAACATCGAAAAATGATGTTTATACCGATACATTTTGTAGGTGATTATACAGGGTGGTGGGCCACCGATAACGCCTCGGTCTGTAAAGCCAAAACTATTTAATAACAAAAAAGACAACAACTTAAAAATTATTTAAATTATACAGGGTTTTCCAAAAGTGATACATATCAAAGTTAGGTTTTTTTAAAAGGAACACCCTCTATTTTATTTTGTATTTGAAATGTCCTTGCTTTTCTCATTGTAACAAAACCAACAAGGATTGTTCCACACGCTACAACCAGTTTTATATGAAAATCGTATTGAATTTTAATGACCTGTATGGTGCAAAAGTAACCCAAAACTTGTATTAAACTTTTACAATGCTACATAAAGTCAATATAGCTTTTCAGTTTAAAGAAAAAAATAACTAAAACAAGCAATTCTTCGCTTTAACGTTTTGTATCTAGAAAAATTCATACCCAGTAATTTTTAACACTCCCTATCTCGTAAACTAGGCATGGGATTGAGTTGGACCCTTCGACACTCTTGGTTATTAGATTAAGTGCAACAAAATACCAAAATTTCGAAACAAATTACGTAAAGAAAGTGCGAGGTCCTCTGTTTTCACTTTGGCTGTTCAAAAACAATTTTAATTATTTCGTAAAGGTAAAGAATTTAATAAAATTAAATTAGATAAATGGATCGTATTCAAATATAGAATCTTTTGTTTTATTTTTTTATTTATTCCCGTACTATAAGTTTGAATTTAGTTCAACGTTACCTCGCCTTGTACTCCTGACGTCATCGACTTAACGCACACGTTCAAGTAAATATCCCGTCCTACCTATAATACGAGAATTTAAATGGCAGAACAAATAAAAGATAAGCACGTCGGGAAATAAATATTTATTTTGATTAAGAATAAAAATGTTTTTCTTTCTTAAAACTATAAAAACTTAAAATTATTATGTACACAATTAATATAATAACTCTTGATAATTTCATTGAAACATTTTAAAAACGAACATAATATATATGAGATCTAACGAAAAGGTAACTCTAAATAACCTTTCAGTCTCACAAGAGGTAGACAACTGCTAGCATCTTTGGCAACAAAATAGAGTTTAGATTAAGGGAAGAGGGCGCTCAAATCAAAGTTTCAAATAAAATTAAAAAAAATCAACTAGTTGGATGGATAAAAATAGGTTTGTCGATAATTGGTCTAAATTAATTAATTAATTTAATATCAAATGGTCTAACCATAGATGATCTACAACACATTTGGTCTAAATACAATTGATCTAATTACAATCGCTGTAACATAATAATATTAAAAATCTTTAATTTGATATAAAAAATACCTGCATATTTTACTAAATTTATGTTTTATAGAAGATAAATTTGTTTAATTAAGAAGTTAAATTTTGAAAATTTAAAATTAATAATCTACAAAGTTAATTTATAAAACACAAATATTTTGTAGTCGTAAATTGTGTGCAAAGTGGAAAGTGACAGTAGTTATGAAATAATAGGCCCCTGGTGTTGAAATGATATATTAGATATAGTAAAAATACTAAATGAATACTGTAAAATTTAAAAGATATCAAGAAACAAAGATTATTCTGATAAAAATTAGTAGTCTAGTCTTACAATGGATAAATTTAGCAAGATATTACGAGATTAAGTTGGTTTAAATTAAAAACAGCCATAATTATTTAGTTTGTAAAATATGGATTTATTAATGAGCCAAAAAGGGAGAAATGTATTGTATTTCAAAGGTTTCCATTATTATAACAATCACCAAACTCCAATTGCTATAATTTTAAATTTGCTTGTAACGAAAGAGCTGCAGAAAAAATCCAACACATGACTTTCCTGTCCTGTATCACTCCTGTAAATACATACATTTTTCAAACCCTTCATACTGGAAACAATTTTTTTGAAAATACTGAAAAATTAAAATTTTACAATTTTCTTCAATTTTTCCATTACGGTCAATTTTAGAGAACTCATTTATAGAATACAAATTATAGAGAATGATATAGTAAACAATTTTTATTTGAAGAATTTTCTTCTTCAACCGTAAATATAAGAGATATTTCTTAAAGTAAAAAAAAACAACATCCTATAAAGTACACCCTAGATCAACCATACTCAACCTGTGGCCCTCCAAGCTGTTTTGTGCGGTCCTCCAAGCTTTTTTGTGCAGCCCCAAACACTATTATTAGGAATTTAAATGGTTGACCTATAGTCCTTTTTAGAAAGAAATTGTTCTTGAGACTTTTCAAAGCTTATTAAAACAACTAAAACAACATGAGCACTTTTGTTAGAAAATATGTAAACTAAAATAATATGAGGACCTTTAGAAAGTACTTAAAGCGGATCCCTATCGAAAGAAGGATGAATACAACTGTTCTAGATGCTTTTAGGGAAATTATGTATAGCACAAAAATTGTAGAGAATGATTTTATAAGCAACTTTTATATAAAAAATGTTCTTAAAAATTTTAATTTTACAACTTTTTGTCAAATTTCTCGAATACGGACCATTTTAAGAAAATTATGTACGAAACAAAAATGATATAAAATGACATCACAATCAACTTTTATTTAAAGGATTTTCTTCTCCAAGTGTAAATATAAGAGATATTCCTTAAAGTAAAAAACAACACCCTATAAAGTACCCCCTAGGTGCTCCGACTATGCCCAAAATTTAATCAGTTCACCAAAGGATGGATTAAAACTTATGTTTAAAATTTGGTGTCTTTCTCTTTATCTATTTCCGAGTTATCTTCAAAATTCGAAATTTGCACATTTCCGCAAATATTTCGAATACGGTCCATTTTAGAAAAATCATGCATAGGAAACTTATTATAGAGAATGTCATTACAAGCAACTTTTATTGGAAGAATTTTCTTTTCTAAGTGTAAATAGCAGATATATTCTATAAAATAGAAAGTTATCTTTAAAATTCAAGATTTACACTTTTTGTTAAATATTTAGAATACGGTCCATTTTATTAAAATCATGTATAGGACAAAAATTGTAGAGAAAGACATCACAAGCAACTTTTATAAGAATAATTTTCATCTTTAATTGTAAACAACGGATATATTCCATAAAGTAGAAAACCTATAAAGTACCCCCCAGATGTATGCCCAAAATGTAATTAGACACACAGACATCATCAAGAAAATAGTCAAAATGGATTCAGAGGAATCCAAAACGTAAAAATCCGTCGAAAACTCGATGATTCCTATACTTTCCTTATCTGTATACAGATATAAGTCAAAATATGTACACTAAAAAGATCACAATTATCCCGGGAACTGAAAAAGGTTGAAACAAAAAGTCTCTGTACAGTGTGTACCCAAATTTGTTTTGAAGGGGTATTCAGAAAAAAATTTGTCAAAATTCAATAGCTCCCTTTATTTATGATTACTGAAAACTATCAAAAACTACAAAATTCTTTAACTACTTTATTAAGAAAAAAAAATTGTTTGGGGATCTTACTAAGGAAATTTAATAAAAACTTATATTTTTTAAATACGCCTGAAGCGTTAAACATTATTTGTACGCCACTGACCTCGTCCATAATATATCAATGAAAAGTTTTTTAATATTAATTTCTTAATAAATGAAGATATGATTAGGCAATCGTTACTTTAACAAAAACAATATCTTGACTCCATTAATTTTCGGGATACTCTGCAAAACATACTAATTTAGGACACCCTGTACAAACTTCTCAATCGATTATAGCGTCTGCATTGGACTCTTGTATCGTGAAGGGTTTAGTTAATTTATTTTCTATCAATAGTATGAAAAGAACAAATAAGAACTATTAAGAAAGAATTAAGTTATTTGCATTAGTGGCCACTTTTTAACTAAAACCGGAACTGCTTTTAAATTTTTAATATTTGCTGTTTCAATTACTGTCTTTCAATTTTAAAAATACGTCAAGTCAATTTTGTTTGCGTTTTTTCATTTTTTTGATAATAATAATAATAAATATATATTTTATTTATAATAATTAGAATAAATTATTTTTAGGACAAATATAATTTAGATCAATCGATATTAGATTTATTTTCTTTAGACCAATTTTCCAAAAACCAAAAATATATTGCTATTTTGTATTGTAAACAAGCATGTACGCTCTTTTCCATTAAAATTAAAACTCATTCAATCAACTTATCTTTTCATAATATCATCGATAGAAAATCCTAATTTAATACTGGTAGGTTTGACTCCATCTTCCTCTCCATGACCAACTTTCTTCTTAGTTAAATCAAGTCCGGCTGATGTTGCGGCTACTAAACTAGGAATCTGCATGTCATAAGACTTCCCGTGACAATGCGTCATCTCGTGGTTCTTTAATTCCGCAAAATTGACGAAAAATTGTGAACACAACATGCATTCCGCAGGTCGATCAGTATGGGTTAACATGTGGGTTTTGAGGTTAGATCTTTGGTTGAATGATTTCGTGCATATGGGGCATTTGTGGGGCGATTCTTCCATGTGGAGGATTTTGTGGACGGCAAGTGTTCGCGATTGACAGAAGCCCTTGCCGCATTCGTTGCATTTGAATGGCTTTTCTTTGCTGTGGATGTATCTGAAACAAAGAAATAACATTTCATTATTTGATAATTCTAATAACACAAGAGTTTAATGTCCTTGGTGTGTATGAAACCTTATGTCGTCAAAAAGTAACGACCAGGGCCGCCGAGAGCCAGGCCGGGCCCCAGGACAATTCTCTAGATCGGTCCCGTGACAATTTTATAAAAAATATTCTCTCCTCTTTACTTAAATTGCTCTAAAAAAAGCTCTTCAAACAAAAACTTTTCCTCCTTTACTTGAATTGAATTTTCTAAAAAAAAAAGGTACCCAACCAAAAACTTCCCCCTCTGGCCCCCCTTATACCGCTGCCGGGTCTCCATTTGAGTCCGGGCCCCGGGAATTAGTCCCGGCTGCCCTCCCCCCTCTAGTCAGCCCTGGTAACGACAAACCCGTTTTTTTTTTTGTTAAAATTAGACATTTTAAATAAAACTGTCGGTGGGAAGGTTTGGTATGTCTAAAGGGTTGCGACATACGAAGTATTTTATCTACAATATGTGAAATCAAGAATAATGGATTAAATTTAAATATTTAAAAATATTTAAAAAAAAACGCTTACAATTTTTTCATAAATTGGTAGGCTTGGTAAGTAAGAAGGAGATGGAAGGCTATGTCGCTACCCCCTTAGATATACGAGCCCCGCCCACCGGAAGCTAATGGTTAAAATGCCTAATTTGTGAATGAAAAAGATTAAATTCGAAGTATTATTAAACTAAATATAAAACCATGGGTGTCCCCATAGGTGGGGAGTAGACTAACTGTTTTTTGTCGCACGTAATCGTCATAGGTTTCTGGTCAGCCGTTAGCAAAATTATTTGATAAGATATTAAAACAAATATGTTAAATGAGAGCTAAAAATATCTTTATTAAATGAATTCAAATTTACCAGCCCGGGAAACACCCTTTTTTTAATTTTTAAATTCTGCTATATGATTTTTATTATACAATTTTTTTTTCATCTTCTTTTCAGTATTATATAATCTTTTTTTAGGCTTTAAATACGTTACTAGGCGATGGTTTGACAAGGATTGAACAAAATCAGTCTGTATTTTTGTTTGCATTATTATTGTCTTTGATTGATTTAAGTGAATTTTTTTTTTAATATTTTTCATAGGTAAAATTTATTTGTTTTGTCATATAATAATCTTAGATATTTCTTGGAAATTATCGAATTACTGAATAAAAACATCCACAGTCCAACTACATTCTATGACTAGTCTACACTTCCTAAAAAGGTACCTACTATGATTATAGGCCTCTAATTCATTTTTATATCGTACCGATGATAGTTCTTGTGGTTATATCATAAATATTTTTTAATAAGTAGAAAAACTGTAAATAAAATCTTTTTATATTTAACTAATTTCTTTCATGATTGCAGTACAACCCTCATTATTATTTTACACTCCAATTATTAAAATTAGTTTTTTTTGTCATATAAAAAAAATCATTTACATTTCCTTGAACTCATAATATTCTATTTTAAACGCTTTTGTAGCGCCTTAAATTTTGTTGCCCTTAGCAATAGGTATGGGTCATACCGCCCTATCCCTTATATCCTATCCTTATATTACGTTTCTTACCTGGGTCGGGTAACAATTATGGGCATAAAACTTCAAAGCTTTAGTCACCCTGATAATAACATCTATTTAAAAATAAATTTAATATTTTAGCTATTATACAGCCAGAATGGAGTACTATAAACGAAAGTTTATTTTATTTTTAAATTTTGACATATAAAATGACCTTTTTTTTGTAAAATAGACTTCAAAAATTAAGATTTTTTATTTTCTCATAGATCATACGCGGAATTACCCCTGAGGTATCCGTTTTATAATAATAAAAAAGAATTATAGAAATCAGACGACATGATAAAAAATTATTGTTGAAAATACATAAAAAATTAAGAGTTTGATGATTTTCTCATGAACTTCATTATTAGATTTTGACCAAATTCATATGGGACCACTTCTGAAGTACCCTCTTTCTAAAAAAAGTCCTGGACCAAATAACTAGAGAGGAGGGAGCAACCCAGCACCCTGTCACTGTTGTAGAAAAAGAACGAATAAAAATGTCATTCCTTGTCAAGAAACGTCTGGACGGACCGAGAAGGTTCAAACCAGCTATATAAGTGGATGATCTTGATGTGAGAGGGAAGTTCTATGATAGATGTTATATCTTCATATTATGTTATATAGTCGAGTTGAAATAAATTGAGTTACCAGCGTAACAATATGCCAGCGCCTATGATGTTTATTTACTCAAAATAATGATATAAAGGCTAGTAGAACATATACATTTCAAACATAAACATATAAATATACATGGTGAATCCTAAGTATGTATAGAAGTCGTTAAAATAAATATATTTTTCAAAAAACTCAAAATAAGGAAGATACAAAATTAACAAATCTAAACCGAAACTAGACTTGTGTATTAAAAGTTAAACTAAATAAGTCTATTTATGTTTTTTATGTGTGAATTCAGTAGCGTGGTTATCTGAAGTACTAAGTGAATTTAAGTTGTTTAGTGCGGTAAATTGAAAATGAAGTGCGTTTAGAAGAACAGATTCTATTTTTATTTTCTGACCATAGTAGAATTTTATATAAATAAAGAGTTCCTTTATTTATTCTGTCACATTGGTTTTTTTTGCACTACATATGTTTCGCAACATTTTTTCATCTTCTAGTGCAGTCAATATTTAATAAAATATGGGGGACGATTACAAACAGTTTAAAATGTATAAAATAATAGAAACATCATCTTTCTGTTTCACAGCGTATATTTTATTAAATATTGACTGCACCAGAAGATGGTAAAAAGGTTCCAAAACATATACGCAGTGTGAAAGTTTGGATGTATGGATGGATGTTTCTTGCTCAATCACGCCAGAACGGCTGAATGGATCTGGATGAAATTTGATATAAAGATAGATTATAGTCTGGAATAGCACATATGCTACTTTTCGTCCCGGAAAAACATACAGTTCTCGTGGGATAAATTTGTTTTTGTTTTTCACAGAGCTGAAAGGGATAAAACATGATTTTTTGTATAGTGGTAGGTAGTAAAATATGAAAATTTGAAATACAGCTACTGAGAGCAAACAAATAATGACCTGTTTCAGGGTTTTTGGGATTTATAGATTTTAAGGGAGAGAAATGGAAGTTAAAAGTTTGTATGGAAGTATAGATTTTTTTAAAGGTAGGAACTTAAAAATGGGAATTACAGCTAATCATCTCAAATAAAAAATTGCATGATTTAGGGTTTTTGGAAGCTTTAAAGGGGGAAAGGGAAGAAAGGGGACAAGGGACAGAAATGGAAGTTGAAAGTTTGTATGGAAGTATAGATTTTTTTAAAGATAGGAAATTAAAAATTGGAATTATAGCTAATCATCAAAAATAAAAAAATTGCATGATTTAGGGTTTTTGGATGCTTTAAAGGGGAAAAGGGAAGAAAAGGGACAAGGGAGGAAATGGATAAAAGTTTGTCTGGGGTATCCATTTTTTCAAAGGTAGGAAATTGCAAATTGGAATAATTGTACCTACTCATCATAAATAAATAGACATTAAGGGGGGAAACGGGAGGAGAATGTTTGTATGAGACTTTCGGTTGTTTAAAGGTAGGAACTTGAAAATTGGAATTGTAGTAGTACATAATGACGTATTTCAAGATTTTGTATGTTCTCATTTTAAGGAGAGGGGGGGGGGGGAATAAAACTAAATAATAAATAAAAATACATAAAAAAATTTAGGTAAAAAAATTAATAAAAATAAGTGAAAATAATTAAAAATAAATAAATATAAATAAAAATTTAAAAGATTAATAAAAAATTAATAAGTAATAAAAATTATTAAAAATTAATGAAAATTAGATAGTAAAAAATAAAAACTATTTGACAGAATAAACCAAGAAACTTTTTATTTATACACATTCTAAATGTTATCGAGTGATTGCGGATAAAATGGGAGCAAGTCGAAGAAAAGGGTGGACAACATTGCGGGAAAATCAATCATTGTATCTCTTTCACATTTAACGTGTTCTAGCGTTACAACTGTTTTGTAAATGGTCCTTACAATGACGTAAATGTAATCAACGTTTTTAGACGAAAGTTCTATACATTATTTAAGTTAGATAGGACCGTATTGGATACATTTTGTAACAAATTAATGTAAGTTTTTTTATTTTTGAGTTTTTTTTTTTTGAAAAAGTTGTTTATTTTAATAACTTCTATATATTGTTAATATGTTCAAAAACTGAATATATTTGATTAGAACCTGAAAATAATATCAATGATGCCACAAAAAATTTACTGAAGAAAAAAATATGGACATACATTAGAGATCATACATATCTTTAAAATTCATCTATGATCTCTCAAATGGTACTGTCACTATTTATACTGATATAATAGTGTTATGTTAGCCATTTCATTATTCAGTCATGCTCTAACCCTCCAAGTCCCTCTCTGTCTTATTTGGCCTTTGAGGCGGAGGTACTTTCGCGAACATTTCAGAGTCAACGGGATACTATTTCTAGTCTATTCCAAATATAACGTGATAGTGTTTCTAATTTTTGGCGAGAACGTTCTGGAACCTTCACCATAATTTTAAATTGGTACATAAATATTGGTGGAGAATAACGCTGTATCAGTTATTATATGGACAGTGAAGATAAATAGCGAACATTTTAAAGACATTCGAAATATATATAAATTAGAATAGTAGTGTTATAAAATAAATAAGTGTTTAAATAAATTATTGATAAATAAACTTTTGTTTAAAATAAACAAACATCACAATAGGAAGGCACAGAAATTTTAGTACATAAAGTGGCGTATTTCATTATATACATATCTTTAAAACTCACCTATGATCTCTCAAATGGTCCTGTCTCCTAAAGGCCTTTCCGCAAATATCGCAGGAATAAGGTCTCTCATCAGTATGCGTCCTTTCGTGTATGAGTAAATTATAACTTTTCGTAAACTGCCTGTTGCAGTACTTGCAAATAAACTGCTTCTTCGGCCTGGTGCTGGTACCCAACGTCTTTGGACCGACAGGTGGTCGATTGGTCACGTTCATATCTTGAAAGTGGTGGTCCCTCGTATGGTAGATAGCCGCGTTTCGGAACCAGTGGTTCATAAAAACTGCGTTGTAGGAATGGACCGGCGAAAAAGATGGTTCGATCTGCGGTTCTGATCGGTACCAGTTTTGGTAAGGAAGCGCCACGAGTGGCGGAGACATCGTGCAGTACGTCGGTGTATGTGGAGGTGTTAAAAGAG
Organism: Psylliodes chrysocephalus; assembly: GCA_927349885.1. Taxonomy (NCBI): domain Eukaryota; kingdom Metazoa; phylum Arthropoda; class Insecta; order Coleoptera; family Chrysomelidae; genus Psylliodes; species Psylliodes chrysocephalus. The sequence goes on along the minus strand of OV651830.1, from coordinate 717,863 downwards.
GCGAAGTACTGTCTGGTTCCTGTTTTATATGTCCGAAGTCGTATATTCTTGGAGATACTGAAAATACATTATATATTAAGTATATTCCCAAAAATTGCCAATTTTTAATTTCAATTTGTCACATTTTAAATAAAAAATTATATATACAGGGTGATGAACATGTGAGTAAAGATGTCAGTGGTATTTTTTTTTTTTTAATGGGACACCTTTATATTACAGTATAATTTTTTTTGAAATCGGCATGGAAATTTGAATTCCATTAAATACTATCAATTTTTGCAGAATAAATTATTAGATAGAGGATGATTCGTGTAGGAGGAATGATGTCATTGATATTTTTTAATTTAACCACTTCTCTTTGGGTGCGATTTTCGTTTTCAAATCATATTTTCCAAAGAATTTAAATTCTTTCTGATTCAGTTAATTTGATAAAAAAAAATTTTCATAAAAATTTATTACTTAATAATTTTTCGAACAAAAGATAAAAGTAAAAGATGGGATTTCGCTTGTTTTAAAATTTTTAAATTGTTTGTTTTTGTTCCCTCATAAATTGACTGTACCAGAAAATAGAAAATACTGTTTTCGAAACGTTTGAAGAGCTTTGTAAAATAAAAACTTATGACCAATACAACTAAGGAACTTTTTATTTGTAGAACAGATAAGCAGTGCCGGCGTGTGACCTAGTCTACTTTCAATGAATCTTTTTTTGTTAGAAAGGAGTGATCCCATAAAAATTAGGCCTATTAGAAAATCATCAACTTCTTCATTTTTTTCAAGTATGTTCAGTGATAATTCTTTACAATCTTTTCCGATTTCTAGGATTCTTTTTTTGTTCAGGGGTGGTCCCATATAAATTTGGTCAAAATCTGGTAATGGGATCTATATAAAAATCAGCAAACTCAATTTGAAACATCTGCACGATTTAGAAGTCGGTTTTTTAAAATTATCATACTCGTAATTACCTTTTCACATGAAAAATGGGGTGTTGATTAAAAAAAATATCGATGACGTCATTCCTCCTACACGAATCATCCTGTATGTAATAATTTCATTTGAAATCATGCCCAAACGAATATGTATTCTTATAATATAATACTTGTTTTGGTTATTAACTAATTATATCACTATTATAAACACCCCTTAGGGGGGTGCTAGGGGGTCATCAAACTAAACCATTTTGTTTAATAAATATATTATTATGTCCGATAATGCTTCGATTAAAGTTTAAAATCGATTTCAATTTATTTTTTACATTTTGTTAATATCTTTTGGACCTATTAGCGTTTATACAAAATGTCCATAGGCGTGCCGACGGGGTAAATCTTTAATCGGAAACAAATCATTTTCAAACATAAAATCTTCTTCCTATATTTAGGAAAACCCTGTATATGTAGGTGTCGAAAAAATGAAGTTAAAAGTTAATCAGAAGAGCATTAGGATCTCATCTAATGAAAAAAAATATGTTCTTGAGTAAATACAGTCTTCAACAATATCCATATCCCACGTGACTAAATTGATATCTTCAATTGGTAAAAATTAACACTAGTCTACAAGCAGGCTACGGAGGCTACTTTTGAAAGATACATCCTTACAAATATATTTCTATTAGAATACAAAAAGCAGAAATATTACATTGTATTCTATTATTACATTGTATTAAGTATTGTATATGGTGTACCAGCCTCCTCGTAGACTAGGCGACGAGCCGCCACTGAACATTAGTAACCCTAAAACAATGTCACTGACCTATTATTGACAGAACTGATACTTAAAATGTCATAAGAGTCACTAAGAACGGCTATTTTCATCAAAATTCCTATTTTACCAGATCACGTGAGATGCTGTGCCTCGTTAGTATGGTTATTTTTTTTTAAATAAACTAGAAAAAAAATTACCTTGTTTATCGCATTCCAAAAACTGATTCAAGTTCATCTCGAAAGTCTGTAAGTCCGAAAAATTTAGAACTCGAAAAAATAAAATACCGCGAAGGTCACACTGACACAATAAAAAACACACTGTGTAGCAATGACAGTGGCTGAACTGACGGCAAGTGTCAGATACAACTTACTACAGACAACTGTTTGCTACCTACTGGTGGATCTAGTAGCCCGAATCGGTTTCGGTCCGCCTTTCGCTTTTGTTCGACCGGCTCGGATTGGTCGACATCGACAAAAAGTCGGGGAAAGGGAAAATCGTTACAGTTTTGGGGGTGGCATTTTAGGAAGCTTTCGCAAGGCTAATTTGATAGCAGCGATAGAGATAGGCTTTTATTGCTAATCGTAATAATGGTTTGTTGTAAAACGGGATTCTATTGTGGTTATTGCTTTTTTGTGTGATGACTGAGTATTTTTAATACTTACAATGATTGTATCTCATGATCTATAAAGATAATATTCGAATATGCTTGAAATTGTGGGGAACTTAAATGATATATTACAGAATTCAACCCCATATGAGCTAACTACATGAACAAAAAATTTACTACCCCTCTAATCATTAGAAAGCTAGTCAAAAATGTTTTTTAACTATAAGTTGGTACTTCAAATTTTGAATGCAAAATAATTTATGGCATATTTTACTAAAAACTAACAAAAAATGGATATTAAATGTTTTAAACTTTACTGGAAGTGAAAAAGCTGCCAAAATTGTACAAAAGTACTGAATTTATTTCCAGAAAAGTCCTTTAAATTGGATAAAAGAAAAACAAAATCGTTTTTGGACTCTCTTAAGTGGGTGTATTTTACGGTTTTATTCACAAAATGTAAATCTTCGAACAACGGATCAATTATTCAATGAATGCTTAGAAGTACTATCGATATACAAAAGGGAATTAATATTAAAAAAAAATATACGATACTACAAACGTTATTAAAGCAAAAAAATTAAGGTTTTCAACCTCTAAAATATAGTACTTTCTATGGAGAAAATAATAATGTTTCTAACAAAATTACACTCGGAGATGTAATTCTGCAACATAGAGGGTACTACACACAAGAACCGACAAGTTGCCTGTTTCGATTTCCACAATCCACATCGTTCTAGCCACACTCGTCACTCCGATTTCGAACAGTCACCAAGCTCCGGAGTCGTTCGTATAAATCGTTCTGTCAGTCACTCTTCTTTCGACCTTCAACCAACTCACTTAGTTTAATATTTTGTAAATTATGCTATAGTTTTGTCTTCAAGTAAGTGAATATTGCAATGTAACGTTCATTAGCGTTTGATTTCATGGATTCTTTTCAAGAGGTACGATTTCAATTGATCTGTACTGGTTTTAGCTTTAACCAAAGACTTAAAAAATAAGTCCTTAATCACAACTGGCCATCAAGATGAAACAATGTTTAGAATTGCTTCAAATTTTAAACAATCTCTAGTAAAAAAAAATCTGATGTGACTTTCCTATATAGTTATTACAGGTTTTTCCGGTTATTTTGTAAAACCTATTGTAGCACCTCTGTAAATGTTTAGAGGATAAACTAAATATATACATTTTCCACGTACTTCTAATTCGAAACATTTTTTATATACCTATATTCATTGCCAACGAAAATACTGAAAAATTAAAATTTTACACTTTTCCTCCAATTTTTCCATTACGGTCCATTTTAGAAGAATCATGTATAAAACAAAAATTACAGATATCGATATCGCAAACAACTTATTTCTTAAAAATCAGAATTTTGCACATTTTTTCAAATATCTCGAATACGGACTATTTTAGGAAAATTGTGTATAGGACAAAAGTTGAAGAAAATATTATTAGAAGCATCTTTTAATTAAAGAATTTTTTTCTGCAAACGTAAATAACAGATATATTCCATAAAATATAAAAATTACCCCCACAGATGTTCCAACTCTGCCTAAAATCTAACCAGTTCACCACAGGCCGTAATAAAACTTAAGTTTAAAATTTTGTGTTTTTCGTTGTATCCGTTCATGAGTTATCGAGAATACAGACACATAGACATACGCACACAAACAGGCATCATCACGAAATTAGTCAAAACGGATTCAGGGGACCTCAAAACGTAAAAATCATGATTCCTATACTTTCCATATCTATATACAGATAGGAAAGTAAACAACGTGAAAGAGACTGACAGATAGACACAGAGGTAATTCCATAAGTTTTATTTTTTGCAAAGTATGGAATAGACATAGATATATAACCAAGGAATAGAACACTAAAAATGATGATATTTATAAAATAGAATGTTTTTATTAGTATGTAGATTTATTGTTTGATTATTAATAAAAATTTAAATATAATAATAAATTAAAAAATGTTTTTATTCTTCCAAATAATGTTTAAAATAAAAATCAATTCTATAACCGTAAGCATCTTATTTTATAATAAACCGTTACAATCGGATCAGTGATCTTAAGTAGTAATTATTAAGATACTATCTTCTATTTCATACCCTAAGTAGCTATTAAGTGTCTCATCTATTTATAAACGCATGCAAGGCACAAAAGTAGTTTAATAATCTCTATTACGATATCCATGTCTCTGGGTGATAATGATAATTGATAATGCGGTGGGAAGAAAGCTGTTCCCAGATGTAGGTAAGCCTTTAGGGATTTATCACTATCTGCACCTATATAATCTAGTAGGCGTTGCACAATGAGGGTTGTGAAAACAAAATTCGTATAGGACCATCGTGTATCCGTAGGGGTTTTGTTTTAATATTGTGCATGCCCTTTGTAGTGGGCGGTTGGGATCCCAGCATAGGTTTTTATATAATAATACTTCGTAAAATTCGTTAAATAAATATTATCTCTTTGGTATTAATATCCCAAAAAAATTAAGTTTGCAGTCTGAAAACTCTAATAATTGACTGAATTTGTTATACCCACTTCCTGGACTTTTTTATTTCCAAAAATATAGCAAATTTTATAAAGTCCCTCACTGACGTACAAACGTATATATTGGGAAAGATTTCGTCCTAAACTTAGTGAAAAAATTAAATTAAATATCCCAATTAGGACAACGAAAGATTTGGATAGAGAAACAGAATGTTTTATGGTTAATATCTAACAAGCTGCATGGAGTAATACACTATTAATACAAAGGAGAACCCTAGGTAATAATTACCCAAAGAAATAAGGACTTGAATACAAAACAAAAGAAATGATTGAAAGGGGGCAAAAAATGAGAACTGAAGAGAACAAAAAGAAATTAAATAGATTTACTAGAGATGGGTAAAGCAAGCTATTTTTAAGCAGTGAAAACCACTTCTGCTACAACAAAAAAAGGGCTCACAGATGACCAAATCACTGATAACTTATTATGGAAAGCTGTCAAAGAAATAAACATACAAACCAATCCAACACATACCCCCAATACGAACAAAAAATGGAATGTGGGCAAAAAGTTTCATTTTCCACTCGAACCCAGAAGGTAAAGAAATTGAAATGGACAACCAAAAGGAAATTAGTGATATAGAAAAAATATTATTAACTAGTCCTAAAGAAGTACAAAGAGAAATAAAATAAATACAACGAAAAGGTCAATATGTTCGTCTACTATTGAAAACTGCAGAGGAACTAATGGTACCCAAACCTGAAAAACTCAATTATGATACAACATCATATTGACCAATCTTACTTCTACCTGTGATATCAAAACTATTTGTATATATGTATATAAAGTATAAAAAGGAGAGGGTCAAATACCAATCCATGCGGAACCCCCTTTTAACAATTTATTTTGTACCTGCCTTATTTTCAATGTAAATAATGTATGACCTATTTGATAAATAGCTTTCTACTAAATCAATAGCTATGCCACCATACTATTAATTAATATTCTAAGGTCAACACAATCAAATGCAGCATTTAAATCGATAAAGTCAATCTCGTGTGTCCAATTCTTAGCCTTCTAATATTTTCTTTCTTGAAAAGAAATAACGTAAAGTTTGCAGAATTTAAGTATACAAACAAGGCATAAAAATTGTAATAAAATGTCAGTGTTGACAGAAAGATAATATTCCAGACTGCAACAAATTTCTTTAATCCCGCAATACAACAGTCATGAATCTCTTCAAATAATAAAAAATTGCAAAGTATCCAATATGAAATATATATAATCGGGAAAACATGAAAGTGCCGCCTTATCAGTTCTTTGTTATAGTAGTCAACATATTTTTAGATAAGAGGTATCGAGACATTTATATACATCCTTTCATCTTCGCCGATATAATTTATATAAACGGTAGCAATAAAAGATAAAATAGCTTTTATATTTCTGTTTTCGAGAACACTTCAAATAATAATTAAAGATTTATATTATTTTAAAATATAATCGAATTAATTGGATATTATTGCAACTAAACATATTTTGTGTTGTGTTATATCTGCCAAAATTATTACAATAAATCAAATAGTATAACAATTATATAATATTACAGTGTGGCTCAACGAAAGCCCAATAAGGTAGAGGTTTTAATGAATACAGGTTCTATTTTCCTATGAAAATCTTCATTTACCCGTTCAATTAATTAAAAAGACAATATACAGGGTGTCCTTTAAAATGTGTCCCAAAATTCTCAGGCAGATTCCTTAACCAAAAAATGGAAAAAAAGTTCCTATAGACCTATGTCCTAAAGTGCCCCCTAAGCGAGCAACAGCCTCTCGAAATCATTTTTTTTATTTTGATTTTTTGAACTTTCTTAAAAATGGAAACAAATAAAAGAACCAAATTTTGGCTGTTAAATATGATCAATAATAGTGACCTTTTTACACCTTCAAAAAGAAATTATTTCGTCAGGGGTGTACTTGGGAATTTTTTGAAAATTTTGATTATTCATAACTTTTTTGTGTTTTTGGTAATGACTTATCCATATTTTTTTTTACATTCTACATTGAAAACTACGTCAAAAAGGAATACTTGTTTGATCTCGATTGGAGCAGCCGTTTCCGAGAAAACATCATCCAAAGATATTCGTCCACTTTAGCTTAATTTTCAATTTTCCTAAATTACCTCGGTGAATCTCGTAAATAAAAATAACTTTTTTAGCTCTCTCTAAATAATTGTAGTTCAAATGTCGTGGTGGGACTATTTTTATTTAATAATAAGAAACGGTTTAAAAAAATATTTATTCTAAAAAAACAAATCAAAAAAAATTAAAGCAGATGCTCAATGTGGCGACCATTGGTTTCCACACACAAGCGCAACCGTCGCATCATAGACTGTCTTACACGAAAAAATACTTCAGAATTATTCCTAAGAACTTCGCAATGATGAAAAACTCGTTCTTCCAATTCTTCAACTGTTTCAACAGGACTGGAATAAACCAATGATTTTAAATAACCCCAAACAAAAAAATCCATTGGATTTAGAACTGGTGAACGAGGTGGCCAGTTAACAGGACAACCTCTGCCAATTACTCTACCCTCAAATCTTTCGTTAAGGTGCTGTCTAGCTTCAAGGCTGTAATGTGGTGGAGCTCCATCATGCATAAACCACATGTTATGTCTGATTTGAATCGGAATATTATCAAGAAGCTCATGTAAGTTATTTTCCAAAAAAAGCCTGTATGCTGCTCCATTTAACCTATTCGGCAAAACAAATGGTCCAATAAGGTAATTATCAATAACTCCAGCCCAGACGTTTATTGAAAATTTATCCTGGTGGTGACGTTCAACAACCGCGTGAGGGTTATCTTCAGCCCATTCATGCATATTTCGAAAATTTATTATACCATCTCTAGTGAAACCAGCTTCATCGGTAAATAGCACTTTATTAAGAAACATTGCATCTTGATTACATCTTCCAAGAAACCATTCAGAAAAGATAACTCGCGGCTCATAATCAGTAGCTTTAAGTGCCTGAACTTTTTGAATGTGGTAAGGGTACAATTGTTGTTCACGCAAAACTTTCCATACCGTGTTACGTCCGACTCCCACTTCTGAAATTAAATGAGAGAATCTGTGTAGTGAATAGTTAAGAAAGAGAATCCATTGATTTGGGAAATCAGATTTTTTCTGCATAACGCAACTCTTTTCGATACGAAAAGTCGTGAAATGTAAGAGAAGCAATAACAAGTAAAAAAACTAGTTTTATACGATAAGGTACGGGGTAGCTAAAATAATAAATAAGTAATTACTTACCATTTGCTATTTTTCTGGTACTTGTCGATGGGGTTTCAGCTACCCTATCCAAAATTGCTTCTTCCAAAGCAGGAGTTCTCACATAATTTTGTCTTCCACTGTTACTAGAGTTTTTCTTAAATGTACCAGTTTCCCGAAGTCTATCGTCAATTCTAGAAAACGTCTTAGCGCATGGAAGATGCCTATTTGGAAAGCGCTCCTGATAAAGTCTGCGAGCTTCATTGGCATTTCCAGAAGCGAGTCCAAAACATAAGTGCATGTCCGTCATTTCGCCGAATGTGTAATCATTATTGTAGTTATTGTGAGCCATTTTAAACAAAATAATAACAATACAACGAATCGCACCAGAACACTTTTAGAAATAATGTTTAACTGAAGAAACATTTTTATCAGTGAGCGAAAAAAATTATCCATGAAACACAAAAACGCCAAAAAAATACATATTTTTACTTTTTTATTCTAAACAGCTAAATACAAACCTTATGGTCTTCATAATAAATAAATGGGAACTAAATTTTTAAATTTTATTTAGAGAGCTAAAAATAGTATACAGGGTGATTGATTAGTGTGAGGAAGCTCTGTAGATCTGTTATAATAAAAGTAGGCAGCTTTAAGCTTCACATTTTAAAATTAGTTACGATGTGACAGGGTGTTTCATAAGGCCGTGCCAAATCAAAGTTATGTTTTTTAAATGGAACACCCTGTATATTTTTATATTTTTAGAATCTGCTCGATAATCTGATTTCAATGATATATCACACTTGTTATCTAATATGAATAGTAAAGGATCTACAGCTACTCAAAAATCACATTTTTTCAAATTCAGGTGGCTGTTGTAGCCAAACAGTTGGAAATCGAGGAAAACGGCTTACAGTCCCTATCCTAACTTTTTAAGGTCTATTCAGTGACATAAAATACATATTATTTGATACAGGGTGATCAAAAATCCAAAATCACATCCGATTTTTGATCACCCTGTATCAACTAATATTTTTTGCCACTGAATAGACCTTCAAAAGTAAGGATAGGGACATGTAAGCCGTGTTCTTCGATTTCCAACTTTTTGGCTACAACAGCCAAAATTGAAAATTAACCTAAACTGCACGAATATCTTTGGATGATGTTTTCTCGGAAACGGCTGCTCCAATCGAGATCAAACAAGTATTCCTTTTTGACGTAGTTTTCAATGTAGAATGTAAAAAAAAATATGGATAAGTCATTACCAAAAACACAAAAAAGTTATGAATAATCAAAATTTTCAAAAAATTCCCAAGTACACCCCTGACGAAATAATTTCTTTTTGAAGGTGTCAAAAGGTCACTATTATTGATCATATTTAACAGCCAAAATTTGGTTCTTTTATTTGTTTCCATTTTTAAGAAAATTCAAAAAATCATAATAAAAAAAATGATTTCGAGAGGCTGTTGCTCGCTTAGGGGGCACTTTAGGACATAGGTCTATAGGAACTTTTTTTCCATTTTTTGGTTAAGGAATCTGCCTGAGAATTTTGGGACACATTTTAAAGGACACCCTGTATATACTGTTAAGCAGCAACCTGCAGCGTGCTGAAGTCGTCATAAGTAAGGGTACTAGTAAAAGAAGGGGGAATGTCATTCCACGTCAAGAAAAATCTGGACAAATCTAAAATGTGAAAGCAAGCTATAAGTCGGTGATCCTAGATTAGATTAGGAGCTGGACGTTATTTGTCCTTGTCCACCGCGACCTTTTCAGATCTATTGTGGGACTCCGTTTGTTTTAGAGTATGTCGTCTAGTTTGATCTTTTTTATTAGACTTAGTATCTTTGACAGTGGCTCCCGCATGTAGTTGCATGCATTTGGCTTTTCTTCGTCATTCCAGCCAGGCCATCACATTGAAACAGGACGTGGAACGATGTTTCCTCGTCTTCTTCACAGAACCTGCACAAAGTTGCTTCTTCTGCTGGATTGATGACACTCATGTGCCTTTTAAGGCGACAGTGTCCGGTAAGAAGACCTGTCTCAGTCTCGGATAGTTGTTCTGCTATTCCTGAGACTCTTTTTGCATCCATTGTTTGATGGATGCCTTACACCAGGCCTGTACAACATACGGCCTGCGGGTCACATGCGGCCCGCCATTGTTGTTTTGGCGGGCCGTTGGCAGTTGACCAGTTTGGCCCGCCTTCGTCAAACTATACACTTTTAAGTAACAAACTTGCATTTAGGCTGACGACCTTTTTTTAGAAGCTCGATCAGCAGGAATTGGTGACCTTATAATTAGAATTATAACGTAAGGACCTTTTTTTTAGAATCTGAACAGACCCCTATAGGCTAAGGTCTCTCTTGGCCCTCGTACACTTACGGTTTCTCAAACTGGCCCTTTGAAAATCTCCACAGAAGGGTTCGGGGCATGTCATGGCCTTATCGGAGCCTTCTCGGGCTAATCGTCGGCCTTTTCGTTGCTCTGATATTCCTCACGGCCTGACACCCAGGCTAGGATCACATTGTTTAGACTACTTAGCTCTGTCAGGCTTTTTAGACAGTCTTTCACCAGTCGTGATTTGATTTTTGGTTAGAAAATTGCCTTTAAAACTGCTTGGTTATCAGAGTATATGGCAATAGTTTTGCCTGATACTTGCTGATTTAGTATTTCTTTTGCACAGTGTTGTATGGCTATTAGCTCAGCCTGGAACACTGTTGCATATTTTCCCAAACTCAGCGAAATCTTCGACTTGGGTCCATAGATTCCAGCACCGGCTCCTTCTTTGGTTTTTGAACCGTCTGTGCACCAGACGAGTTCAACCCGTTTTGCTTGCCAATATAGCCTTGTGTGATCGGCGCTATGAAGTTGGCTTATTGGGTTTTGTCCCTGCATTAGCCTGTGAATAGCTGACCTGGTTTCTCCTTGTATGAAGATGTGCAGTGGCGTGAGTTTCAATAATATCTCCATTGCTGCAGTTGGCATAGTGCGCATGGCCCCAGTAGTACTTAGACAGGGAGTTGGCCTATTGCACTTGCATGCGCAGTTTTGGTTACCCACGCCACTGCGCCATAGGTTATCATGGGTCTTATCACCCTTGTGTATAACCTTATGGTCATTTTGGGGTTTAGACCCCAGTTTTTCCCACATATTCTTCTACAGCTTACAACAGCTATTGTAGCTTTGTGTGTGAGTTTTTTGAGATGTTGAGTCCACGTCAGCCTTTGGTCAAATATGACTCCAAGGTATTTGGCTTCTGTGACGAATAAGATAACTATGTTGTTTAGTACTAGTGGTCTTAGTCCTGTAAGTAGTTTTTTTGTGAATGGTACAATTGTTGTTTTTTGTGCGTTAATAGACAATTGTTTCTGTTTGCACCAGTTATTCAGTATGTTTAGAGCTGTTTGAGCTCGCTCCGAGACTATGCCTGCAAATCGCCCCCTGACGATAATTGCTAGGTCGCCTGCGTATCCTAGGCACTGTTAGCCTTTTTTGGACAAGAATTGACCACAGCATTGGAGATAATATTCCTTCTTGTGGGCAGCCCCGTGTAACTTTGCCTGTATGGTTGCCTTTCCTAGAATGGATAAAATGATCCTGTTCTCTAGACAGGCAGTGATCCATTAGGATATTGTAACTGGGACGTTTCTCTATTCTAGAACCTTGGTAATCCTATCGTCAGGTAAATGATCTACGAAAAATCTCCAAAAACGACCCAAAACGACAAAAAATTCATACCTACCCCTTTGTTAAATCTCAAAAATCAAGAGGACCCAGAAAATTATGAAAATTTTTATATACCTTAAATATTGGTCGAAAATAACGAAAAACATAATTTTAAAATTATACTAAATGATTTGTCCTATCCAAGGATCCACGAAAAATCTCTAAAACGACAAAAAATCCATACCTACCCCTTTATTAAATCTCAAAAATTAAGATGACTCAGAATATTATAAAATTTCGTATATATCTTATTATTTATTATTGAACATACACATTTTGAGATAGAATTTAAACCAGTGCCGACATTTGCCTGAGACCGGATCTGTTTTGACTCTACACTGCGTTCTCAGTGTGTCTCCCACTAAAATAAGTAATTTTTTTTATCGAACCCAATAATTTTATAAAAATTTAGTCAAAAATAGAAAAACTCGGCAATGTGTAATTGGTTATATAAACGATACATCTCATAGGTACCTCATATATACGTTTTTTTACAAAACATTTATCTAAAAATAAATTAAGCGAAATTTATCCTCGACAAGACAGATTCTACGTCTTAGGCAGGTGCTATTTGAAATTTAGAAACCCAAGCTCCGTAATATATGGTGTCTACCTATAGTTTCGAGGCAAATTCAACAGTGGTAGTTCTTGTTTAAAAATTAGTGACTCCCGGTAAGAATAAAAGATAACCACTGGCAAAATTCTGAAAAACACCTTGCGTTTTATTGAATTATTCATGTATGAGGGAGTGGACGCACCTTCTGGACATATAGGTATAACAACACACCTGTTGGTTCGGGTCTGATTGATACCTCGCAACCCGGAGACTTGGAAACCGTTTAATTTGGTCTACAAATGATTATATGGCTTCTTTTTTTCGGAAAATTCGTTTCTTTATGGTTTTTAGCACAGTGTAACCGAAGATTACCAAAATGAGACTACATTTCCCAAAATTATCGTCATGCAATGTTATTAACGTTGTTGCCCTATACTGTTTTTGATGTAATAGAAAAGATTCCAAAATGATTAAAATTAATAAATTGAATAAACAGAATACAAGTATTTACAAAAATTCAATAAAATCTCCACAAGAAAATTGGAACAACCTATTTATATAAACGAAGGGGTAAAAATATTAATTAAAATCCAAACACAAATAAACCCACTATATTCGTATGAATATTGAATACAAAAACCCAAGTAAACATGGGCGCCGTTCAAAACATTTCCAGGAGGAGGCAAATCTTATAGTCGAAAGCCATGACAAAAAAAATCAAAAATCACAAATCCAGGGGGGCAAACGCCCCCCTTGCCCTCGTGTATCCGGTAATTTTCTACTCCGCGATTGTGTTGTGTACAGTGTTGCCACCAGCCGATGAAGAAATTATCGTGCAGTGCTGCCAAAATTACAGATTTTTCTTGAAAATTATGTTACAATTTTCTTTATTTTGTTGTTTTGGAAAAAACACGTCATGCTTATTTTAATATAATATATAATAACACAAAAACTTAAATGTAGACCAAAATTATTTCGTATCAAAATGAATAACAATATTGCCATCTTCCTCGTGTTCATAGGATGTTATTGATCTAATCATCTCCTGTGTAATATTAAAATTGTAGCATTCACCGTTTACACTTTGAGAAGCTACTAATAGTGAATTTACAGTACCACTGTACCAATTATTTAAACATTAAATTATTAGAGTCACGAATTTGGAAAAATTTTTACCAGTATTTGTCAATTAATATCTAATCATTTACCCATCCATTTAACTCTGTATAAGTTCAATTCTTAGACTAAAAAAATATGTTACAATTATCGATTATGTTACACATTATCGTTTAACTTAATTTTTAGGAAAAATGCTACAATTCCATAATTATAAGTGGCAACACTGGTTGTATATCCCGACGAACAGCCGGGGATCCACACGTCATTGTCTATGTTCTTCTATCCCTGACCAAAGGCGACTCTAGGTGTCTAGGTTTTATTTGTAACACTATATTATATAATTTTATGGTTTTCAAAAATTTTCGAATTAATAATAGTATAATACACACCTAGGTGGGAAGAGTTTCATTCCTGTCGTGAGATTAGTTAGAACACCGAGACGCGAAGCGTCGAGGTTAGCTATGATCTCGAGACAGGAATGAAACTTCCTACCGAGGTTTGTATACTATTTTATTTACAACCATCATATTTCGATCAAAGTTAATAAATCTCTGTTTCGTTCTGAACATACCTAAAATATTACATTTAACGATAAATTACCAAGCGAGCGCTTTTCTCAGAATAATCAAGTAAATATAATGTTACTGTGATTACGGGGTAAACAACTGTCACCAATATAAATAAATGTCAGATAAAGCCGGATATTAAATTCGCGAATAATAAATATCAATAAGTAGTTTGTTGTATTTTAGTTCATTGTTGTTTTTTATTGTTTGCCATTAAATAGGTATTATAAAATTTGTCAAAAAAATGTGTTATTTTTTTTTTAAATATAAACAATATTCTTCTAGAATAGATGAAATGAGGGCGGGAAGTAGAGGTGTGTAATGTGACACTTCCCAACCTTCAATGACGTTAGTAATGACAACATTACATATATGGTTGTAAATAAAAACCATTTACAAACTCTTTGATGATAGAAAACGAAAGACCTCGATGTTTGTCACGAAGCCTTGGCCAAAGAATCCATCAACAATGTGGTCATCTAAAGATGGATCAAAGGTCACGCTACATCGAAAGGCTGATTTACGAACCAAGAAGATAGCCAAGCAAATACTTTTTGGACCTGGTCCTTTTATCGGTAGTGACAAATCTAAATAAAAAACATTCCTTTGTGAAATTCAAGGAAAGGTGGGATGAAACAAAAAGCTGTAAAGTTTCCAGGGAGCTTTCAAGTCGCCACAGGCATTGCTGAGTAAGGAAGCATCTCCACAGCATGGGACTGTCATAATCCTCACTCTGTAGGGAGTACGAACAAGAAAATGATACCATCGAGCATATCCTCTACGATTGCCCGACGCCCTCATTTATTAGAAAATTTGTGATCGGCGAGTATCGGCTAAAACCGGTCGATATAAGAGAAACACCTCTTGGCGCCGTTGCCAACTACATCAAATCGTCTGTAGACGAGCTAAGGAGGTAATTCACCCTCCTCACGTTACACACATAGAAGTGCCAATTTATGACAGTTCATAAGTTAGGTAAGAAAACCATAGAATATTCTATGAGTTTACTGTGACTACTAATCACAGAGTAACCTTATTTTTCCAATCATTCACTGTTGGGTTCTAATTAATAGTGTTGTTCCTAAAGTGGCGCTTGAAAACAGTAACTAAGCCTACACAGAACACGAGTCTAATAACCTAAGTAGTTGATACCAATGACATCAAATAATAGAAAAAACTACAGCTCTGTTTTAAAATAATTTTATGTCACATTTCCTCTTGTATCATTTCCTCATTAAAAATATCTAATATTATTAATAATTATTTTTATATTTTACCTATTTTAATTTTTATTTTTTTTTTTTTTAAATATTTAAGTATTTTTAGTCTTTTTACTTTGTAGTTTCGTGTGGTTTATAATTTTATATAGTCTATAGACTTAGGGTGAGATTACAGAACGTCTGCAACTTTGCAGATCTGCAAATATGGCGGCAACTTTGAAAATGTGCAAATATGACTGACTTACACATGCAAGTATCAAGTTTTCGTATTCCAAATTTGGGTTTAGTGTTGTTGGGGGTAATAAACCACAATAAATATTGCGAATTTGCAGATATTTTTTTGGAATACTTGCATTTGTAAGTCCGCCATATTTGCAGATCTGCAACTTTGCAGGTCTGCAAATATGGCGGCAACTTTACAGATTATTAGAGTTTTTAAACATAGTAATGGATTTGGGTTTAGTGTTCTTTGGGGGTAATAAACCACAATAAATATTGCGAATTTGTAGATATTTTTTGGAATACGAAAACTTGATACTTGTATCTGTAAGTCCGCCATATTTGCAGATCTGCAAAGTTGCAGACGTTCTGTAATTTCACCCTTAAGGGATTAAAAAACAATTTCATAAACAAATCTGTCATAGCGGATTTTCCAACGATAATTCCTTATCTATCATGCATCTGAAAAAAAATGTGAGTAATGTGTTCTATAGAAATAATAACCGTTCAAGCCAAGCGGCACCTTTTGACAATTTGAACAAATAGAATAAAACGTACTTTTACTCATTTAATACATTTTTAAGGCCGCCCGCCTAGCATCGAAACATGCTGCTTTGAGTCAATAAACGCAGGTCCGTCTTTAAAATAAACTGATTCACTTAACAGAAAAAAATATAAATCATAGAATTAATAAATGCAATTTTTATCAGTATTTTTTTGTATATATAAATGTATTTATTAAAATAATGAACAATATTTACTTACTATTTAATAGTGATACCGCGAGACGAGAGATTCTCGTCTCTCGTCTCGTCTTGTCTCGTCTCGAACGAGACGAGAGAGACATTTTCTCTCGAAAACAGATTCGAGACGAGACGAAAGAGTGTCATCTTTCGACGAGAATTTCTCGTTCCTCTCGAGCTCTCTCGGGCTCTCTCGAACAATTTTATCTTTGCTTATTTGAAATTTTCAAATGCTTATCGTAACTTAAAATTTTAACATATTAGATTTTGAGATATTCAAAAAGTTAACTATAACTCACCTATTCTATATACAGTATAGTATGTCCCCCTAAGTTGGAATCATATGGAAAACTTTTTTATTATTAATTTTAGGAAAAAAGTTATTATTCATAAAAAGTTCTGCATTATCTAAAACCTAGAACACAGTCATCAAATATCAAATTATTTCAGTGGTATACGAGGTTTGTCAAAAAAATATGAGTTTTACTCAAGAGTAAAGTACCTTTATTCTTTATACGACTGATAAAATTTGATATTTGATGGTTGTAATCTAGGTTTTGGATAATGCAGAACTTTTTATGACGAATAACTTTTTTTCCCAAAAATTAATAATAAAAAAGTTTTCCATAGGATTCCAACTTAGGGGGACATACTGTATATATTAAAAGGTAACAAATGATACATGTGTTAAGTATTAGGATTTTATAAATAGTGATTAATAAGAAAAAATATTTCTCATTTCATTTATACAATAATTTCTTATATTTAATCCATTCTGCTTTTTTGAGGTTACTTTTGAAGATAAGTTGAAAATTTTTAAGCGTTTTTTCGAAAAACTGTCAAAGAAAAGGTAATACAAACGAATGTATTATATACAGTGAGGACGAAAATTGTACCTTCCTCTATTTTAACTTCTAAATGAAAAAAGATAATGACAAAACAAAAACGAGATAAAACTCAAGAGATGTTATATTTTTGTTATAAAGAGATGCACTTTACTTGAGACACGTAAGATAGAGGGAGTTACTAGCTTTAAATTTTCTAATGGAAAGTAGGGTCATGTGATATCTCATTTGAAATATATTTTCTATATTTATACGTTTATGTAAACAGATTTAGGTTTTTATGTTTTTATAGAAATTGTATTAAATAAATTCATAAAGTAGGTTATTTTTTTTTTATTTACTGCTTCAACCTCGAAGGTATAATACTTTATAAATGCTGTTTTTTACATGAGTATACAATGGATAATTAACATTTTGGCTAGTTCAGAGTAAATGTCAGTATCTTTTATAAATTTAAGTAATTTTTTACTGTTAGAGGAATTTAACACTGCACAAATGGCAATTTTTTGTAGCTGATACTTTGTTCTTATACAGACATGTTCTGGGCCTTTACTCATAAGTTATATTCTCTCGTATTAACAATTATTGTTTATTACTAAAAAACGCTTCTCGTATTTACTAAAATAAATTAAAAATATCAAAACTACTTGACGTATTAAATTTTTCATAACTTCTTAGCAAAAAAAAGCTTATTAAAAAATTCTCTTCTAACATTATCTAACATTTCTAGGATTATTTCGGCACACGAGGATTATCAAGAATGTAATTTTTGTAAAAACAAAAAAATTTAAAGATAGTAACGCCCTCTATAGTGCATCTCATTATAACAAAAATATCTTAATGTTTCTCTAATTTCACAACGTTTTTGTTTTATGTCTCTATCTTCTGGCATTAGAAAAATTATAACTTCCAATTTAACCTCCCCCCCCCCTCCCCAACTGACTTACAAGACAAAGTATTTTCGTTTTTAGTTAACGCCTAATCTGGGCCACTTATTACTTCAAATTTCAATTGTTAAACGACTGTGACAGACGGACAAAGAGACATAAGTATTTCTTATTGCCAAATTTGGGTACTAATGTGCAAATTACTTGAAAAATTCTTTGTTTTTGTTGAATAACTTTTTTTCTAATATTAATAATAAAAAAGTTTTTCATATGCCACCAACTGTCTACGTAAGACTCCCTTATCCCTATTTTCAATCAGATTTTTTTTAGAATAAATAGGCTCCATCACCTTATAAAGCTTGATTTTTTCTGAAGATTTCAATTTAATATTGTTTTTTTTTAGAGTTAGGATTTTTTTTCAATATTTCAATCTCATCTTACCCCCCTATTTTTATTAAGATTATTTTTTAAAAACAATAGACTTTATTCCTTTATAAAGCTTGATTTTAATAAAAATTTCATGATTATATGGCTTTTAATTTTTCATACCTGTTTCTTTTTTTAATTTCAACCCCCCCCTTTATGCCCTCCACTTTTAATCAAATTTTTTTCAGAATTAATAGACTTTATCTTCTTATAGAGCTTAATTTTTACTAAATTCGTGTTGATATTGTTTTTAGTTTTGATTTATGATTTTTTTCTATTTCAACCCCCCCTTAACCCCCCATTTGAATTTACATACTATTATTTTCTATCTCTAGACTAAAATTTAGTTATTTTTATGAGATTATATTTTTACCATCTTGATTTATCGTGGGGATACATTTTTCTTGGGTTAAAGACTTATTATTGGATTTGCCTTGTATTAACACAAATTTTTAACTGGACTTTGGTTAGCAGAGTAATTAACAGCTGATTAAATACAAATATACCAGTATTAAACTGTCTTTAATATATTTACAACATTTTTGATTCTGCGTAATTATAATTCCAACCCTTTAAAAATATCTGCAAGATTTTCTATTTGATACCAAACAAAACCTATTAGATGTTGTCTCTATGTAATATAAATGCTCGAAAGTCCAAACAAATTAAAGAAAAATGACAGGCGATCTGGCACCGACTCTGGATAAGTAATAATGTCAACTTCGCGAAAGGTGTGGTCTATATTATCTCAGCTACCATGTTAAGATAGCGGTATATTTAATATCGCTTTGATCTGTACCGATACATATGGAAAACGAGATAGGGTCACAATACAATGATTTTATGGACTCGTGTAGGTAATGCTACGTCGGAAAAAACGAATTTCTCGTAATGGCAACAATAATATTCAAACTGTACTTTATTATTCTTGCTTTTTACCTTATCTCCGAAACCATTACTTTGTGGAGTCATGTTTATAAAGATTTTTTGCATATTTTGGTACTTTTGTAAAAATAAATGTAGTCTTTAATTCGAGAAATATTTTATATCAATGTTCCCTCTGTCTAACTAGGCTAATATTCTTATAGCTTTTTATTTTGTAATTCAAATATCTTTGCAGAGTACCCTTAAATATACTATAGGTATACAAAATACATCTCTTTTAAGATATCTGGATTCACAAAATTTTTGATGTTTTCCAAGTAAAAATAGAATACTAGACAGTTTTTGATTGGAACATTCAATTTAGAGAGTCATCTATGGTCTAGAGAAAAAGAAATTGAAATTCTCGGATTGCCTCCTTACCACGTAGAAATAATACCCATTGAACTGAAGACGGTTTTAGATATAAATGAAGAACATTAGAAAAAATGTATTGATCATGGTAAAAAGGTTTTTTTTGTTTTCTTTTTTGCCATAAGCATATTGCCATTCAGCCAGACACAGATTCGTCCATAATTATAACTACCCAAGAATATTTACTAACAGCAAAAGGTGTAAGAAGAAGAAAAGACACTCGCTTCTCGTCCAGGGACCAATCAGTACTTTTTTTTAACAGACAAAATTAGGCCTCGGTAAGAGGCTAAACAAATAGGTATAATACAGAGGAAAGAAGATTAAGATTCCAATCATAGATGAATCTTAGTGTCTCTCAGAAAGAGTAAATTATTAATATCATCAGAAAAATGTGTTAAAGCTGTTTCAATATTTAACGGCGATGTTTGAATGAACTACATATTTTTTGCATTCGAAGGTCTCCAGTTATTTCACAAAAGTAACATTTTTTATCTTCTTTTACATAGGTTATGGTTAAGCTTTTTTTTTTCTTGGCTTCCTGACGCAGACTTCTCTTCCTAGGTGCGTCCACCCTAAGCTGCAGGGGTCGTGGACTGTATTAGGGGCTGGTATTTGAATGTTCGGAAATGTAACTTGCAAGTTTATACCGAATTATCACAATGATCGAATACTCGACTGTACTCGAGTTTTGCGGCGATACTGATGTTCGACCGCTTGAATCCAAGAATCGTTCTTCGCCACACTGATGTGGTCTTTGACCAATTAGGGCAATACCGTCTTGGCGAAGTATATAAGTAA
This sequence comes from Psylliodes chrysocephalus, assembly GCA_927349885.1. Taxonomy (NCBI): domain Eukaryota; kingdom Metazoa; phylum Arthropoda; class Insecta; order Coleoptera; family Chrysomelidae; genus Psylliodes; species Psylliodes chrysocephalus. Next base: position 697,394 of record OV651830.1, on the reverse strand, counting down.
TGAGAATAATAAATATAAGTGAAATATTACGTTTCATACAGGATGATAATATTCAATTTAAACTTACATATACTAAACAAGTGTTTGGGAGAACTGGTTCTAATTAAAGATGTAATGTAGTGTCTTAGAATTATATGATTTTTAAACCAGAGTGAGTTTGGAATATGTCTTTGAATTTTAGTGTACTGATTTGAATAAGTAGAACAGAATTGTGACTAATCATGCCTCCATTTTCTCATATTGTTGGATTTTATCAAGCCAACAATATCTGGGCTACAGATTGGGTCCATGAGAAAATCCTCAAACTCTTTTATGTATGTTTTGCGATAATGCTTTACCACCTTGTCCGATTTATGTAATTCTTTTTTGTTAGTAAGGGGGTACCTCAGGGGTGGTCCCATATAAATTTGGTTAAGATGTGGTGATGTGGTGGCATCTGCACGTTTTTGAAGTCGGTTTTTTAAAATTTTTAATTTCTAATACTTGTTTATAGTAAACGAAAATAATATTTATATTTAGGTAACGGTTAATTCTGTTTATTCTGTTGGGAATTTTTACTCTAAATATTTTTTTACCTAACAAACATGACAAACGCCCATTAGTCAATTATTCGTGCAATGTGAAAAAAAAAATGATTTAAAATGTAAATGAGAACTAATCGCGAAGGATCACCTGCCCGAAAACAAACCTATAATTAATTTTCTATAAAGCCCCGAGTGGTAAAAGTTGTAACAGTGAATCTCTAATAATTATTATTAATGTTGTACAGTTTTTAAATTGGAAAATTATAATTATATCACTGATAACTGTTCTAGCGAATTTAAATCGATGTAATATATGTGGTACCATATTTGGAAATGGCGAAATAATTGTTAAATTAATCGGTTAATCGGTATAAAGGGTGTTTCTAAATTCATGCGACAAAATTCAGGAGGTAAAATTTCCTCAGCCCACCCCTTCCCGACATATCACCCTTAAGGTGGTGACTAAAATTGAGTTTTTATTTTGACACCTCAAATCTTTGAACGTGTATGGCAATCCATGGTTTTTAGTAGTTCTTGGTGCATAATATATTTTTTATTTTTAATGTATGTAGGTATGTTTTCGTATTGAATTGAAAATTGATGAGGATTATGGAAAATAAAGAATTATTATTAATATTATTTAATCTTCACAACAGGCTTTTTTGGAAGGATTATTTACAGGATTGAAGGTTCCTTTCGGAAAAGGACGACGTCTAATTATAACTCATATTGGAAGTGATGACTGGTTTTTAAAACGTGGTTCTTTATTTTTTAAATCTAAATAAACCAAAGACTACCAAGAAGATATGAATGCTGATGTTTTTGAAGAATATTTTCAGCAGATGATAAAACATTTACCAAAGGGTTCAGTTATAGTAATGGATAACGCTACTTACTATTCCCGTCTAATTGGACGTGCGCCAAATATTTCATGAAAGAAAGATGATATCATTAAGTTACTTACAGACAAAAAAATTAACTTTCCAGAGAAATTAATAAAAATAGAACCACTTGATATTGTGAAATTAAATAAGCCTCCAGTACATTATGTAGTGGATGAACTTGCAGAAAAACATGGTATTGATGTTGTGCGTCTTCCTCCCTATCACAGCTAACTAAATCCTATTGAACTGATATGGGCACAAGTTAAAGGATATGTAGATCGACACAGGGCCGCCGAGAGCCAGGCCGGGCCCCAGGACAATTCTCTAGATCGGGCCCCTTGACAATTTTATAAAAAATATTCTCTCCTCTTTACTTAAATTTAAAAAAAAAAAAGAAAATTGTCTTGTGCCGGGCCCGCATTTGAGTCCGGGCCCCGGGAATTAGTCCCGGCTGCCCCCCCCCCTCTAGTCGGCCCTGGATCGACATAATACTACATTTAAGTTAAAAGACGTAGAGCCATTATTAGAAACCTTCATATCCCTTGTTACTAAGGAAAATTGGCAAAAGGCAATCGAGCATGTGTTAAAAGAAGAAGAAAACATGTGAAACCTGAACAAAATCTTGGTTATCGATACTAGAGCGACACCTTTAATAATATCAGTAAATAATGACTCATCAATTAGGACAGGGTTCAAAACACTGTTAAAAATCATATTTTCGAGTTCTTACACCAAAATATACAATCATTTTTAAGTTTTCTCATTTAACAACTCATTATTTTTATTTACCCCAACAAAATATAACAAATATTAACTACTAATAATAATAATAATGATTACTCAACATATTTTATACTAAGTGTAGATCATAAAACATTGTAATTACAGGATCTTATCGCTGGTTTACAGCATTTCGGCATCATGAAATCGAAATAGGTAGGAGATTATTTTAACGTTTCACAAGAAAAAACCATTCCCGCAATATAATACCGAATTCTTCTCGACGAGGAATGAACACAATAAGGCATAATTCTCAACCTTAATTATCTACTTAGATAATTCATCCACGCATTAAATACTTCAAAGGTCTTTTCACAATAGCGGCCGATGCGATCTCGGCGTTAAATTAAAATCGAGAGCCTCTTCTTGCACAATACAATGCTTACTTTCCTTGTACTTTTTTTTTTATTTATTTATAATCGCTTACTCGAATACCCGCCCCTTGTCACACGAGTAGAAAGTGTACTGGAGTGGGTTTGGTTGCTATGCGAGACGAAGAGGTTGTCTTTAAAGGGGACACACCTCGATTGGAACGCCTACTTTTGATTTACCCGGTAGTTGTCGCCATCTGTATTGAAATATTTGAAGTTCGAAGGTGAAAGGATGTTCGATAGATATCGACAGCTATCACGTTCGTGCTATATGGTCGATTTATAACTCCACGAAAAATTAGAACAGTTTTCATGTATACAAGAAAATCACTCACCTGATATCCTACATGTTCTTATTGAAGAGGAATGTATTGTAATTAAACTAGCACCCTGTATGTGTTGTGTGCAGTACATTATTCTAAGATTTAGTGCAATATCTAAAATAAAGATTGATATTATTAAACAAATAGAATAAAGTTAACAATAAAATTTAAAAACATTGAATGGCAATTTATTTTAGTCCACTGGAATTAGACAAAAATTACCCTGAAACGAATATTTTTAGTACAAAGGTATTTGCTTCTTGTGATAAAATTTCCATAAGCGCAGAGATGGGAAAAATCGGAAGAAGGTATTATATACAGGGTGTTGAGTCATTTATATTAACAGCTTGTAGAACTTGTCAAAAGAAGTCGATAGGTATACCAAAAATCACCCAAATAAAAGTTGCATATTAAAAGAAATAAAAAGGAATTTCAAAATTTTAAAACTAAAACAAATACAAACTATTTATCCGCATATTTTAATATTCCTGACCACTGCCACATAAAAACTTATCGTTGTTTGTTTACTACGACAATTTTACTTATCTAGGTATGGCTATTTTTTTTTGTTTTACCGTTTTGAGAACGGTTTTCGGTTATTCGGTTAGTTATTGGTATTAAGCGTTTAGTTCGTATCACTTTAATTTTGTACGGAAAAATAGCCCACGTTTATGGAAACATTGAACTAGTGGATATAATACTAACATACGGAGAGTGCCAACAAAATGGAGCCGCAGCATGTCACCTTTTCGCGGAAAGGTTTCCATTAAGAAATCCTCCGGCTCCACGGATGTTTGTAAATTTAGTTATTCGACTTCGTGAGACAGGATATTTGAAAGAACAACGAGGGGGTCACGCTGGAAGACCTGCTCCACCTGAAATGGTAGAAATTGAGGAAAATATTTTGGAAATGGTGGAAGATGACCCAACAATAAGTAGCAGAACCCTAACAACTCAAGTCGATGTTTCCCATAGTAAAATGTGGAAAACAATACGACAGGAACAATATTATCCTTATCATTATCAACGGGTACAAGCATTACAACCTGAAGATCATCCTAGAAGAGTTGAATTTTGCCAGTGGTTTTTACAACAGTTGAACAAAAATGAAGATTTTACGAAAATAATTTTAGCTACATTTACACGAAATGGGATATTCAATTTTCACAACAATCATGTTTGGGCAGTAAAAAATCAGAATACCGTAAGAAGATCTAATTTCCAACATAGATTTTCATTACATGTTTGGGCTGGTGTAGTAAATGAAATGCTTATTGGACCATACTTTTTTCCACCTCGGCTAACCGGTGACATTTATTTAGATTTTCTTCGACACCATCTGCCAGAATTATTAGAATATGTTCCACTGAATGTTAGGCAGGATCAGTGGCGGCTCGTGGGAGGGTTAACAGTGACAAAATATAGATATCACTACAGACGTATGAAAAAACTTTCAGTGTTTTGGAAAGTTTATAATATTCCTTTCTAAAACACTGACAGTTTTTTACCTATGTCTGTACCGGGATCTACATTCTGCTACTGTGAACCCGCAAAATTTTGGTCACGAGCCGCCCTTGGGCAAGATATGTGGTTTCTACATGACGGAGTTCCACCGCATTTCAGAAGTGGAGTTCGTGAATATTTGAATGAACAGTTTCAGAATAGATGGATAGGGAGGAATGTACCCATTTCTTGGCCTGTTCGCTCCCCGGACCTAACGCCTTGTGATTTTTTTCTGTGGGGTTATTTAAAACAGTTGGTACATCATGATGGAAAAGTAAATACTGTGGAAGAACTTCAAGACCGCATTGTAAATGCTTGTGATGTTTTTCGCGGACATACGGATTTTATTTTTGAGGCCTGTCAGGAGTCGTAGGTACGTAGAGCAAGACTATGCATTAATCGGACAAATGGTGACAATTTTGAACAATTTTTGTAAAAATGGAATACATTTTACCGATAATGAATGTTTTTAATTTTAAAAAAACCTATAACTATCTTATTATGCAACTTTTATTTAGGTGATTTTTGGTATATCGACTTCTTTTGACGAGTTCTACAAGCTGTTAAAATAAATGACTCAACTTTGAAAACACCCTGTATACATACATATATACATTTTTCAGCGACTTTCCCCAGTTTTTTGTATTTTACTCAAAAACGATGCGTTTTCATGAAAAATGTTACAGGACTTTTTTTGTAGAACAAACGATTTTCTATCGATTACGTCCTTATACATTTTATGTGAAATTTTATATTTTTGCCGCTAGAAAACGCCAAAAGAATCAAATTTAAATATTTTGCGATTTTTCGCTATTTACATCAAATCACGAATTTTGGTAGAAAATATTATAGCTAAGTTGTATATTTTCCGGAAATTTTTTTTCGCCGCTACGCGAGTCATTTTATTCAATAAAATGTTAGGGTGAGGCATTACACTTTTTTCTCCTGGGCTCGTCTGCAGGGCCGACGACAGGGAGGGTAGCCTGGACAAATTCCCGAGGACCGGGCTGAATTGGGGGCCCAGCAGCGGCATAAAGGGGACCCCGCAGCTGTAGGTGACGACGTTTTTTTTTATTTTAGAGAGTTCATTAAAAAGAAGAAATTTCTACTTGAAGACCTTTTTTTAAGAATTCACTAAGTAAGAAGAAAAAGAAGTTTTTGCTTGAAGTTTTTTTAGAAATGTGATTGATAGAGCGAAGCCCGACCTAGACAATTGTCCTGGGGCCCGACCTGGCTCTCGGCGGCCCTGCTCGTCTGACTATGTCTCCGAATAACACTGAAGCCTATTGGCTTATTTTGGGGTGCTTCTTCAATAGTTAATATGTTGTTCTCGAATCCAGTCGTTTATAAAACCCCCGACTGTACTTTTTGGTACTCCTAGGTTTGTGTCTGGTTCCGGTGTTTCTTCTGGTTCTCCTTTTTGTAAATTCGTCGGCCTTTTCGTTACCTTTGATCCATTGGTGACCTGGCTGCCAAAATAGTTTTACTCTATTTCGGTCTGCCAGTATTCTTAATTCTTCGATGCATTCCCATACCAGCCTCGACGTAACTTTCACCTTGCCATCATTAACGAGGTTTCCGCTCTTCTTGTGATTTTTTCTAGATGCTGATTCCAGGTAAGTCTCAAGTCAATCATAACCCCGAGATATTTTACCTCTCCCTTAAGCTGCATGCTTGCACCTCTTAGGTTTAGAGGCCCTGGTCCCTCCAATTTCCTTCTGCGGGTGAATGCAATTATGTCAGATTTGTTTGGGCTAATGTTTAATCCATCCGCCTCTGTTCATTTTGTTACTGTATTTAGAGCCTCTTGCATTCGATCTCTTACTATAGTGTTGTATTTTCCTTGTGCCATGATCACTAGATTATCGGCATATTCCAGGGTTCTATGTCCCTTATCTTTGAGAGCCCTAAGCTGCGCCCGTCCACTACAAGGTTCCACAGGAGTGGAAACAGCACTCCACCCTGCGGACATCCTCTCGCTACCGGTGCCACTATTCTCTTCCATAAGGGTTGTGTGTAGTTCTCTCCCTTAACATAGAGTCGATCCAGGACACGCACGTGACCTCGATTCCTCTGTGTTTGAGAGATCTAATGATCGATTCAACGGAGGTATTGTCGATATCCAAGAATGTTCCCAGATTACCTCCTTATTTTCCACTGTGTTCTCCACCCCTTTTATTAATTGATGGAGAGCTGTTTCAGTTAATTTCCCTGCACTATAGGCGTATTGGTCTTGGTATATTGGCATCTGAACCAATATCCCGTCTCTAATATGCCTATCTAGCAGTTTTTCCAAAGTCTTAAGTACAAAGGACATAAGACTTTCCCAGGTTTTGGTATAAAAGTTATCCTAATATTTTTCCAAGCTTTACGTATGTGTCCAAAGGCCAGGCTACTTCTGAGTATGTTACAGAGTCTGCTATATAAAATATCAGTACCTCTTTGTAACATTATTGGATAAATCCCGTCCATGCCCGGTGATTTATATGGTTCGAATGAACTAATTACCCATTTCAGTTTACCATAGTTCACCACTCTAAATTCAAACAATATGCTGTAAGGAAAATGTAATGAAAATTATATATAAAATTAAATAAACAATTGTACATATAAATATCAAAATTTTTAAAAAGTATTTGATACTTTTTCTTTTATGGAAAAATGTTTTTATTTAGTATTTAGTATTTTTTTTATTCTTTTACAGTCAACGATACCTTTCCACCCAGGTTTCTTTTCTATTCAGCTAGAGGGCGCTAAAATCAAAAGTACTGCAATGAACAATTATAAAGTTGAATTCTCCATAAAATTACCTTTTCTATAATGTGTCATACTTTGTTCTTTACTTATTTAAATTGTATTGGTAAGTGTGACAGAAGGGGAAGAGAATGACGTGTGACATTTGAAAATATAATAATTGAAAGGTGTAACCTCTTGAAATAAAAAACTACCTGTTCCAAACAATTTTTAATATATTTTTTTATTATGACATATGGAAAGTTTTTAAAGTGACACCCTGTATACTTTGGAATTTATTTTGAATAATGTATTGAATAACATAAATCGAAATCTTTTAAAAACAAGTACAATGATTTAAATTTATACACATTTTTCTCTGTATTGAAATCTAAAGGTATTTTTACTCCTCACTATAAATCATTATTTTTTATTTCCCTGTATACTACCTATATTTAACAAAGTTACATGCTTGATTATGCATTTTCAGGTGATGCAGAATTTTTAATTAAAAATATATTTTTTCTGTGAAATGTAATAAAAACTTTAATCCTTTTGGAGATTATAACAATATATATTAATTTAGTGTGAATTTAAAAATTGTCTTCTTACATATCAAAATACTTGGCAACTGTGTAAAACGACGTCCAAATATTTATTTGATTTTTTTTTTTTAGATTTCAAGATTAAGTTTTTTACTTTAATGTCAACAGTTCGCAATTTTATATCCATTTTCATAATATTTAACTATTCTAGTATCTAATAAGGCCAAAAATATTTTGAAATTCATGTGAATAAAGTCAATTATATTTCAGCCTCGTCTCCTAAATAATTAATAATTGTAGTTCCTCTACTCCTGCACTGAATCACACGTTAAAAGCTAAAAAATTGAAATTCTTGGGTGACTAATACCCTTATCAGTCCCTACGCCAATTTCATAACTCATTCTTTGTTCGTGTGCTGAATTATTAACATCGATTTAAAATTTATAGGATTTTTAGTTATATTTGAAAATGCCTAAATATTCTAAAAAACGACGCCGAAGTGAAAGTGATTTAGAACAAAAAATCAAGAGGTTAAAAAAGAAACTAAACAATTTACAAAAACCGGAGAAGTGATTTAGAATTTTCCAATACTTGCAGTGATGATGGAGATTATGAGATTGGTAGGAAAAATCAAGTAGATTGGAGAGACTTACCATCTACATCACGTGATACATATAGGGAATACGTTTGTTCAGGTTCTGAAGATGGAGAAATTGTTGAAGGTAAGCGATTTCACACCGGCCATTTCCTTTTTTATTTTCATTTACTGTAATAAATGCTTGTGATAGCATAAATGAATGCTTGGGATAGCATTAGTGATTGCTTGGGATATCATAAATAATTTCTGGTGATAGCATAATGCGTGTGTTCGCATAAGTAAGTAAAAACAAATGTATAAAAAACAGATACAGATGCTTGTGATAGTAAAAAATAAATATATAGATGCTTGTGATAGCATAGATTACAAAATTAAAAAATAAATAAATAACTACTGCTTGTGAGAGCATAAATAAATGTTTGTAAAAACATAAATAATTAAATGCTTGTGATAGTATAAATAATTTATTGTTATAGCATAAATAAAATATTAATATTGGTTGTAGCAAAAATAATTTATTTTTCCTTTTACAAAAAATTTCAGACATACAAGAGCCCTCAACAACGCAGGATTCTAAACTTAGTGAGGATGTTGTAGCCTTATTGGGTGAAAATGTAGAAAAAAGAGAAGTTACTGGGACTCCGTTACAACCGATGTTAGCATAATAAAGGGTGGGTTATCCGAGGAAGAACGAGGTTCCACTGTTAAAAAATATCCCCCGCCCAGCAACTGTCAGATACTTAGAGCTCCAAAACTAAACCCTTTGGCGATAGCAGCATTGTCAGAATCAGTAAACAATTGAGACACTTGACTGCAGGGGTTGCAGTCACAAATTGGAGCAAGTCTAACAGCCATTGGTGCAGTATTGACGTCTATGTTAGAAGAAAAGGAGCTAACAGACATAACTCGACGACACATTAGGTCCCTAAGCGATGCTGGAAGACTGTTGGCAGATGTACATCATTCTGAAACGATCTTAAGAAGAAAGGGTACATTAACAGAGGCACCAATAGATGAGTGGTTATTTGGAACCAACTTTGAAGAGAGAGTTAAAGCCGCAAAGGATATAGAACGGACATCCTTACAATTAAAAACAAAGAATAACCCAACCCGGAAACAGATCTCAAAAAACTTCAGAGGTCTGCCTCAGGCAACGTTCAGGGGAGCAGGCCGGAGCAGCGGACATCATCGACAAGCAAGACCTCCCATGGATTACAGAAACCAAAAGAAAACATACAGGAGACGAGAGGAAAATCGAAAATAGGGGAACAGGTTAGTAATATTGCAGGTCGATTGAGTACTTTTTATAGTACTATCCTGGATCAAGGGAGTAAAATTACCTTTTATTAAAGTCCTTCATCAGAAAGTTGCTCCAAAAGAACCGAAGTAGTCATTATTAGAATTTTCGCAAATTCATGCTTCTGTTCAGATCTTACTAGAATCTGGAGCCATAAGTGAAGTACATCCAAATGATCAAATATTTAGGTTTTATTTATTTCGACGAGACTTCATATAATCAAGATCGAACTTCACTTAGGTCATAATTTGTTCTTTACTTATTTAAATTGTATTGGTAAGTGTGACAGATGGGGAAGAGAATGACGTGTGACATTTGAAAATATAATAATTGAAAGGTGTAACCTCTTGAAATAAAAAACTACCTGTTCCAAGCAATTTTTAATATATTTTTTTATTATGACATATGGAAAGTTTTTAAAGTGACACCCTGTATACTTTGGAATTGGTTTTGAATAATGTATTGAATAACATAAATCGAAATCTTTTAAAAACAAGTACAATGATTAAATTTATACACATTTTTCTCTGTATTGAAATTTAAAGGTATTTTTACTCCTCACTATAAATCATTATTTTTTATTTCCCTGTATACTACCTATATTCAACAAAGTTACATGCTTGATTATGCCTTTTCAGGTGATGCAGAATTTTTAATTAATGTAATAAAAACTTTAATCCTTTTGGAACACCCTGTAGATTATGTTAATGTATATTAATTTAGTGTGAAATTAAAAATTGTCTTCTTACATATCAAAATACTTGGCAACTGTGTAAAACGACGTCCAAATATTTATTTGAATTTTTTTTTTAGATCTCAAAAAACTTCAGAGGTCCGTCTCAGGCAACGTTCAGGGGAGCAGGCCGGAGCAGCGGACATCATCGACAAGCAAGACCTCCCATGGATTACAGAAACCCTCAAGTAGCTCGAAACCAAAAGAAAACATACAGGAGACGAGAGGAAAATCGAAAATAGGAGAACAGGTTAGTAATATTGCAGGTCGATTGAGTAATTTTTATAGTAGCTGGTGTAAAGTTACTAAAGACAAAATTGTACTATCCTGGATTAAGGGAGTAAAATTACCTTTTATTAAAGTCCCTCATCAGAAAGTTGCTCCAAAAGAACCGAAGTAGTCATTATTAGAATTTTCGCAAATTCATGCTTCTGTTCAGATCTTACTAGAATCTGGAGCCATAAGTAAAGTACATCCAAATGATCAAATATTTAGGTTTTATTTATTTCGACGAGGCTTCATATAATCAAGATCGAACTTCACTTAGGTCATACTTTGTTCTTTACTTATTTAAATTGTATTGGTAAGTGTGACAGAAGGGGAAGAGAATGACGTGTGACATTTAAAAATATAATAATTGAAAGGTGTAACCTCTTGAAATAAAAAACTACCTGTTCCAAGCAATTTTTAATATATTTTTTATTATGATATATGGAAAGTTTTTAAAGTGACACCCTGTATACTTTGGAATTGGTTTTGAATAATGTATTGAATAACATAAATCGAAATCTTTTAAAAACAAGTACAATGATTTAAATTTATACACATTTTTCTCTGTATTGAAATCTAAAGGTATTTTTACTCCTCACTATAAATCATTATTTTTTATTTCCCTGTATACTACCTATATTCAACAAAGTTACATGCTTGATTATACCTTTTCAGGTGATGCAGAATTTTTAATTAATGTAATAAAAACTTTAATCCTTTTGGAACACCCTGTAGATTATGTTAATATATATTAATTTAGTGTGAATATAAAAATTGTCTTCTTACATATCAAAATACTTGGCAACTGTGTAAAACGACGTCCAAATATTTATTTGAATTTTTTTTAGATCTCAAAAAACTTCAGAGGTCCGCCTCAGGCAACGTTCAGAGGAGCAGGCCGGAGCAGCGGACATCATCGACAAGAAAGACCTCCCATGGATTACAACAGAAACCCTCAAGTAGCTCGAAACCAAAAGAAAACATACAGGAGACGAGAGGAAAATCGAAAATAGGAGAACAGGTTAGTAATATTGCAGGTCGATTGAGTACTTTTTATAGTAGCTGGTGTAAAGTTACTAATGACAAAATTGTACTATCCTGGATTAAGGGAGTAAAATTACCTTTTATTAAAGTCCCTCATTAGAAAAAAATTTTAAATCTTAAATCACTAAATAAATACATAGAGACATTTCATTTTAAACTCGAAGATTTTCGGATTTCCAATTTAGTTTGTGAAAATTTCTTTATGGCCACAATAGATTTAAAAGATGCTTATTTATTAGTCAGTATAGCAGATTCAGATAGAAAATATTTAAGGTTCAAATTCAATCACAAAATTTATCAATATAATTGCATGCCTTTCGGGTTATCTTCCGCTCCTTACATTTTTACAAAAATAATGAAACCGGTTGTGAATGTTTTAAGAGAAAAAGGTTTTTTATCTGTCATTTATTTAGATGATTTTTTACTGTTAGCTGCAACTGCAAGAATTTGCCAGAAAAATGTTTATGAAACATTGCATCTTTTAGAAAGACTAGGTTTTGTAGTAAAGTACCAGAAAAGTAAACTTGTGCTTAACCAAATGATCAAATATATAGGTATTATTTATTTCGACGAGGCTTCATATAATCAAGATCGAACTTCACTTAGGTACCAAGTACCAAGCCAAAGACAGGAATCTCACTGAGCTTAGGTAAATATGCGACAGTATTCAAGCGACGTTAAAAGCACTCAGTTCCATGCAGGTACACTCAAAGCTTGTGTGGGACTGTGTGGAAGCCCTAACAGAGCTGGGTAGTCAAAACAGACTAACCTTAGCCTGGGTACCAGGCCACAGGGGACACAAAGGCAATGAAGAGGCTGATTTACTAGCCCGAGAAGGAGCTTCAAATGCTCTTATTGGCCCAGAACCCTTCTGTGGTGTAACAAAAACAACTATTAGAACAGTGGATGTTTAAAAAATCTCAGGAGTGGTGGGAAAACTCACCAGGACAGAGACAGGCCAAAAAGTTCTTAAAGGGACCATCGTCTAAACTCACCGAGCATCTACTAAGCCTTAATAGGAAAAATACTAGAATACTAGTAAGTCTATTAACAGGGCATTGTAGGCTTAACAAACATATGTTCAATATCGGTCTGACAGAAGAGGCCTTGTGCCGATTCTGTCAAGAAGAAGAGGAAACGGCAGAACACGTATTGTGCTTCTGCGAAGGTCTAGTAAGACTGAGATTCCTTACACTTGGAGAAGAAAAGCCAAAGGCAATTAGCTATACCGGAGAACTACTTCCCAGTCTATGGAGTCTACTACAAAAGACCGCATTAGACAGGGTACTCTAAACAATGATTAAAGGATATCCACAATAGATCTGAAAAGGTCGAGGTGGGGGAGGCCACATGGCCCATAGTCTTAATTAAATCTAATCTAATCTAGGTAAGTTCGTTTGATCTTGTAATTTTAGTTAGGTAACGAAAACAATGTTATACGTTCTACAATAACAGATACTTCGTCTTATCAGAAAGTATTATAGATTATTTTGAAAATAGTGAGTTTGAAAAATTAAAAAAAAAAAATTGACTGTGACACTGAATTCTTATCAAAAAAGTGCCTGAAGAAGGTATACATTATTTTCTTCCAATTTCATAAATAAGCAAGATAATGCCACATAAAGAAAATTTGGAAAAAATAACTTTTGTTTATAACTCGAAAACAAAAGACAAATACCAATTTTTAAAAATGCCATTAAGTTTTTCTCAAAAAAAAAGATCGAGGATGAGAGTACCATTTTTTCATACCGTTTATAGTTAACGAAATTCTCTATTAAAACATCAAAATTTGCTCACACTGTACGTTGATTTTTTCGAAAATTACCAAAAAAAAAATAATCTATTACATATATTGCTTATGTGGTACCCCCTACATTGCTAATAAAATTTAAATTATTAAAAAAAAATCATATTGCTTGTCAAACATAATAACCACCTGCAAATTTGGGCAAAATTAAAAAAAAAGTTTTGAAATCGTTTTCCAAAAAACGAAAATATTATTTAAACTTAATTTTCTAAATTACAGTATTAGATGCGCACCTAGTAAAAAGATATTTACTAACACCCTGTATAACACACAACACATTAACCCAAAAAATTACAAAGACTAGTAGGTGTAAGATTTCGGATAGCGAGTACGCCCAAAATCAATCAAACTCAATGTGGTCGAACAGAATTCCCATATATTAAGTTTATTTAAAATTTTTCCCATTTTCATATTTTTGCTGTAAAAATTTCAATAGTATGAGAACATTTCTATATACTGGCAACGTTGCATGCGTAAATAATTTCAGCGGAGCCAAAGCAAAAAAGTGTTTATTATGGTTTTTATCATTATCTACTAGAAAATGGCTGCATTTGGTGTGTTGTGGAATGACAATTTTACAAACTTTTTAAAAAATAACATCGAGTAATATTTTCGTTTGTGTTAGAAAAGTGATAAATCAGTTTCGTAATAATTATTTGATATTTTGGTAAGTTTTTATTATCTAAAATTTACCGAAAAATACCTATGTAGAATGAATTGCCTTGTTTTCGTTCGAGTTTCAAAATATTTTTAGCACTATTATATACTAGAATAGTTAAATATTATGAAAATGGATATAAAATTGCGACTTTTTGACATTAGTGTAAAAAACTTAAATCTTAAAATCTCAAAAATAAATTCAAATAAATATTTGGATGTCGTTTTACACAGTTGCCAAGTATTTTAATATGTAAGAAGACAATTTTTAAATTCATAGTAAATTAATATACATTAACATAATCTACAGGGTGTTCCAAAAGGATTAAAGTTTTTACATTTCACAAAAAAAATATATTTTTAATTAAAAATTCTGCATCACCGTAAAATACATAATCAAGCATGTAATTTTGTTAAATATAGGGAAATAAAAAATAATGATTTATAGGGAGGAGTAAAAATACTTTTAAATTTCAATATTAAGAAAAATGTGTATAAGTTTAAATCATTGCACTTGTTTTTAAGCGATTTCGATTTATGTTATTCAATACATTATCCAAAACTAATTCCAGTATACAGGGTGTCACTTTAAAGACTTTCCATTGGCTTTATGATTATTCATTGCAGTACTTTTGATTTTAGCGCCCTCTAGCTGAATAGAAATGAAACCTGGGTGAAAAGTTTTCGTTGACAGTAAAAGAATAAAAAAAACTAAATACAAACATGCAACTATATGAAAAAAAAAAAACATTAGTCCGTAAAAGAAAAATTTTTAAATACTTTTTAAAAATTTTGATATTTGTACAATTTTTTATTTCCATCAGGAGTTTAATAAACAAATTTGGACTAATAAAATTAGGGGCACATCCACTATTTGGAATAAAACCATTTTTCCATAGAAGAAATTTTTTAAATACTTTTTAAAAAATGTTGATATTTGTACAACTTTTTATTTCAGTCGTAAGTTCATTCAATAATTTTGGACTAATAAAATTAGGGGCACATCTAACTATAAGGAATAAAAACATTTTTCCATAGAAGAAAATTTTTAAATACTTTTTCAAAATTTTGATATTTGTACAATTTTTTGATTTCAATCAGGAGTTTATTAAACAAATTTGTGCTAATAAAATTAGGAGCATTGTAGCCTTGCATAAGGCACGTGAAGTGCATAAACCTGTTTTGTTTGACATCTATGAACACCTCTGTCATTTACAACGTTTGTTCTAAAAGATATATATTCAAATTTTAAAATTATATAAGATGGTAGTGGGAGTATTACATATTTTTTAAAATATTGTTTGCAGTACTTGCTTTGGCGAAGCTGATGATATAAAAAATAGAAAAATATTATAATGAGTCTTATATAAATAATAGTAATGGTAGATTGATTAAAATATTTTTTAGACATCCTCAAATAGACAATTTAAAGTTTCTTCAATAAATATCCTTCCCTTTTGGCATTTTTAAAATTTTCTATTATTTTTTTTTGTTTTCAGGGAATTTTCGCATGAAAAGATTTAAATCGCCGCAAATATTTCGAAAGTTAATCGGTAGAACGATATCAATGGTCTGAGCTCGTGTTCATTTCACCTCTAACAATAAAGACGTTTAATCTTGGGATGTACCTTCCAGGATTAAATGTACAAGGCTGCAGATGTACTATCCAGAGGTACATCTCCGTACCAATGGGTTGATATAGAATTAAACATGATACGATGATCATTAATGTCGTTGCGTATAGAAGATTTTTCCGGGCGCGTTTTACTCTGGAATATCAACTGGAAAATTATTGAGAAGCGGAAAGAACAAATGGGAAAATGAAGGAAGAATGGTGAGTATTTTAGCATTTTTATGTAAAAAATTTATTACAACATATCTTAACCTTCATAGGATTGATTGGAGCAGTTTGTTTGACCGATGGGACCATGGGACGGAGATTAAAGGAAAAATGGTGAGTATTTTGGTTTGAATTTAGCGTTTTTATGTAAAAAAATTATTACAACATATCTTAACCTTCATAGGATTAGCCGGGGGCCGTTTGTTTGACCCTCGAAATTATATTACTCAATTTAATGTTCATTTTTATTTCTTTTAGCTGGAATGAGCGGCTTTAAATGGTGAGTCTTTATTTATAATCTTTAAGTATACAGAGGGAAGGTCTTTCACGGTCATATTTGAACTTTTTCTTATGTAGGTCAATAATGATGACGTTTTATACATATTTTTATTATCCAGGGTATTTAGAAAATCTTAGTATTAGAAAGAATTTCTCCATCCATTTTTTTATTGAATTACAAAAATATTTAATATTTCACTACTCCCAGTCTACTTAACTTCACCTCTAGATGGCGCAATTCTTAAGACCAATAACAAACAGATAAATGAGTTTAAGGGGATTCTTACTTTTGAAATGCAAAATCCAAGCGTATACTCGTCTATCCTTCGCATGCTTTCTTTTTTGTCATGGAGACGCGGCGGCCAGCAACAAGAAGTGATCCTGGGGATTAGGCGCCATGAATGCACGTGTTTCTGTGTGTCTATAATCTTTTTTGTAGCTCAAAAAACTTTTGAACTTTGAATTACTTTAAATTTGGTACAAAATTCATCTGAAAATGGTCAAAAATTTTAAAAAATAATAAGAAAACAAAATCACTTTGATCTTTATATAATTTTGATCGTGATCGGGATCGTTAAATTTCTAAAATTAAAAATACATTGTGTCTCGAAAGGAAAAGGACACGAAACAGCAACAGATTATTTACATAAAACTGAAAATGTAGCTAAATTTATCTATTTAGACTAAATTTCAGGTCAGATACAGGGGGCTTGAAAAAATTATTTGGATTTTTTTAAATTAATTTGGAAAGAATCGTATTTTTTGTTATTCTTACACTTAAGTGACAGTCTCAGTAAAAAAAACTTTACCTTCACCCTATATGTCGCTTAATGCAAGCTTAATCCTACTTTCGGATAGGCAAGTTTGGCTAAATCGTGATATTTTTAAATAAGAAAATTACTAATCTGCTGCTTCTTCATTCTTATGGACCTTGAGTAAATATTTTTGGAGTTTTTTAAAATTAGGTCCCTGAAAAAGATTTCACTAACAATCTAAGTAGTAAAACTCATTGTGATATAATTGTTATATCGATTTCATAAAACAAATTTATTGAAAAAGTATACTTTAAAACTTCGTTTAACTAAATACCCTATTCTGCTGCTTTAGAAGCTTTAAAGCGTGCTTTTTCTGATAACGCTTGAAAGTTTTTCGTTTTGATTGAGAATTTTTTATGACATCGCGCCAGTTATTTGGTTTCATTTGATGTGAGTACACAAACAAATAATATAACTTTATTTTGAAATTGTTATTTGATTTTTACTGTTCAACAGTTGTCGTTACTTGATTTATAGCATTGAAACGTAAAGTCAGTAATTTCCAAGCTCCATTTTGAAAAAGATTTTCATATTTATTATGATCAAAATAGTATTCTAGCTATACCAACCTTTTCAACATTGTTTATTTTATCTGTTGTAAAATACAGGGTGTCCCAATGAAAAGTAGCCCGTATCCATTTGATAAAATTTGGTTACGGTGAATTTAAGAGAGGAGTTTTTAAAAAATAGGTAATATATAATTTCTGTGTCAATGTAGCAAAATAACACATATCAGCAAAAACCGCACGATTTGTTTAAAAGTTATAAGCTCTGGAAATGGGCTACTTTTAATTGGGACACCCAGTACTATAAAATATACTGAAACAATTTTGCTTTTAAATAACTGATCTAAACTTTTATTTTTCCCAGAGAAGCTCTTTTTCACGATAGGACACATTAACATACAGGGTTGGGATGAAATATGAAACCAAGTAACTATCTTTAAAACGGAAAGGACGATATTTATGAAACATTGCAGACAAGTACAATGACGCATCTGATGCTATGCTATATTTTTTGTTACTACTGTACTTTCGGTTTCACCGGAAATACCCTCAACTTTTTTAATTTAAAGGAAACACCCTGTTATTCCGAATTCGTACAGTGTCGTACAAGATCTTTTAAAATCTGCAAAAATATACAAGGGTGTCCCCTTTAAATTAAATTAAAGTCGTACCGAAATGTTAAAAAAACAGCATACCTAGCTGAAGAATCTTTAAATACGTCGGGCCACTGAAAACAGAGAAATACCCTCTAATAGGCGGCCCTAATAGACCAGTTAATTACAGCATTTGACAAAGCGACGTTCTTGAGATTAACCAGCTCGTCAACTGTCATCGGTTCCAACCAATATTCAAATAGACCAGTTGATTGCAGCACATCAGCAAGCGACGTTCATGTGAATAACGAATTTGTCAACTTTTGATCTGTTCAACTAAAATATATCTTGCCTTGCATCTTACCAAATAAAAATGAAAATTAGAAATGTACCGTCTAGAAAAAAGTAAGAATGCCCTTAATATTGTCATATTTAGAAATAAAAAAAAATATTTTCATTGGCAATGAGCTTTATACCTCTTAGCGACGAAGTTAGAAACTTGAAACAAATTTCCAGCGATTACCAGGAACCACCAATTATCAACTCTCAGGTCTTTACTATAAACTTATATTTGAACACACGATACCTTTGCCTCTCTTTGTAACATTACTGGCGATGCCCATGAAAGAACTAAAAAAATGTTGTATATTAATAAAAATAAAAACTATTCCATCATCGAAACATTTAAATTTCAAAATTAATAATGCATGGGATCGGCCCAAACGGTTTTATACTTTTATTATTGAGGATTGAAAAATTAGTCTATTAATAAGGCAATAAAAATATGTCAAGAGTTCGTTACCGTTTTTTAAATTAAAATATTTTTATGTGTATGCTGCTGTGGGTTCCGAGTTTTATTGTTTAGTTAGGCAATGAATTTGAGAATGAACCGTTTTTACTAGCTTCAAAAATAACATTTCTTTTATGGGATTTTTTACAAAATTTAATAAATAGTAAACATTGCAGGAATTAAAAATAATATTAGTCACTGTATTGTTTTATACAAGTTTCCCTCACTTCCCATTTTTGGGCAGTGACGTCGTTGGCAATTTTTTTAAATAGTAACCCCATTTTTTTTCTTGATTTTGATAGATCTTGCAATTTCCTACTCGGAAACATAATATTTGAAATATCTTACATAACATTTTTTTTTTGAATAAAAGTCATTTAAAGATCAGACACATAAATTTTATTTGACTTGAATTCTTTTTAAAAAATTGGCGCTTTTAGTAAACAAAATTGACCTGTCCGAGCATTTTTTCGAAAAACCAACTACTTCCATTATAATGAATTTATTCCTTTCATTTGAACCATACTGTATATCTAACTTATACAAGAGGTACAGGGTCTAATTGAAATAAAATTAAATCAAATAAATTAAATATTACAGCACCATGGATTAAAAAAAAAACAATCTTAATAAAGTTGTTTAAAAAGTACAAAACATAAAAAAAATGATTTACTAATAGGAGCATTTACTAGAGCAAGATAGGTCCAAAAAATGAGACTTAATTTAACTAAGAATGTTAGAAAAGAGTCTACATAAATAATATAGGTATATTATTTACAATTTATAGTTTAACTGAGGTCAACTCAGAAAACTAAAAAGTACTAAAAAATTATAAAAAGTAGGTACAAAAAATATAAAAAACAAAAATACTAAAAAGTACTAAAAATACTTAAAAGAACTTAAAAAAAAAATACTAAAAAGCATTAAAAAAATACTTATTAAAAGAAAAATCTAAAAAGAAACACTAAAAATAATAAGATAGCTTTTCTAGTGTCATGATTACTCATTCTGATTAAGAGATCAAACTTATATGATAAGAGATATATTGTAGTCCCTCTCCCTAATGGATCACCCTGTAGAAGGCAAATCATTAATAAATAATACGAAAGTAGCACTCCAAGATTTGATTCTTGAGGAACTTTATGAAGAATACAATTTCATACAGTTATAACATACCATATTATAATAATGGTGCACTCGATATATTTCACCATGAAATAAAAAAAAATTGTTTTGACTTTGAAAATGTTGTTTAATGTTGTCAAAGCAAATAATATATACCTCTGGCGAGTACAGATCGGTTTCAGTCTAGTCTACCTGCTGGACTTGATGCTTGTTTACCGGGTGTCAAGGTGTTAGTTGTAAGCACATTAGTTACCATGGTGTCACCTTGAAATTTAACTTTCTTATATAAATAAAGCAAAGGTCCAAAGCTATCAAAAACGATAAGACTTTGTTTAATGGTCGTTTATTGGTATAGACGAATAAAAGAATTCATTAGAGATGTCAGGCTCTACGTAATGAAATTGCTATGTAAATTATTTTGAGGAAACACTACCTGTGTGGTAAATAAATTAGTTAAATTAAAGCTTTAATGGTGATGTCAATTTAAGTCTGTACAAAAGCTAAAAATTTATAGATTATATTAGCAAATATCTAATAATCAGAAATAATATTATTAATTAAATTACCTGAAGTTGAGTATAGATGATTGATTGATTTAATTGATATTTCCTGCATCCTCTCCAACAATTCCATGTCAATTTCATTTTCCTCAAAATATCGAGCCATAATTGATACAAAAGCATCTGTTTCCTCATCTTCAAATCTGGAAAACTTTTTATAATATTCCCTAGCAACTACTTGGTGAGGTACGATGTCGCTTGTGGTACTTGTTGGATTGTTTCTGTAGTAAAATTTTGCTGGAATATCCATTAGTTGGTGCCAGTCTTCCAAATTATGTGTTCCCATGTTAAACTTATTCAGAAGCCTCTTTATATAATAACTTGTTAAAACATTAATTAAACACTTTTTCACCTAAAAAAAATGTATTTTCAATGTGGCAAATATAAATATCTTACTGCGAACATAATTAAAACACAATTTTTACATAATAACAATTCAAATCAAGATAGTAAGTTAATTAAAACTATAAAGGATAAAGCTAAACAGGATGATATCATTTTCACTCGTGCTGATAAGGAAACTACAGTAATTGCTATTAATAATATAGATTATATTGACAAAACTCTTTCATTTTTACAAGCAAGCAATAATTATAGCATACTTAAATTTGATCCAACAGATAAATATCAAAAATAACTAAAACGTAATATTCAGGATTCAACAGCAATTTTTTATTCTAGAGAAAAATTCAAACTAATACAAATGAACCCTCAACCACCACAACTTTATTTTTTAATAAAATTACACAAAGAGAACTATCTTATTAGACCAGTTGTGTTATTTGTCACGGCTCCATCAGTTAAACTTTCACATACATTAATTAAACTTATACAAGAAAACTGCAAATTCCATTCAAAGTACAGTAAAAAAATTCTTATGAATCAACAGAAAAATTAAAAAAACATTAAATTACCTAGTAACACAAAATTAGTATCATTCGATGTAACAAACTTATTTCCTAGTATACCTCCTAAAGAAACAGTTAAGCTAGTAGAAAACTTATTAGATCGTAATCAAGTCAATATTATAATCAAAGAAGAAATCCTAAATTTGTTAAACATTTGCCTAAAACAATATTATTTTGCAAGCCCGTTGCTTGCAGAAATATTTATGGATAATATAGAAAATAAAATTCATAGCAATAATTTAAGTAAACATTGCCTTTATTGGCATAAATATGTTGACGATATACTGACTGCTTTTACTGGTACTAGTAGACAGTTAAATTCTTTATTAGTTTTTATCAATACTATACACCCTAATATTAAATTTACTATGGAAACAGAGAAGGATAATTCAATTAATTTTTTAGATGTAAATATTATTAAAATTAATAAAGGCCATAGTTTTGGAATATTTCATAAGCCATCACATACGATATTACAATAAATAATAGTTCATCTCATCCATACAAACAAAAGCTGGCAGAATACAACAGTATGATCCATAGATTAGTTAATATCCCCCTTACCAAAGAGAACTTCACAAAAGAATTAAATATCATTAAACAAATCGCAGTAAACAATAATTTTAATTCAAAGTTAGTAGACAACATTATTAGGAAAAAACTTTTTAAACATGCTATTCAACAAGTTTATCCCATAATTAAAAATCAAAATTGTAGATATAAGAGTCTTACATATATAGGAGCTCCTAGTGAAAAGGTATCATCATATTTAAAAAACCAAAATATTAACGTAGCTTTCAAAACCAATAAAAACAATAAAGGTAAAATTAATCCTAATAAAAAATCGGGGGTATATAAATTAAATTGTGGTAGTTGTCTAAAATTGTATATTGGTCAAACAGGCTGTACTTTCAAAAAGCGCTATTCCGAACATTATAATAGCTATACGAAAAACAAAAATAATTCTACTTACTCAAATCATATTTTGGCTGAAAATCATTCTTTTACAGACAACTTTGAAATTTTACATATAGAAAATAAGGGCATTAAACTAAACCATTTAGAAACACTTGAAATAAGTAGATTTAAAAATTCAGATAACCTACTAAATGATCAATTAGATATTAATAACTCACCTTTATTAAATCTCTTTCCCAGTTTTCTGTGAGATAATCCCGGTAATGATACTATCTTATTGTTATCTGATTGATATCATAATTACTTAAGTACCCTTATTTACTTTAAATAGTCAGTTTATTTTGTTATGTTATTGATGTATTTTTTTAATTACTTTGGTTAAATTACTTCGCATATATATTGGACACCGAATTGTAAATTAGTCACATTTGAAAAAGAAGTTGTACTTCAAAACATGCCATGTGTAGTGTTTTTTAATTTTTAATTTTTTTAAATTAAAAGTTTTGTGAAAATCTACCAAATTTGGTTTTACTCATTTAAGAAAAAGAATACTGTCGAAATTTTCTTGTCAATATATTAAACATACATATGTGCAATTGCTAGATATTTCAATCGTGTAATGTATACGTAAAAAAATTTCAAATTAGTTATTTGAATTTGAAAAAGGCATAATTTAAATAACAATCAATCAAATCAATAAAATCAATCGAATCAATCAAATCTGTCAAAAAAGTATACGTTTGGTACGCCCCTCGTTTATTGTTTACCCTGTATATTTATGAATAATTTTAAAACATGGTTGTATACTTTGTTATTCAAAATTTCTTATATCTAATAATAAAACAACTATCGATCAATTATGTACTAATAGGACACACTATATATAAATAATAAGCTAACATATCGGTATAGTTGGATAAGCAAATTCATAAAGAATTAATTGCTAAAATATACAGGGTGTTGCATTTAAAAAATTGAGTAAATTGAACTTGAAATGAGTTACAAAACAATCCGTAAAAATGCACTAGTTCTATCAAAACTGTATGTTAGCTTAAATTTGTAATTTAGACAATTTTTAAAACATTGGTAACTTACCTAAAATATGATAATTTTATTTGCGGGTCTGCATTATTCTTTAATTTTACAAAACAAAATTGGTGGGTGGGGTTTTCCGGGGTTTCCTCACCTGTAAGTCAAATGGCACCATAAATTATCTTTAAAGTCACCCCAGAGCGCCACGGCAAATAATAATAATAGCCATCCCTACACAAGTCATTCAGCTTCAGGCGTTGAAATTCACCTGTAAGGGGGTGAATTAGGGAAAGTATTATTATTATAATTAATTGCTTGGCAAATCTATAATAATTTTTAAAAATATTGTAGGTTTGAATACACTATTACCAGATCATTCTAAATCTGAAATAAAATACAGGGTATTCCATTTAAAAAATATAAATTTTTATTGGCCAAACAAAAACAAAACAATTCATATATTCAAAAATATCTTAATAATTTTAAACTATTATTGGACTCGTATTTGAAACATTAAAAATGTGTTTATTTTTACAGTAAAATATAACTTTTTGTTTGATTTCAAATTATCCAACACGGCCCTGTGCTTTTTTGAACGTTCGCGCCTTAGGTTCGCGTTATCGTTGGAATAACAACTCGTGTTTAGACCAGTGTTGTTTATAGTTATATAGATTGATCGTCCTCATATAAATCAAACAAAGAAAAAGGGGTTTAACTCAAACTAGTGTTGCCGCGAGACAAGATGTAGGGCGAGAGAAACCTATTCTCTCGTCTGGACGAGAAAGCGCTTCTCTCGTCTCGTTTCTCTCGTGATAAAACAATATCAATTTTAAATTTCAAAAAGACGAAACATGAGAAAACGGTAAAATTTGTAAATTTGTAAGACATAACCAAAAAATTTTTCAAGTAATTTGCGCATTAGTACCCAAATTTGGCAATAAGAAACTCTTTCTGTCACAGTCGTTTTACAATTGAAATTTGAAGTAATAAGTGGCCCAGATTAGGCGTTAACTAAAAACGAAAATACTTTGTCTTGTTAGTCAGTTGGTGAGGGGGGAAGAGGTTAAATTGGAAGTTAGAAAGTCAAATAAAAGCATTTTGTAGTATGTTTTAAAAATGCAAGAAGATAGAGACATACAACAAAAACGATGTGAAATTAGAGAAACATTATGATATTTTCGAGACAAGAAACAAGAATCTCTCGTCTCGCGGCATCACTAGGTTTAACAGGGTTCTTTATCTAATATGTAATACATGCAATGTTTATGTTTCATTTCAGTTGTAAACAAATGATTAACAGAACCGATTTAAGAGGGTTCTATACCTATCGGCTCGATCAATATCATACATAACCTCAAAATCCACGTCCCTTACGTCTTTAAAGAAAGTGTTAGGCAACCAGAAATACATCTCTATGCATTTGTGGTTGCATAGTCTACCAATTCTCGGATAAGAACATTTTCGGTCGTGCATGACTGACACAATTAATCAAATGACGGACGGGTATAGAACCCTCTTAAAACTGAGAACCTTCATAATTAGTTTTTAGTTGAGATATTCTAGTCAATATTTTTACACATTTAATAATATTGTATTGTTGTAGAATAAAATTAGAACGTCCAACTTGACCTAAAAAATATCATAAGACAACAATCTAACTAGTAATGCAATAATCAATGGAATTTTTAATTGTACAATTGTCAACAATTAATTATAAGTGTATTTAAATAGTATTAATAGAACATGTTGTTGAAATAGATTCAGTGAATAACATTATAACTAAGTTATTCTTTTATAAAACATTTCT
The DNA here is from genome assembly GCA_927349885.1 of Psylliodes chrysocephalus. NCBI lineage: Eukaryota > Metazoa > Arthropoda > Insecta > Coleoptera > Chrysomelidae > Psylliodes > Psylliodes chrysocephalus. The sequence goes on along the minus strand of OV651830.1, from coordinate 672,152 downwards.
ATTGTGTTCAAATTATCTTCTAATTATATTTGTAAAAATAATAAAGCTCAATAATTATTAGTAGTAATTATTCTGAATATTTTCACTTAGTATTTTGTAGTAGTTTTCTTAAGATATCTAAGTTCAAAAAAAAAAAGAATTTTAACTTTAAAAAGAATATTGACGTTTTGTTTTATTAAAATCTAACACTAGTCACGGCCCACGGGCTAAAATTGAAATTTTCACACTGTCGTACTAAATATTGCTTTTTACTTTCCTATCTGTATACAGATATAAGGAAAGTATAGGAATCATGATTTTTTTCGACCTCGAGTTTTCGACGGATTTTTACGTTTTGAGGTCCCCTGAATCCGTTTTGACTATTTTCGCGATGATGTCTGTGTGTGTGTGTGTGTCTGTGTGTGTGTGTGTGTGTCTGTATAACGCATAACTCATGAACCGATACACAGAAAAACACCAAATTTTAAACTTAAGCTTTGTTTCAGCGTCTAATGAGCTGATTAGATTTTGGGCAGAGTCGGAACATTTGGGGGGGTACTTTATAGGTGGTCATTTTTATATTTTATGGAATATATCTGTTATTTACGTTTGGAGAAGAAAATTCTTTAAATAAAAGTTACTTCTAATAGTATTATCTATAATTTTTGTTCTATACAAAATTTTCCTAAAATGGTCCGTATTCGAGAAATTTGACAAAATGTAAAAAAAATATTTTTTTATTAAAATTGTTCAAATAAAAGTTGTTTGTAATATAATTCTCTATAATTTTTATTCTCTACATAATTTCTCTAAAATGGACCGTATTCGAGATATTTGAGAAAATGTGTAAATTTCGATTTTTAAGAAAACTCAAAAACGGATAAAGAAAAAAACATTAAATTTTAAACTTAAGGTTTATTTCGGCCTGACGTGAAATGATTAGATTTTGGACAAAGTCGGAACATCTGGGGGGGGTACGTTATGGGAGGCCGTTTTTATATTTTATGAAATATATCTGTTATTTATGTTTGGAGAGGAAAATTGTTCAAATAAAAGTTACTTCTAATATTATTATCTGTAATTTTTGTTCTATGTAAAAATTTCCTGAAATGGTCCGTATTCGAGAAATTTGACAAAATGTGCAAAATTCTGATTTTTATTATGAAAGTTTTTGAAATAAAAGTTGTTTGCGATATCGATCTCTATAATTTTTGTTTATACATGATTTTTCTAAAATGGACCGTAATGAAAAAATTGTAGGAAATAAAATTTTTCAGTATTTTCGTTTTCCATGAATATCTATAGAAAAATGTTTCGAGGTAGATGTATGTGGACAATGTATATATTTAGTTTATCCTCTAAACATTTATATAACTAGATAGGAAAGTCATGTGTTGGACACATCAGATTTTTTTATATGTCGAGTTTCTATATAGGCAGATTTCCACACATCCGCTTCCCTTTCATTTTGTTTTATTTTTAAATCACCGAATAATTCACATTTATCTCCAAAATGAACCATTGTAATCAAGCCCACTATCAAAAGAGATTGCAACAAATTTTTCAATATTAAAAAATTTAGTGATTTAACTATTTGCGCATCTGCTTTTAAAATGACGGGAATAAATTTTTAATAAGAAATAAATACATTATTTTTCAAAGTTGTATTACTTATTATAAATATGCGTTTTATTTAGTGTTATTTTTGAAACAATTATCAAAATATACTGCAAGAGTTTATAATGGAAAAATATTTCTTTAAATTGCTTAGCATAAGCTCATGTGTTCAAGTAAAAATTTAGGTAATTATTTTTTTACTATACTCAAAAAGAGAAATTTAATTTTACAACTCATTTGGGTCAGACCGATTCTGGTCGGGGGTGAATCGAGACGAGATCAAGAAACTTGTGGCAACGCTGTTCCCAAATTGACATACCATACCTATCGATGTATTATATTGACTAAAAAGCTCTTATTTTCGTTGTTCTATTTACTGTATTTAAACAAAATTATTAAATATATTCCATGCAATTTGTAGTAAAATAGTTTCTTGTTCGTATTATAACTTATCATCGTTCACAACAACCCAAGTTAGTACCTAGGTATATGAAGTTGTTTCATGATATCAGACAGTCTTTTACAAACATTTTTGACTACTACCTAGATACATACAGTTAAGTTGACGGTAAAAAAAAACGAAATAATAGGTATACACATTAAATATTTCACCATTAGGTAATTAGTGTGTTGTGCCGAATTTATAGGTTAGATATTTTTTGTATGCTTACAATTGTTTGTACCATTGTACCTACTAGTTATATGTCCATAACTAACAAAATTATATCTTACCTGCTAGAACACTGTAATGCACTATAATTAATTAACCAATCCAAATTAAATCACAAACGAAAACTTATCAAAACCAGGAAGAAAACGTTATGCAAATTTAAAATCCATATATGCCGTTGAACTCGTAGTTTGAAGCCAGTGTTGCCATTGCCATGTCAGACTCAGAGTCGAGAGTCCAGATTCATGAAACAGTTTACAGTGACGGATTTGGGGGGCGACAAATTAAAAAAAAAAACTAAATATTTACTATGGAAAAATAATTTTATTTCCCTAAAACACTTTTATTTATATAAATGAATAACAAACAAGCCTTTAAATTTTAAAGAAACAATGTAATAATTGGCATTATTATTTTTAAAATATAAAGAATTTAACAAAAATCCCAAAAATATCTAATATTTTTAATCTATTAAATTAACACAACATATTTATTAAAACCAAACAATTAGAAATAGTTCATTGTACTAGAAAATTAAAGGACAAATCGTGCGAATAATCATTAAAAATAAATAAGTCGAGTTTCTTTTAATATAATCACGTTAAGGTTGATATAAATAGAGAGTCAATCATTGACAAAAAAGAACTCAAGGGGCGGCTGTTGGGCCAAACCTATGCCCAAAAATGTAACTTGTTAATTATTAGTATTTATTATATATAGTAAAGTGTGTGTGTAGTGTTTTAGTTTCGAAGGTAATATCTATTTTATTATAACATGGTTAAATCTTTTTGTTTGGGTTATGTATTTTAAAACAGTTCATTAGTCTTTCTTCAAATGCCAATTCTTTCATTTTCGTCCCAAGTTTACTTATTAAATGTTTATCAATTTTAAGGGTTTTATCATATAAAGAGTTTTTTATTATATTAAAAAGGTTTTGTGATGTAAAAGCTTTCATTATATTAACATGGTTTATCATAATAAAGATTTATAATTATGGGTAGTAATTTTTGCTTGTCTTATTTCAAAAATAGAGATTGTTTTGATTTATTGAAATTTGTTATTCATTTTTTACTTATATTTAAATATACATGTTATTGTTATTAACCTATTTTATTCTCACCTCTTTCCAAAAACCAGTAAGAAATATTCCGAGCATGTTAAGCCTCGGCGTTCCTACCCTTAAGGACTTGAGAGTCTTAAGTCAGTTGCCAAAACCGCTCGACATATGCTATTAAGGGATGTTTTTTTTGTATTTTTATTATTTTCTTTTATTATTTTATTTTGCCACTGGCGAATGGATGTTCCTTCAGGACTCCAGGACCCTAGGGCTGGTGACAAGCGCTGCCTTTATCCCTTAATAGTATAGTAACAGTAGCTAAAGACCTATCAGTAGTTGCAAATGGTCTTTAGACATAACTGGTTGTTACATTTGGTGACGAGCGTTGGTCTTTAGGCAAGCTGGTTGTTACAACTTAAAATATCAAAAAACCAGCATATTATTATAATTTATACACCACATTAAAAAAAAATTAGTTATAGATCTACAACCTAATATTAAAAATAATAATCATTATATTATAATTTAAAAGTGGTAACTGATTCTTGACATTTTTATTGGTTTGTTGATTAATAGAGACACATTTTTCAATCGTTTAAATTTTAAATAATAAACACTTAGTAGATTATAAAACAGTGTGATCGGAATCATGCATTATTCATTTTCAAAATTTATATCTTTGTATTTTAAACTGTTAAAACTTTTATTAGCATATAGATAATTTTATTAGAATACCTCTACTCATTTGATAAGAATACATTTAGCATAAATGTTATATCGAAAAACTTTTAACATTTTGATTAATTTATATATTTATTATATTAATATGTCACCTTTGCGAGGTATGCTGCTCAAATTTTTAATTAAAATAAAAAATAGCGGTATAGGAAAGTAGATAGTAGTTGGTAATTAATCTTCTAGATTCAAGCCTTTTAATATTAAATTCATTTCTTAGTAGACCATAGAAAATATATCCAGGATTAGTTCCATGTTTTTTGTAATATTAATATTTCATTTCTTTATCTTAATCCTGCTGAAATGCATCGATAATTCCACAGCATTAGATCAGTTTAGATTAATCCCAGACCCCAACGTAAAATTTGTCCGTTACTCAGGTACACCTATACCTATCATAAAAGCGCGTTGATTTGCAAAATAAGCAGACCACACACTCAAGTTAATGTTACGTACCTACTTTGTACTTTATGGTTACATTATGTATCCATGAGTACCTAAACGACAATGTCATTGTGTGAGGTCTTTTCGGTATCTACTAATATGAAATTATTTGCCAATACTGTGCACACAAAGGGCCGGTTTAAGGCCGTCGACCGTGAGGGATTTTATCGTGGATATAATTTTTGAATGATTTATTCCGTTGTATTTTAGAATACGTATAGGCCAGGACGAGGGAAAATTGTTTAGTTTAGGAGTTAGTTCATCGGAAGTTAAGGATAAAAATGTCTAATATATTATATCAAATGATTTAAGAGATAAAACATATTTAGTTGTATTATTCTTAAGGACTTCCATTTTTATTTGTTTAATAGTTTATTATTTAGATACATTTTAATACAAATGGGGATGTTGGTTGTGATATGTAAGTAAAGTACGATTTAAGATTTGTTCATTTAATAAAATATTGACTGTTTATTAGAGTTTTAATAAACTAAGTCAATCTCCGAAACGCCGATAAGACGCCCGTGGTCGTCCTACCTATATCAAAAAAGTGTGTTATGATGATCTTCAACTGGCTAATTTAAGTGTGAAATACATTTAACCCGATGATGAAGAATTCTCCGGATTCAAATCGATTCAAGGCTCTCCGGCAGTTAATCACATTATAATAGCACGTTTCGAGCATAAAATAACGAAACGATATCTCCACGGTAGTCATTTGGACGTTTTTAAATTTCATCAAACCTAAATGCCTAACTAAAGACATTTTAATTTGTTTTAAACTCGTAAAATGAAACTATTTTCCCAGAGACTCTTCGGGCTTAACAATATCATTCTAGTATTTACACTGAGAAGAAAAAACGGAAATTTCGAAAGCTAAGCCTGTTAACGAATACAAAAGTAATTCAAATTTATTATTGGAAACTATTTAAATACGTAAAAACGTAAAAAAAGTGAACGGGACTCTAGGATCGGATATTTTTAGTGATTAATTCAAATGTTTCGGCTCAGAAAAGTGATCCGTTACGCCCAACTCTATCTTTAAGTGCATAGTGTCACTGATGCCAACTTTAATACGTTTTTCTAACAAGAATGACACTATGCAGTACGTTCGGATTAGCCAGGGGCTGGAACGGGACAAGAGCGGAGTTTGTTAGGGTGCTTTTAAATGACATTTAAGTGTGTCGAACTGTCAATAATCAGAAAAACCTTAGAAAAACCGAACACTAAAAGGGTCGTTTGGAGTTAAAAGAGTAAAAGGAGCGGATGGAACTTGTTTGTTCGAACTTACCTCATCTATAAAGACTGCTTTAGACTACACAATTTTTTGTACAAGATTAAATACAATTTAAGTTGTGTAATATCTATTATACAGTAAATTGTTTGAAAAATCGGATTTTTCTAAATAATTTATTGTATGATACAGCCTATATCATTGACCCTGTCAAATCACCAGGCCCGTAGGATTTGCCATATCATAACCTGCCATTATCCACGTGCAACCATTTTGTTTGGAATGCCTATTTAAAATCATCGAGATAGAATCACGAGAGACGATATAAACAATATTTTGCGATATAATAGATGGACTCACTTCGAGTGATGGAAAAGTGTGATCAAAATGGCGACAAGCTCCACTAGCTCGAGTTTGACATATGACGTAAAAATGTAATGCAAACGTGCTTATACGTCATAGCATCTCCTCTTTATTCTATCTTAATGGTTAGAATATATTTTATTTGATTCTGTTTTTATTGTGAGCATCATTAACGCGAGAAAGCCTGAACCATTTTTCTCAGAGTACCTACGTGTAATATAATGAAGATGAAAATTAACTGGCTCCCTTTTTAAAATTTTTATATTCTCTAATTTGGGTCCAACGATTTAAACTACAATTTATTTCCAAAAGCCGCGTTTAAATATTATAGTTGATTAAATGAACCATTTATATAAAAATGATATTTTGAAATGGAATGAAGGGGTTTGGACATACATGGCGCCAGAGTAACTCATAAATAGTGACTGAGATACGAACCATGGTTAATAAAGAGTAGATTTGGTAGTGCAGCAAGACTGTTAGCTTATAAACAAAAAAAAAATATAGAAAATGCTATTTAACTGTTAAAATATTTCTTATCTAAGGTAGAAGCTCTTCCTATCAATATATTTGTTGATAATTAAGTAAGGATCACTGTTTTGATCAAATTAAATTTAGTCCTCGCCTGTGATTAATAGGCTATTTTTATTTTGAAAGTTCAATATCGGAAATTTATTCACTGTTGGTGTTTATTTTCTATTAATATGGTAAATATTTATTAAATTGTAATTTGTCTAGTTTAATACGTTTAACAACAACTATAAATCATGGTAATTTATGTGTTTACGGTTATTTAAGTTGTAATAATTGATTTATCAGAGTTAATATCCTGAGATTTTAATAAAAATGATTGTCATATTGGTTTTTGTACATACTTCAAGGAAACAGTTAAGCCTTAAACATATTTTTTTGGGTATGATTTCTTATAATATTCAAATACATTGGGTGAAGAATTAGACTAGAACATCAGCTTTACAAAGCACTCATCATATCCTTCAAAAAATTTATGTAGAATATATACGTTCACAAAAAAGAACACTGATTAAAATAAACATAATATGCCTATTTTATTTTTATTCAATAATTAATGTATTAATCATGTATGTATTTCGTATTTATAATAAATTAAATTTGAAAATGTTTTACTTCAATTTATAAAAAAAATTAAATGGTTTTATAAAAATACACCTTGTTATTTACATCCATGGCCTATTTTTGAAACATTTGCGGTTTTCTTCATATAAATAAAATAATTTTATTAAATATTATAATTAGCATTAAATTAGCAACAAATAACAAATCATACTTACCTACAATATTTAGCGTATATATTCACAACATTATGAGCACATTTGGAACACTTCACAGTTTAGTTTAATAAATTTTATAGGTGCCTTTCCCATAAACCTCGTATCGAATCAATTTTCTCATACCAGACATACTTCAACCTTATTATACAGTCATTAAAATCAAAAAATGAAAACAAAGAACCATTAAGTATAAAAAAAGCTCCAACCGCAAGAAATAACTGATTGGCCAAGGCAATAAACATATCCGACTGACACGAGTCTAATATTTCATAACGAAAACCACATAAATTACTATCGAGAAAAACTGGAAGCTGTCAATCAAATTTTCTAACCTCAAAATAATAAGGCTGGCAGTCACGGCGTTCGGCAATTACGCGGTAATTCAGATACTTGCGGTGTGGTGTTGCTCTAGTGGTGCTGCAGCGGTCGGTGGTGGGTGCTATGGGCCATCCTTACACTCGAATCACCAGCGCCAGCGGCGGAGAGGGTGGATTCCTCCCTAATTGTTAACAGGTCACAAAGGCATATTTATTTAGAATAAAACAACTTCCGAAGAATGCTACAATAAAACTTAAACACTAAGGTATATCCCTAGCTTTTGGAAGGAAAGCCATCCACACGAAGTTTCGTCATATATGCCAATCTCTCTAGTGCCTATTTTATTGAAATTTTTTGATAAAATACTCCTGAAAAGGTCATCATCAGGTTCAAAGAAACTCTAATGCGATTGAAAAGGCATTAGAAAACAAGAACGTCTGCTCAATAAGGCTTGATGGCTTAAAACATAAACTGAGTATGCAATGCCAGACTCAGAACTTTCGATTCATACATTTCAGATATATTCTTCAGAGTACTCGTAAAATAAGATGGAGCAGGAATACCGCAGGAAAACGTCCTTTGTAACAAACTTTGTGACATACCCCAACTAGCAGATGATACTGCTATCCTGGCTATAGGCAAAGATCATGAAGAAGCTGCAAATAAACTACAGTTAAACAAATAAAAAACTGGCGTATTATACTAATGAAAACAAATCTGTTGATATTAGTTTTAGTAACAAAAAGTTGAACAATACCAATTAACCTAAATAATGTCCAGATCCATTATAATCACTCAGCAAAATATCTAGGTATTACATTAGATGCAAAACTTCTCTGGAAGGTCCATGTTAAAAAGAAAAAACAAGAGTTAGACATAAAATTCAAATAAATGTACTGGTTATTTGGTAGGCATTTGAGTCTATCTACATTTAACAAAATTCTTTTGCATAAACAAGTCCTCAAACCAGTTGGGACTTATGGCATTCAGCTTTTTGGTTGTACCAGCAGTATTCTAATAATCCAGAGATTGCAGAACAAAGTATTGTGGAGCATTAGAAACATCTACCTCCATTGGGATCTTCAGATGGATACTGTTGACTGGACTACCACCAGATTCACTAGGAATCACGAACAACGACTCCACCAACTTGTGAATGTTGATACGATCTATCTTTTTGACATTAAACATGGCTGAACCGACTTCTTTGTTCAAACTTGGGGTAGCCATGTGTGAGTTAATGTATTAAAGGTGGGATGAGAAAGAAAACAAGTCCTCTATATCTCACAAAGAAATCCTGATTTTTTTTTTCTTTAAGCACAAACAATTTGAGACATAGTAGGCATCTTCTACTTGATGAAGAAAGAAGTTATCTATTCAGCCTGAACTGTATAAAGTTAGGTGTCAGTTCCTCTTGTAGACAACGGTTGTTGTAGTAAATATTGCAATTCACTTTCATCCTTTTAAAAGACAGTAATCTGTAGTTTTTGGCTAAAGCTGCTGGCCTGGCAGAATCATTTAAAGCACATTTCTTTGTGAGATATGAAGGACCTGTTTTCTTTCTTTTCCCACCTTTAATGACTTCTTTGTTTTCTAAAGCTTTTTTTCATTATTATTTAAGAAATTATAAACCTGATCTATAGTTGAATGGTTTTCTTTAAAGCCAAACTGATAATCTGGAATTAGTTTCCTTTCTTCAATAATATGTTTTAGCCTGAATATTTTATCAAATGGTTCCGATAGTATAGGCAATAGAGAGTTTGTCCAATATGGTGAAACTTTGGAAGTTTTTCTTGTTTGGGAATCATATTGATTTAAGCTACTTTCCATAACTTAAGGATATAGGTACCTTAGTGCTAATGAAGTATTAAACAGCTCTGTACATTTTTTTACGACTTTCTTTGAAAGTTTTTTAGAAATTAAAACAAAAGAACTTTCTTACGATCAATATTTGTTTATATATCTTTTGCAATTTCCTTTGGAAAGGTATCAGACCAACCTTTGGTTTGGCTTATCTCTCTCTGGAAAATCCCAGTTGGGTAATTCTTCTACTTCATTTGGTTGGAAGGTATTTTTTAGGTGGTCTTCGATAACTTTTTTTATGTTATTTCTGTTTGGCTGCCATCTGCATTCATGATTGGAGCATTCTGAACGGTGGGTCTTTTCAATCGCTTAGTGGCTTTCCCTAGGGAATAATGAATGACTATCGAATGTCAACTCATTAATAAAATAATTTTTGATTCGTTTTATCTCATTTTAACGGTTTATCTGATTGTCTGATGCCATTTTCTACCTAGTTTTGCCACATTATATCCCTTGTTTCCTAAATATAGCAATTTTCTGTTGTTTGCTGAGCATTAATCCTTGCTGCTTGCTGTATGTTGGACACAAATAGTTTTACTTCTTTGTCTACCTGTTCTATAGTCTAGAAAAGAAAGGAGTACAGTAATTTAATTTACAGAACATAGAACAAGTTTAAGAGAAAGATAACACCTGCATCCATACAATTCTATAAAACAATAGGTGTGATATATATAATCACACAAGGGATGGTAACCAAAAAAGACAGTTATGGTATAAAGATTGTGGAGAAGAATATAGAAACAAGCAGAAGGCGAAGAAGTAAAGGATAAGGAAGAAATCTATGTTGAATAGTAGATCTTTCTGCTTGAGATCAATTTTAAATCCTTTTAATAGTTGTTTTATTGAATTGATTTTTAGTTTCAGTTATTCTAGGTTTGTTGGACATTTTTACTTATATTTTAAAATACAAATATGATTTAAGATTAGTATCTACTGTGAGTGTAATCAACAGATTATTTTCAATAGATTGACGAACGTCACTGATAAAGCAATCGTCCCGTGATTTACTTTCTAACGTAAGATCGGTACCCAAAGAACTGCCGAATGCCCGAGAGATCACTTGATCCATCAATCTTTACACTGACAGAAAAATCGCGTGTTTCTCCCAAACAGATTGCATTTAATTGTTTAATAGTCCTATTGTTATTTTGTTATTGGCTTGTAATTGTCCTGGTAATTATTTATGCTCTTTAATTCGGGACAATTATTTTTTAAATGCCTTTGATTTGCGCCTGTCAATCTGATGATAGATAGAAAATGCACGGATTTTTATTTAACAGTCTGGGAATATTGTTTAAAAAATTATCGGCCGACAATTATGAGTTTGGATTTGGTTTTCTTGGTAAAGAAAATTGAGGTTATCTCTACCTGTGAATTAGACGAACATTCATCAATGTCTTTGCGTGGATCAAAAGAATTAAATGGGTAAAATATAGGTTATTTTGACAGTTACTTGATTTTTGTTTTTATTAATCGTAAGTCCATATAGACTTTAAGACTTATAGATGAGTAATTTGTGTACTGACAATTTTGATGTGGTCTTTCTATCTAAGTTTTGCATCCTATATACTTGGCCGTATTTTTATATGGTACTTGTGATCCATTTATCGTGATAGGTATGTTATTTTGGTTATTTTTCTTTGTCGAATTCATTTTCAGATATTTCAGTTCATTTAATTTTTATGCTCCATTGTTTAGTCCATCTGCTGAATCCATTAGTGGTAGCATTTTAATGGCTTCATCTCCATATGCTCCTATTTAACAAAATAGCAGCATTAATAACTTTTGGTATATTGTAGTTTGTTCTAACTAATACTTTTGTTTCACCCTGTAAAATTTATCTGTTATGTACGATTCCAGAAGTTGCAAATACAGCTTTGGGAGCATATATATTATAAAATCTTACTTCGATTTCGTTCTCTTCATAGGCTTTCTCTGATAGATCTATAATACAATAGACTTGTTCTATTGAATAATGTATTTTTTCTACCTATGATCACTTTGAGTTTGTTTAATAGTAACTTGCTGAAGAGTTTTGATATTAAAAGCCATTACTATAATAATAAAAATCTTATGACACGGCACAGTGGCTGGTTCTAATTTTATTTTAAATCCGTTCCTAATTTCTATTTATTTTTATGTCTAGCCAACATAACTTACTACAAACCGCATCTCCATCACTAAACCACTTGTTTTAATTAAAATTATCAGTGTTTAACAGTTTTTGCTGGTTTCGGTAATATCGGCTGGAAATAGATCTGAAAACTTTCATATTTTCGTAAGTTGTTTTCTCTCATATAACTCAGGCAGATGTATTTTAGCTAGTGGTTGACCAGAACAGTTTTCTTTTCAAGTTTAATGTGTATAATGAGCCTTGTTCTCAATTTTGTTGTGCAATTGTGGCTAGCACAATAATTAAAAATTATACCGTGCTACTCAAAATGGTACTTCAACTTTCAGATGACATCCCCCACCGAAGATTGCAATATCCTGTGAAAGTATGTCTATTATAATAGGCCAACAGCCGGACTATGTAAAAGCAATTTAATTTAGTGACGAAAATACTTTTTTCCTCAAAGGAAATGTTGACACTCAAAAGTATTAAGACCATCCGCGAAACCCAAAAATAAAATAAATACATGGAGATTTGAAAAAAGGCCTGTTATCGCCTGGAATCGAACCCAGACATCTTTGTTCAACGGGCAAATACCCTTATCGCTAATAATTAATTAGAGGGATTATTTTATTTACTTTAAACCACCATCGTGTAGATGCACATCATAGTTACATACGAATATTTATTGGTTAAACATATAAGGTAAACAATAATTAACTTTGAACTTTCAAATTCTGCGGCAAGCATTTATTAGTTATTTAAAGCTGATCAATATTTAGAAGAAGAACACAATTTATTACGCTGTTTACAACGCCTCCATATCTCATGTTTTCTCTACCTAAAAACCAAACAATGAGTAAAAGGTAAATGGCCCGCCCCTTGTTGTCACACCTAATTTATTAGGCAGTAATTTTCTCGTATTTTTAAAAAGTTTACATTCTTTTGAATTGATATCGGTAATGCATGATGTCGATATTGCGACTACGCCCCTGTTCGCGGCTTTGGCAATTTATTTTACAGGGTTGGTTTCAAAAAAATATAAATAATAAAATAGTACATATATATCCCATAAAAAAATACCCTATACTGTGTAAAATTGTATTTTATCTTTGTTAGGTCTAATTTGAATTCTCTATCTCTATTGGTTTTTACATAATGGGCATTTTTCCGAATTTTATCTTGTTTTTCGAGTCTCTCCCTTAAATTAAAATTACAATTAATTTTAAATTGATGTTAAAAATACACTATACTATATAAAATAATGGTTTCTTTTTGATATGTCTGTTTTTAATTTTCTATTCCTATTAGTTTTTACATAATTGGTTAATTTTCTATCCCTATTAGTTTTTACATAATTGGTTAATTTTCTATCCCTATTAGTTTTTACATAATTGGTGTTTTTCCAAATTTCATCTCGTTTTTTGTGTCTCTCCCCTAAATTAAAATTACAATTCATTTTAAATCGATGTTAAAAATACACTATACTATATAAAATGATGTCCTCTTTTTGATAGGTCTAGTTTTAATTTTCTATCCCTATTGGTTTTTACATAATGGGTATTTTTCCAAATTTTATCTCGTTTTTTGTATCAAACTTTGGAAAAATGCCCATTATATAAAAACCAATAGGGATAGAAAATTAAAACTAGATCCATCAAAAAGACAACATCATTTTATAAAGTATAGGGTGTTTCTAACATCGATTTAAAATTAATTGTAATTTTAATTTAAGGGAGAGACCCAAAATAAAAATTTCGTTTTTTGTGTCTCTCCCTTAAATTAAAATTACAATTAATTTTAAATCGATGTTAGAGATACCCTATACTATATAAAATACTGTTTTCTTTTTGTTAGGTCTAGTTTTAATTTTCTATCCCTATTGGTTTTTACATTATGGGTATTTTTCCAAATTTCATCTCGTTTTTTGTGCCTCTCCCCTAAATTAAAATTACAATTAATTTTAAATCGATGTTAAAAATACACTATACTATATAAAATGATGTCCTCTTTTTGATAGGTCTAGTTCTAATTTTCTATCCCTATTGGTTTTTACATAATGGGTATTTTTCCAAATTTTATCTCGTTTTTTGTATCAAACTTTGGAAAAATGCCCATTATATAAAAACCAATAGGGATAGAAAATTAAAACTAGATCCATCAAAAAGACAACATCATTTTATAAAGTATAGGGTGTTTCTAACATCGATTTACAATTAATTGTAATTTTAATTTAAGGGAGAGACCCAAAATAAAAATTTCGTTTTTGTGTCTCTCCCTTAAATTAAAATTACAATTAATTTTAAATCGATGTTAGAGATACCCTATACTATATAAAATAATGTTTTCTTTTTGATAGGTCTAGTTTTAATTTTCTATCCCTATTGGTTTTTACATTATGGGTATTTTTCCAAATTTCATCTCGTTTTTTGTGCCTCTCCCCTAAATTAAAATTACAATTAATTTTAAATCAATATTAGAGATACCCTATACTATATAAAATAATGTTTTCGTTTTGATAGGTCTAGTTTTAATTTTCTATCCCTATTGGTTTTTACATAATGGGTATTTTTCCAAATTTCATCTCGTTTTTTGTGTCAAAATTTGGAAAAATGCCTATTATATAAAAACCAATAGGGATAGAAAATTAAAACTAGACCCATCAAAAAGACAACATTACTTTATAAAGTATAGGGTGTTTCTAACATCGATTTAAAATTAATTGTAATTTTAATTTAAGGGAGAGACACAAAAAAAATTTCGTTTTTTGTGTCTCTCCCTTAAATTAAAATTACAATTAATTTTAAATCGATGTTAAAGATACCCTATACTATATAAAATGATGTTTTCTTTTTGATAGGTCTAGTTTTAATTTTCTATCCCTATTGGATTTTACATTATGGGTATTTTTCCAAATTTCATCTCGTTTTTTGTGTCTCTCCCCTAAATTAAAATTACAATTAATTTTAAATCGATGTTAGAGATACCCTATACTATATAAAATGATGTTTTCTTTTGGATAGGTCTAGTTTTAATTTTCTATCCCTATTGGATTTTACATTATGGGTATTTTTCCAAATTTCATCTCGTTTTTTGTGTCTCTCCCCTAAATTAAAATTACAATTAATTTTAAATCGATGTTAGAGATACCCTATACTATATAAAATGATGTTTTCTTTTGGATAGGTCTAGTTTTAATTTTCTATCCCTATTGGTTTTTACATAATGGATATATTTTAAAATTTCATCTCGTTTTTTGTGCCTCTCCCTTAAATTAAAATTACAAATAATTTTAAATCGATGTTAAAAATACACTATACTATATAAAATGATGTCCTCTTTTTGATAGGTCTAGTTTTAATTTTCTATCCCTATTGGTTTTTACATAATGGGTATTTCTCCAAATTTTATCTCGTTTTTTGTATCAAACTTTGGAAAAATGCCCATTATATAAAAACCAATAGGGATAGAAAATTAAAACTAGATCCATCAAAAAGACAACATCATTTTATAAAGTATAGGGTGTTTCTAACATCGATTTAAAATTAATTGTAATTTTAATTTAAGGGAGAGACCCAAAATAAAAATTTCGTTTTTTGTGTCTCTCCCTTAAATTAAAATTACAATTAATTTTAAATCGATGTTAGAGATACCCTATACTATATAAAATGATGTTTTCTTTTGGATAGGTCTAGTTTTAATTTTCTATCCCTATTGGTTTTTACATAATGGGTATATTTTCAAATTTCATCTCGTTTTTTGTGCCTCTCCCTTAAATTAAAATTACAATTAATTTTAAATCGATGTTAGAAATACGCTATACTATCTAAAATAATGTTTTCTTTTTGATAGGTCTAGTTTCAATTTTCTATCCCTATTTGTTTTTACATTATGGGTATTTTTCCAAATATCTTCACGTTTTTTGTGTCTCGCTCCTAAATTAAAATTACAATTAATTTTAAATCGATGTTAGAAATACGCTATACTATATAAAATAATGTTTTATTTTTGATAGGTCTAGTTTTAATTTTCTATCCCTATTGGTTTTTACATAATGGGTATTTTTCCAAATTTTATCTCGTTTTTTTGTCAAAATTTGGAAAAATACCCATTATATAAAAACCAATAGGGATAGAAAACTAAAGCTAGACCTATCAAATTGAAAATATCATTTTATAATATACAGTGTGTCTCTAACATCGATTAAAAATTAATTGTAATTTTAATTTAAGGGAGAGACACAAAGAAAGTTTTCGTTTTTTGTGTCTCTCCCCTAAATTAAAACTACAATTAATTTTAAATCGATGTTTAAAATACCATATACCATATAAAATTCGTACATATGGGATTTGTCTATTAAAAAAAGTTTAGGTATTTAATGAGCAGTTAAGGGAAATTTTAATCTCGGAAGTTAGCTAGGTAGGTAGCGATTTTTATTCACACGGCGGATAAGCACTAAATGCTCTTCTAAGAACCGATACCAATCTAGAAGAACGAGAAAAAAAAGTTGAAAATTCGTAAAGAAAAGAGAAATCCACAATGATGTATTAATGTTTTCGGTGTGTGCCGAACTCCGAATAGTCGGACCACAGCGCTCTATACTTAAGTGTCTCCAGAGGCGTTCCCCAAAGGGTCGCACATAGGCGGCTGTGACTCCGGGTCGGACCCGAGGCGCCCTCGAACTCTTCTAACCGATAATTCCATTGTTTATGTGGGTGGGGTGGCTCGCAACCGATTATAAAATGATTCGAGAAATTTTCCCAAGACTCCTTCTAAATGTATAATTGCGTGTTTTGTTTATGCCTGCTGATGCTGATGACGAAGATGGTGGTGGTACCACGCCGAATAATCGTTCATACTATCACGTATTTTTCATGTGTGCCGAATATAATGTGGCCCAAATTCTTTGGGTGGTACGTGCGCTCTCGCGCGGGTTATACCCATTATTTAAGGTAGTTAAATTATTGTTAAACGTTTTCTGTACATTTTTGAGAAAGTGGTTCTTTTTTTACGAAGACAAAAATTCTACTAGATTCAAGATGAATAGTCTTACTTCAATAATTTGTTGTGTTTATACAGGGCGATTCGTAATATATGCGCAGGACTTTAGGACGTGATAGCTCGTCCAAAAATATGAAAATACGTTTCTATTAACTTACCCTCTAAAATGCACCATTTTCGAGATACAGGGTGTTGAAATTGAAAAAACAAATTCTACGCCACTGGAAAAAGTACGGTTTTGAGACGCCCATTTGAACAGCCAATGTTTTCTACACAAAAAAAGGTACTTTTGGTCATACGTTCTAAAGTCGACCGTTTTCGAGAAAAATCAAATTTTAATGTTGAAATACATGGTCAATTTTTGGAAATGAAACAATAAATACCGAAGAATTTTTAGGTAGTCACTTAGAGTTGCATCTAATTCAGCCGAGAAATTCACGAAATATTCCCGGATTCTAGGGCTGAGTTCGGCTGGCGTTCGCTGTACTCAGAGTGCACTCGGTATACCTCAATTGTGGTCGTCTTGTTACTCAGAGCCAGTGTTGCCAGTCTAGTACAATTGTACTAGATCTAGTACATTCTCTGAGAATATGGTACTCTAGAACACTCGAATTAAAATCTAGTACTTTTTTCAGCGTATGTTCCATTTGAAGTGTAAAATATATTGTTCAAAAATTGCCAATGAAATTAAAATAGTTGTTAAAAATTGCTTCAGAGATAAAATAGTAGACATTTCTCGAGACATAAAGCATTGTTCAAAAATTGCATGAGAGATCAAATATTGTTTAAAAATAGCTTGAGAGGTAAAAAAGGGTGTTAAAAATTGGTCGAAGGATAAAATAGTATTAGAAATTGCTTGAGGGGTAAAATATTGTTCATAAATTGCTCTAGGGATAAAAATACTGTTAGAAATTTAATGAGAAATAAAAAATATTTAAAAATTGTTCGAGAGATTAAATAGTATTATAAATTGATAAAATCTTGTACAAAAATTGCTCGAGGTAAGGTACTTAGTATAACAAAATGTTAAAACCTTGTTTTGAAAAATTTGTTGAGAAATAAAATATTGTTTAAAATTGACTCGAGAGATACTGTTAGAAATTTCTCGAGAGATAAAACATTGTTTAAAAATTCCAAGAACTATAAAATATTATTAGAAATTGCTCGAGAAATAAAATATTGTACAAACATTGCTCGAGAGATAAAAAAAGTTGTTAAAAATTGCTCGAGACATAAAACATTGTTAAAAATTTATAGAGAGTTAAAATATTGTTATAAATTTGTTGAGAGTTAAAATATTGTGCAGTTTGCTAAAGAGATAAAAAAGTGGTTAAACATTCCTCGAGAGATAGAATAATGTTAAAAATTTATCTAAAGATAAAATATTATTTAAAAATAGATCAAGAGATAAAAAATGGTGTAAAAATTGTTAGAGAGATAAAATAGTATCATAAATTGTTAAAATTTTGTTCGAAAATTACTCGAGAATTAAAAAATACTGTTAAACATTTCTCGAAAGATAAAACATTGTTTAAAAATTGCTAGAAAAATAAAAAATGTTAATAAAAATTGCTCGAGAGATAAAATAGTGTCAGAAATTGTTAAAATGTTGCTCAAAAATTGAACGAGATCAAATATTGTTTGTTCAAAAATAGCTTGAGAGGTAAAAAAGGCTGTTAAAAATTGCTCGAGAGATAGAATACTGTTAGAAATTTATTGAGAGATAAAATATTGTTTAAAAATAGCCCAAGAGATAAAAAAGGTTTATAAAGTGTTCGAGAGATAAAATAGTATCATAAGTTATTAAATCTTTTTCAAAAATTGCTCGAGAGATAAAATAGTGTCAGAAATTTGTCGAGAGATAAAATATTATTTAAAATTGTTGTGTTCGTATTGTCTATAAACCTTTTTTTGCTCTTTAATGACCACACTTCATAATTAGAAAATTTGGCAATTTTATAGAATCTAGTACATTTTTATGTAATCTGGTACATCTTTTAGACAAATCTAGTACATTACAAAAATATATTCTGGCAACACTGCTCAGAGCGTACTCTTTTGTGTTCGGCTTGCCACAGATCACGTACTCAGAGCGCGCTCACTCTTCCCCGAGTTGGCCGGTGGAGATCAATGGGTATCTGTAAGAATGTGTCAAAAATGTCAAATGTCAATATTCTATTCTTATGATTAATCAGTTTAACACGTATTATTTCTTATTTGTTTTTGTTATAACTATTTTCTATTTGACTAAAATTAATTTTTTACAGTACATACACACCCACAAAAGTGTATTCAAGTGCAAACTATCACTAGTGTCATTTGTCATTCCCCTTGTGTTCGTGTTGAGATTGTAAAAAGAGCGAACTCTGTCTCTGTCTATGACGTCACGCACATCGTGCGCGCTCTGTCCGATCCGTCGAGTTCCAAACCGAACTTACCCTAGGAAGAATCGTTCAAAAGCTCCACAAAACTTAATGCAATTAATAATTTTGGATAAAATATACCTATTCTTTGACACATTTTCATTATGTCTTTGTATATTTAACCAATAAGCAGAATCTAATTAAGCCATAATATTAGTTGTCCCTACCAACGCAAATTCCATGCAATTATGAAGATTTTAGAGTTTTCCTGTTTTTTTATCTTTAATCTTAGGTGTTCTAGATCGGTGATCCTTATTTCCCTCCAAGCTTTATCGCCACCAAAAAATAAACAGGGAAAACAGTACAGAGCATTTTTTGTTGCATCGACAGATCCATTTGTTTTTTGAATAAATATCTCTATTAAATTTTCCTGTGTAACTTTTTCCTCTACTTACACCAGTTTTTTTTATAATTATATCTGGTAATGGCATATCTTCTGCTTTTAAAAAATTATTTACGTTAATTAAATTGAAGACCATTTCTATAGTACACAAATAATTGTCAGCAATACACAAAAACACAATACACATTTTAAAATATTCGTTAGTTCCAAAAAAATTTATCTAAAACATTGTAGGTACAATTAGTTTCCAACAGATTTATCGGAATGCTTTTAAAGATCAACCACTTCATTTACAGGATGACATTCAGTTTACTTTTACACATTTGACTTTACATAATAAAAATGACAGCTCTTTTAAACGGATGATTAAAGATTGTTGAATAAAGAAGCTTTGAAACGAAAGATCATGTCAGATTAGAGATAACATTCTTCGAGATTGTCTTCAAGTTCTTGTGAATTCTTATTTTGAGCTTAGCCATAGCGATGTTATCGCTGAAAAGTTATGGAACAAATTCGCTGGAGCTTGAAAGGATGCATTTGTATATATTTATAGTAAGCGTCAAAAATAGGATTATCGGGTCTGATTTTTAATAATTAAAAAATTAATCGCCAGTCGGTTTTTGTGTAAGTAGCTTCCAGATTTAATCCTTGTCTAAAGCTTCCGGTATGTTCGAAGACATAATTATATAAACTGGATTCAATATAAGTCATCGATAACGCGTCTAATTTTAGGCATCCACAATCATACATAGTTGCCAAATTACCAAAATAACAATTTCGAGTTTTTAGAAAACAATGAATAAATTTGGCACAAGTTTGAAAGGGCGAAAGAAAGATATTTAGACTAGTTTGTTCTTTTTTTCAAGAATATAGTAATCTCAAAAGGGGCCATAATTTATGAGTCCATCTCTGTTCCACAAATCGGCAGCCTACTATGATATTCTTTCGGCAAAATCGACACAAGCCCAATACGTTTTTATACTCTAATATCGCAGCAAACTGTGAAACTTCAAAAGTCAGAGGGCGGTCGAGCTTTCAGTGTAACCTCTAATTTTCTAAAATGTATAAAACTGTCGCGGTCCTTTCGGGTCCGCCTCTGGCAAGGATAATTGTGGGGTTCAGTACTCGGGTGCGACCCAGGGCGCCACGGGGATTTCTCGCAATTCGCCCGGGCCCCTAAAAATGGTCTAAAATGATTTGATTTCATTCAAAAGCTCATCATTTTTCGGAAGATAAGTATAGTCTAGGTTATGGCCTTTATAAAAATGTAATCTTTTGCGGACAAGGACTGTTATTACGAATGGCATTTTATAACGATTTTTTTCGGAAATTTCGTTGGTTAGTTAGTTATTTTGGGCGTAGATCTGTTATTAACAGCACCAAAATAATGGGTAAGATTTTATTTGTCATTAAGATTTTTTCTTTTCAGTTTCAATTAATTACTAATTTGAGCGGCTTGTAATTTCCAAAAAGCCTTTTAAATCACAAAATGTACACAAAAATAGATATACAATCGTTAGAATCTCTATAAAACTGATTATTAATATTATTATTTTAAGTTGGTACTTACTGTTCGATGACATATGAGAGTTATCGTTCAATCCGAGAATAACGTTATTCTTGGGTTCAATATTCTGTGTGAAACATCCAGATACTTCGATTTTCTTTTACTATACGGAGAATGGTCTACTAATGGTCTACTAATTGTCAGATTTAAGTGTCAACTTTCGATGTCAATAATGCCGATGCTATTTTAGAGTTTTGCATTGTTTTCGTTTATGTTCGTGAATTATACGAGCTTTCGAATTTTGTTCAGTCGTTCAGTCTCAATGTACCATTCCAATTTTCACACAAAGACACCTTTACGGGGAAATTATGATTTGTTCTTCGATCCTGCATTGACGAACCCCCTGGGTTCTGAGCAGTCAAGCGACAGCATTTTCTTACATTTTTTTCAAACGATTTAATCAATTTATCTGATTTTAAAGTATTAGAAATATGTATTGTAATTATGCAAATTCACAAAATAAAGTTAATAGTTGATGCATAAACAATATTTTTTAATAATTATAAAATGCCTAGTAACAAAGGAGCTTGATGCAAGCAATTTGTTTAACAAAAACGCATAATGTTGGTTGCATACTGTCTGGCTTTCACATTACCATGCATTGTTGGTTGCATATATGTTTTGACAGATTTCTGGCAAAATGGCGGCTTATTAGACTTTTTAATTGTTGCCGTGTCGGATGTCTCTCTTGCGCTGTATAGTCATCTAGGTGTGTGGGCACATACTTTGATTTTTTTTTACTATACGGAGTGACTTTTAAAAGGAGATAGAAAACTCCGCCATTTTGAACCCTTATTACGTGTTGCCTACATCTTGGCGCAATATTTTTAATAGGTGCGTTTTAATCATCCGCTTCTGCTTCGGAATTGTCGGTTTTCTTGTTTTAATCTGACAGGTTAGAACGACTGAACCGACAATTCCGGAAGCAGAAGCGGATGATTAAAACGCACCTGATATTTTGCTTGCTGCTGTCAGTGTCAATGAATATTATTTTTAGAGTCACAGTTTATTGCTAAAGAATCAGTTAGCTCACTCGGACCAGTTGAAAGTTCCAAAATAACATCCACTCCAGGGATACAAATTCAGGATACGCAGAAGACTGCTGTTTTATTATAGGCGGTTGTCATATATTGTATTATCCGAGTTGCGCAGTGTATAAACTGGAACATTGAGATAAAAAGTGCCGACGCAGAGTGAGCGATCTGATTCTTTAGCTGTAAACTGTGTCACAGGGTTCAAAATGGCCGCGCCCTATGATGGGCGTGTCGGACCTCTCTCTTGCCTCGTATAGTAATCAAAGTATGTGGTCGGACCTCTCTCTTGTCCCGTATAGTAATCAAAGTATGTGAAAACATCACAGTGTTTTCAGACGAGGGTTGGCAGGTGCAGGTTTTTTACACCTAGGTTTTTTAGATGGTAAGACATAGTCTATTGTCTGCAATAGCTTAGTTATTGGTTAATATTTTGTACCAAATTACAATGGAACATAAGAACTTAAATTCTTAAATTGTTTAACATAACTTAATATTCCAGAAGTCTCAAATCTTATAGAGTTGTCAATCTCCGAATTATTACAAACATCTACTGCATTTATTTGTTTACTGTATTTCATTGTAATATTTTATATTTAGTTATTTGTCTAAAAATCTTCTTTTACTTCTATTTTTTCTATAGAATCGTCTACCTATTTAAAATGAAAATTGTCCTTTTGTTCCCATAAAACTGAAGCACTTAATTTCCAAAGCAAAGGTCAAAATGTTCTGCCTTCTAAAATACAGGTTTCTATTTCTAATTTCAAGATTCTTTAAAATGATATATTTTATCAAATGGCTCATCATTTCCTTGTAGATAAGTATAGTTTAGAAAAAATATTAATTTAAAAATATATAATTTTTGGCAGGCAAACCAATAATTATTAAATGTTTTTTTTTTGGGGGCATAAATGATATACAAGCTATAGAATTTTTAAAATGTTTACAAGAAAATCTTTTACGAAGGATAACTATTAGAAAAAATCTACCCTAGGGTAGATAGTGACAATTTTCTTCAACTTGCTTAGGCATCAAAAATCTTAAAATCACTTTGTGACAGAGGTCGTTCTCAATTTGTTGGTATATTTTTTTAATGTATGTTCAGCGATAATTATTTACCACATTGTCCGATTTTTATGATTTTTTTAGAATGAAGGTACCTCGGGTGTGGTCCCATATACATTTAGTCAAGATCTGTGAAGAATGTTTAGAGCAAAGCAAGAGTAGACGTACTCCGAAAAGAAAGAAATTAAAACAGGTGTCCCACAAGGCAGTGTGCTAGGACCAGTTTTTACTTATTATACACTAGCGATATTCCTCAATAACAATGTATTAAAATAGCAGAATTTGCGGATGATACTGCAATATTGGCAGATGGTCGAAGTA
Organism: Psylliodes chrysocephalus; assembly: GCA_927349885.1. Lineage (NCBI taxonomy): Eukaryota > Metazoa > Arthropoda > Insecta > Coleoptera > Chrysomelidae > Psylliodes > Psylliodes chrysocephalus. The sequence continues at coordinate 648,698 of OV651830.1, read as the reverse complement.
ATACAGAGACCTGCAACAAAATCAATCTATGGACAAAAGAGTAGAAACAAAAAACAAACTAATTCAGTGCATGTTAGTTTTACTCTTCGACCAAATGAACAAAAACAAATAAAAATAAACAATGATGTTATTCCTCATTCGACCAATTACCTTGGGATGAACCAGAGATAACTGTTATTTCTGGGATGAACCTAGATGCACGACTTAAATGGAAAAAATAGCACATAAAAAAGCGTAAAGAACTTAAACTTAAATTCAAAAAAGTGTGTTGCTCCTAGGAAAAAAATCCAAGTTGTCAGTGTACAACAAACTGCAGATTTATAAAAAAATCGTAAAACTAACCTGGATTTGTGGCATACAGCTATGATTGATGCACCTTGGTTCTACAAAACGATTATCTTCATAGAGACCTGAAGATGTCAACAGTCGAAGAAAAAATAAACAGGTGTGCTGCAAAACATGAGGGTCGACTTCACTCCCACATTAACGAAGAATCGCTGCAATTACTGAACGTTAATGTTAGTGCTAGTGTAAAACCTTGTAGTAAATCGTCACGCTAACTTGTGATGCTTTCCTATATAAACAATTAAGACAGCCCAATGAAGAACTTTTAGATAAGTAATTAGTTCACAAGAATAACCATACTCTAATAAAAATAAAAATTTATAAAATGGTGAAGGGCCTCAATGTTTTCACCAAATTTTTTGACAATATGACACCTTCGCCTTAAAATGCAATTTAATATTTTTGAACATTCTATTGTATATTCCAGACTGATAAACGACAGTGGCCAGAATCGTCCAATTTCCATATTGGTCCCAAGCTCAAACAAGGCAAAGAGGAATTAGATTATGACCAGACTGATCAAAAATGACTCGCATTGCACTTCGTCGTTTTCCAACGCGTTTTCAATCAAATTTGATGGTGTGTTTCAGCCTTTTTATGAGTATTTTTTTTTAATTAGAACATCCTAATTTAACTAAGAAAAAGAAACCCCAATCGTTTATAAAAATCGATTCGAGTTGCTCACCATGTTTCTTAGAAATCGACCACAATATTAATTTGATAATAAAATAGTGCTTCTTTAGAAAAATGTCAGAGGTAGTCAGTCTACCACAAAAAGCCGTATAATAGCAGTAGCGGCAGGTAATAAATTAATATTTGTGATCTAAACTTGCCGCTTTGGCCAATTCTAAGTAAGACAAATGGAAAAAATTCGGAAACGGACTGACAGTTCAGTAATTGATATTACCGATGCCAAGACAGGAATGTTACAAGATAAATTAAATGGTTGCGATCCTCCCATTGGGTCAAAAATCTAGGTAAACCTGCTACTCTAGTCGATAAGGTATAATTTCACTTCTCATACATTTCTTACTCTTTTTACTTTAATTTCACCCTATTCATATAACTTCACTTTGTACTTTTTTATATTTTTAATAACTTTTGGTACCTACTTGATACGCAATTGCAGAATCAAACTGTCAAACGTTTCTATATTTATGTTGACCTCAAACAAATCTTTTGATAAACGGCGTCAGTTACCGATTCTATTTATTTAGTTTATGTGAATAAACGTTATTAATTCTCGGTCAAGACGCGTCGCATCACCCTGTACACGGTGCGTCGCTAATGCTTCAAAACTTTCAGTACGAAATGTTCGCCACTATTACAGTCCCTGTTTTCATCTACATAATATATTAAAGCTCAACACTGTAGATCAATGTACGTACACCATTGTGTCTAAGACGGCTATGATGGAAGATCATAGGTCACTCCCAGGTCACACACCTGCCCTAAAGGCTCACGAACTCACCCGAATCTTAACGATCACCACCCACATTTGAGTCCGCATTTAGAATAAGGCACAACGTGTACCTACGGTTTAACTTGTCATTTATTTACTGCCTATTCTCACATCGATGATGCTGAAAAACATACAGATGAAATACTTGTTTGTTTTGAATGTGTCATGACCAATAATCGGGTTTATGCATGTTGAATTTTCATCTTTGATGGATCGCTGGTTAATATTTCTATATTATTATACAGGGTGTCCTTTAAAATGTGTCCCAAAATTCTCAGGCAGATTCCTTAACAAAAAAATGGAAAAAAAGTTCCTATAGACCTATGTCCTAAAGTGCCCCCTAAGCGAGCAACAGCCTCTCGAAATCATTTTTTTTATTTTGATTTTTTGAATTTTCTTAAAAATGGAAACAAATAAAAGAACCAAATTTTGGCTGTTAAATATGATCAATAATAGTGACCTTTTGACACCTTCAAAAAGAAATTATTTCGTCAGGGGTGTACTTGGGAATTTTTTGAAAATTTTGATTATTCATAACTTTTTTGTGCTTTTGGTAATGACTTATCCATATTTTTTTTTACATTCTACATTGAAAACTACGTCAAAAAGGAATACTTGTTTGATCTCGATTGGAGCAGCCGTTTCCGAGAAAACATCATCCAAAGATATTCGTCCACTTTAGCTTAATTTTCAATTTTCCTAAATTACCTCGGTGAATCTCGTAAATAAAAATAACTTTTTTAGCTCTCTCTAAATAATTGTAGTTCAAATGTCGTGGTGGGACTATTTTTATTTAATAATAAGAAACGGTTTAAAAAAATATTTATTCTAAAAAAACAAATCAAAAAAAATTAAAGCAGATGCTCAATGTGGCGACCATTGGTTTCCACACACAAGCGCAACCGTCGCATCATAGACTGTCTTACACGAAAAAATACTTCAGGATTATTCCTAAGAACTTCGCAATGATGAAAAACTCGTTCTTCCAATTCTTCAACTGTTTCAACAGGACTGGAATAAACCAATGATTTTAAATAACCCCAAACAAAAAAATCCATTGGATTTAGATCTGGTGAACGAGGTGGCCAGTTAACAGGACAACCTCTGCCAATTACTCTACCCTCAAATCTTTCGTTAAGGTGCTGTCTAGCTTCAAGGCTGTAATGTGGTGGAGCTCCATCATGCATAAACCACATGTCATGTCTGATTTGAATCGGAATATTATCAAGAAGCTCATGTAAGTTATTTTCCAAAAAAAGCCTGTATGCTGCTCCATTTAACCTATTCGGCAAAACAAATGGTCCAATAAGGTAATTATCAATAACTCCAGCCCAGACGTTTATTGAAAATTTATCCTGGTGGTGACGTTCAACAACCGCGTGAGGGTTATCTTCAGCCCATTCATGCATATTTCGAAAATTTATTATACCATCTCTAGTGAAACCAGCTTCATCGGTAAATAGCACTTTATTAAGAAACATTGCATCTTGATTACATCTTCCAAGAAACCATTCAGAAAAGATAACTCGCGGCTCATAATCAGTAGCTTTAAGTGCCTGAACTTTTTGAATGTGATAAGGGTACAATTGTTGTTCACGCAAAACTTTCCATACCGTGTTACGTCCGACTCCCACTTCTGAAATTAAATGAGAGAATCTGTGTAGTGAATAGTTAAGAAAGAGAATCCATTGATTTGGGAAATCAGATTTTTTCTGCATAACGCAACTCTTTTCGATACGAAAAGTCGTGAAATGTAAGAGAAGCAATAACAAGTAAAAAAACTAGTTTTATACGATAAGGTACGGGGTAGCTAAAATAATAAATAAGTAATTACTTACCATTTGCTATTTTTCTGGTACTTGTCGATGGGGTTTCAGCTACCCTATCCAAAATTGCTTCTTCCAAAGCAGGAGTTCTCACATAATTTTGTCTTCCACTGTTACTAGAGTATTTCTTAAATGTACCAGTTTCCCGAAGTCTATCGTCAATTCTAGAAAACGTCTTAGCGCATGGAAGATGCCTATTTGGAAAGCGCTCCTGATAAAGTCTGCGAGCTTCATTGGCATTTCCAGAAGCGAGTCCAAAACATAAGTGCATGTCCGTCATTTCGCCGAATGTGTAATCATTATTGTAGTTATTGTGAGCCATTTTAAACAAAATAATAACAATACAACGAATCGCACCAGAACACTTTTAGAAATAATGTTTAACTGAAGAAACATTTTTATCAGTGAGCGAAAAAAATTATCCATGAAACACAAAAACGCCAAAAAAATACATATTTTTACTTTTTTATTCTAAACAGCTAAATACAAACCTTATGGTCTTCATAATAAATAAATGGGAACTAAATTTTTAAATTTTATTTAGAGAGCTAAAAATAGTATACAGGGTGATTGATTAGTGTGAGGAAGCTCTGTAGATCTGTTATAATAAAAGTAGGCAGCTTTAAGCTTCACATTTTAAAATTAGTTACGATGTGACAGGGTGTTTCATAAGGCCGTGCCAAATCAAAGTTATGTTTTTTAAATGGAACACCCTGTATATTTTTATATTTTTAGAATCTGCTCGATAATCTGATTTCAATGATATATCATACTTGTTATCTAATATGAATAGTAAAGGATCTACAGCTACTCAAAAATCACATTTTTTCAAATTCAGGTGGCTGTTGTAGCCAAACAGTTGGAAATCGAGGAAAACGGCTTACAGTCCCTATCCTAACTTTTTAAGGTCTATTCAGTGACATAAAATACATATTATTTGATACAGGGTGATCAAAAATCCAAAATCACATCCGATTTTTGATCACCCTGTATCAACTAATATTTTTTGCCACTGAATAGACCTTCAAAAGTAAGGATAGGGACATGTAAGCCGTGTTCCTCGATTTCCAACTTTTTGGCTACAACAGCCAAAATTGAAAATTAACCTAAACTGCACGAATATCTTTGGATGATGTTTTCTCGGAAACGGCTGCTCCAATCGAGATCAAACAAGTATTCCTTTTTGACGTAGTTTTCAATGTAGAATGTAAAAAAAATATGGATCAGTCATTACCAAAAACACAAAAAAGTTATGAATAATCAAAATTTTCAAAAAATTCCCAAGTACACCCCTGACGAAATAATTTCTTTTTGAAGGTGTCGAAAGGTCACTATTATTGATCATATTTAACAGCCAAAATTTGGTTCTTTTATTTGTTTCCATTTTTAAGAAAATTCAAAAAATCAAAATAAAAAAAATGATTTCGAGAGGCTGTTGCTCGCTTAGGGGGCACTTTAGGACATAGGTCTATAGGAACTTTTTTTCCATTTTTTGGTCAAGGAATCTGCCTGAGAATTTTGGGACACATTTTAAAGGACACCCTGTATAATGTTTTCTAATAAATATTTTCTTTGTACTAATAAAAATAAATGTTTCTTAATTATTATAAAAAAATGCAGAAATGTTTTTTTACTGTTAGAAAAAAGTATTGTATATTTGACAGTTATGTATAATTTTTATTTTATTAAAATAAAACTGGTACTTAATATAGTTCCCAAAAAAAATGGAGAGAGATAAAAGTGACCTTCATACCCAAACCTGCTGAGAAAAACATACCGGTTTCTCTTGAAGACATTGGAAAGGCTTTGCAAAAGATACATAGGAGATGTTGTGATTACAACACTACTACACCCAAATCAACATGCATAAACCCCAGGCAGATTTACTGATTCAGTCCTTCACCTAGTTGCTGATCAGATGAAGAAAACCCTGGACAATAAAGAGTTGGGTTTCATTCATAGACATTGAAGGTGCTTTTTACAAGACCACCTTCCTCAAGATAGTTCACTCATTAACAAACAGTAATGTTTCCTGCACAGATAATTAGTGGGTAGATACATAATATGCTCTCAAAGCGAGCAATACACATAAATGTAGAAGATGTGAATATAAGAGGCTTAGAGGGTTACTTTCACCTCTACTGTAAAAACTAATCCTCAATAAAGACACTCTCTTTATAATAGAGTATTCAGTAGATCATTTTACTAACAGGAAATTTTGAGAACATACTATGCAAAAGAATGCAAGAAGTTTTTGAAATTATAGAACAGTGGTTCAAGCACCATTCACTGTCTATCAATCTCAAGAAGATAGAAAGTGTACTTTTCACAAGTAAAAGGATGAAAATGGAACTAAAACCTCTATAGCCTCTAAACACAAAATTAAATTAAATTAAAAGCCAATCTCTGCTAACCCAGTGCTGATTTTTAGCTCTACTCTCCCAAAGACATTATTTCATATTCCTCTTTCATGGTAGTAAAATGACAAACAGGAATTAAACCATATTTGTTACCGTTATGTAAAAGGACACATTTTAGGAATTAAGCCTTATTTGTTACCGTTATGTAAAAGGACACGTTTTAAACTATATTTTGAACTGTCAATAAAAAAGCGACAATCGTCAAAAGTGCATTCTAATAGTCCTTTTATATCGTTACAGAATACCAGGTTCTTTTCTTTTAATCTGGATGCAAGTAATTCAGCAGACTTCTTTGAGAGGTTTAGGTCTCTTATGAGATCGTTCAGTTCTTGTTGATTGAAACGCAGAAGAGTTATTAAATCTGTTTCAAATTCTCTGTCATTTTCTGACTGAATTCTTTGAACTTTATCAGACCTTTATGGTTTTGTATCATCTTCCGGAAGTTCAGGAAGACTGCTGAATGATGGAATTGGCATTTCTTCTGTGTATAGTGGAGAATTTAGATCAGAATATGTCCATTTGTATCTATTGTGCCTATTAATGCCTTTAATATTAACGAGACAAAAATAGCAGTCATTATAATGTTTTCCTGGTTCCCTCCAAACCATTGGTACACTAAATTTTAGACGCTTCCTCTTTCCAATTGTCCACTGTCACAAATGTTCAACACAGGACATGTAGAGTCCAAGATTTATCCTGGTGCCATGTTTCTAAGATTAATTGGTGGAGATTAAGCAGGTATAGGAAGATCGCTAAATAGTCATCGTTATTTTATTTAAAATTATTTTTGGTATATTTGTTAAAAGGTTTTAAATCAATTTATGAGCCTCTTTTAATTTTTTTTAAGCTTTATTAATATTAATAAACTTTCTTAATATTAAAGAAACGGTTCTGTCAGTATTGTCACGTGTAAAGTAGCGCTGGAAAACAGTACCAGCGCCTACAAAGAACTCGATGGCAATGACCATTATAATAGTGCTCACATAGTAAAATACCGTAGGTATCTAATGTGTAATAGCGTCTTCTTGCATGTATAGTATAGAAATATCGGTTATTATTAATTTCTATCACTACAAAATGTGGGGTCTCGTCAGGAGGAAACGTTAGCCGAACCTAGATTTTAGCGGAAAACCTATAATTTCGACCCATTTGGAAACGTCATCATTACCCTTTACTGGGATGTTGATCGTTCGGGCTGCTATCTCGAAAATCCTTCAGTTATGAAGCGCGTGTCTACCAACATCCTCGAGGGTATGTAGGAGGAAGGGATCGTGGGAAACATGCCAAAGATTATGTTAATCGCTCCGTTTACGGTATTACAGAGCCGTACCGGCTGTCTCACGATATTTTTTAACGGTTTTCAAAACTTATGGCTGCTCCAGGACTAATACCTACAGTAACTAACTCTTTGACTCTTTCGCGGCTGTGTACGAGACATTTGAAGATAGCGGTACTTATTTCTTAGCAACAATATCTAGCGTTTATTCCTATGTTTCGAGTTTCGAAGAATATATTTATAAATAATTATAATAAGTTTGGATTTTCTTTAATAATTTATTAGATCACGTTAAAAAAAATTTTTAAATTAATTTTATATAATAACTTGAAACTATAATGTGATGTTTTTCTTTATTTCTTCTTATTGTTGCTTGTTTTGTAAGGATTATCTACAGGATTTAAGTTTCCTATCGGTAAAGGACGACGTCTAATTATAATTCATATTGGAAGTGATGACGGGTTTTCAAAACATGGTTATTTAATATTTCAATCTAAAAAAAACCAGAGACTACCATGAAGATATGAACGCTGATGTTTTTGAAAAATATTTTCAGCAGATACTGGAACATTTACCAAAGGATTCAGTTACAGTAATGGATAACGCTAGTTACCGTTAACGTCTAATTGGAGGTGTGCCAAATACTTCAAGGAAGAAAGATTATTAAGTGACTAACAGACAGAAACATTAACTTTCCAGAAAAATTAATAAAAATAGAACTACAAGAAATTGTGAAATTAAATAAGCCTTATGTAGTGAATGAACTTGCAAAAAACTTAGTATTGGTCGTCTTCCTCCCTATCACTGCAAACTAAATCATATTGTCCAAAATTAGGTATGTTTTTAACTTTTGATATTTTTAATAAAATTTGTTTTGGTTTCTTAAATACTATCTATATATAAGAAATAAATAATGTTTTACATATTTCAAACACAATAAAAACATCTGTCGAACCGTTAAGTTCCATTATTATCAGAAACTCTGTATAATATTTACAGAAAATCGCAATACTTGCTGCTAAGCTCGTTTTAATAGAATATTGCAAATATTAATGTTACATTTTATAGTTTTTAATTTCACTTGGAATGTTAACATTGTATTCAGTGTTAGTAAAATTATGTGTTTTTTAAGTAGATAGTAATTATTTTGTCGGCAGTATAATATCTATTCATTTTTTTTTTATTTTCTGGTCCCAGTAGTAAATTTTTCCACTTAATTTTTTAATTTTTGGTAAGTCTATAGCGTATAGTTTTTCGATTAATATAAAAGTTAAAATTAGGTAAACCTAAGTACTATTTAAACTACATTAGATAATAATACAGTAAATAAATACAAATTTTAAAATCTATTACGTTCAAATAAAAGTAAAAGCGCCTAAATACCGACTGCCCTGTATGAAAATGTGAAAGTAGTCATTGTTGACTGAGAGTAGTTGCGACTGGGCACCCTGGTGACCGCAGCGGGTACCCTGGCGCCCCCATATTTTGTGACGCTTATGTTCCATTTGACACTAGCGACAACGGCCGAAGGTAAACATTGTAATATTGTCTGTGAAGATATTTCAAAGCATTAGATCAAATAAATTTTAAATGACTTACTTATCTGTTTAAAAACATAAAATATTGAGAAGGACTGAAAAGTTCATAAGACAAGAGTTTATGCTCAATATACAGTGTGACTCAATTAAGACGAAGGTTATTTTATCTACACGACTTACAAATATGTATAATAATAGTCAATATTAGATACTAAATATAATATAGGATGCCAATTAAAAAGATAGAAGGTACGAAAGAAAACAAAAACATTTCAAATTATCTTCAAGATAAAAACAGTTACTTTTTGAAATATTCCTTTGATTTGATTTGATTTGATTTTCTCCTTTCCGACTTTGCGGTTATATTTAAGTTTCAAATTAGGTAGAAACCTTCATTTTAGTATTTTTGAAATAATACACAATAAAAACTCCTCTTCAATTTCTAATAATAAAACTTTAATCAAACGGGTTTTTATTACCAGCAATATAGACAGTTTTTACAATAGAAACAGAAAAGCAGCCGGTAGTTACCCAAACCAATTATGATTTTATTGGAAAAACTGTCTACCTGAGGAAACGATTCAATTAAATGATTTTATTGTGCACAATTCATTCGGCTCGAGGGCTTCAGAAGCTTCCAATAAACCAATAGCGCCATCAATTTTCGAATCCTTATTTTTAACAAAAGAACAACATAACGAGTTTAGTTATAAAACAGAAATACATAAATGAGGCACTAAAAAATCAACTATTAGTATAGATATCAGCGTACCAAATTAAAATAACCAATTTGGACATTTATTTCTAAATATTGAATCAGAAAAATAGTTACAGCATGGAAATTATTGTTTTTATTAGATGAAGAAAGAATATGAAAGAAACTTAAAGATCCAGCTATAAAAACGTCAAGCATTCATTTCCCTCCGGAGAATAACTACCCCTTTGGCCAATACCATATCAGGGATCCGAAGAAAAATAGTCCTTACAGTATAACACGTTATTAGCATATGTCAATTTTAAAGCTGTGACAAAAAAGCTACTTTATTTGCTTTTTCTATATTATCTACTTATTTAAGTTTAGACAATTATAAAATACATTTTTTTTTGTTTAACAAAATAGAAGACATTTTTTAAAATAAACTAATGAAAAATTATAAAAAAAAGAAAATTTTTATATGCAAATTACAAGATAGAGATGCAGAGGCACAGCTAGTTTAGGAAGTGTGATCAGACAAGAAGCACAACAGTAGAAAATAAAAAAAAAAATAATTTTAGATTTAATTTTTGTTTATTTAGGAAATGTGTTAATTGTTTTACAAAATTCGATCCACCCTAGATCGAAATATGTGTTGAAAATTACAAAATTTAAGAAAATTTCCATATCAATACATTAAAAATATATACAAACAGTGAGAAGGAAATAGCTCGCTTCTTACTCGAAACTCACTTTCCTGGAAGAACACCTTTTCTAATAAGGGACACTAAGGTAAGCAGGCCCCCTAGAGAGGCCGCTGTAGTGGCCAAACACATATGCAGCAAAAATCGGTTTAAGTGGGCCGTAAACTCTTTTGAACCGTTTAAGTCTCCAGGTGTGCATGGAATATTGCCTGCCCTGCTTCAGCAGGTAAAGGAGAAATTACTACCACAGATAATCCGGCTATCCCGGAGCAGTCTGGAGCTGGGATATATACCAAAAGCATGGAGAAGGAAAACAGGATACCACACATCTTAAATCCTTCTGACCAATCAGCCTCACATCTTTTGTATTAAAGACAATGTTGATAATTATATCAAAACGGAAGTCCTGGAGAGGGTGCCACTCCACTACAGCCAACACGCGTACCGAGCAGAAAGATTTTCAGAAACTGCCCTGGTACAGTTGACCGACGTAATCCAGGATGCACTGACAAACAAAGAAACGGTCGTGTATGCCTTCCTAGACATAGAAGGAGCTTTTGACAACACGCCACACGAATCTGTCAAAAGAGCACTTGCATATAGAGTAGTAGATAACATCACATCCAGATGGATGGCTCAGCTGTTATCTACGAGAACTGCAGAAACACAGATAGGGCAGGACACCATCTACATAAGCACAACCAGAGGATATCACAAGAAGGTTCTATCTCCACTAATGTGGAGCCTAACCATAGACGAACTTCTATGCAGATTGACTAACCTCGGCATACCCTGTCAAGGTTATGCCGACGACATAGTCATATTTGCTAAAGGCAAGTTGGAAATATCCTGTGTGATATAGTCCAACGAGGACTAGAACATACCAAAAGATGGTGCTGTGAAGTGGGACTTATATAAACCCTACAAAAACAACACTAGTAGCTTTTAAAAAAAAAAGAAAACTTAATCTCAAAACCGTTAAAGTAGACGGGATAGATATAGAACAGAAAATGAAGTCAAATATCTAGACCTAATCGTGGACAACAAACTTCTCTGGAACACACATCAAAAGGAAGTTGTAAATAAGACCACAAAAGCTCTAATGGTATGCAGAAACATTGCGGGTAAACGAAGAGGATGTAACCCAAACATACTGCGATAGATGTATACTGCAATAGTGAGACCAATCATCACTTACGGGGCTATAGCCTGGAGTAACAGAACTAGTTTAGCTACTACGAGAACAAAAGTACAAAGACAAAAGTCTACTTGCTTCAGGACTAAAGATACCTGGGACATGCCCCAGGATGAAATGCTAAAGAAGTACAGTTTTGTGAAAAACTTCAAAACCACAGAGCTGGCCTGCAAGATAGAATGAAACCAAGAATCCATCGCGCTTGCATCCGAAAGACGTGTTATTCAGTGGTATACAGACGGTTCCAAAACCATAGAAGGAACTGGAATAGGAGTATATGGGCCAAGAACCAAGTACTCTGAATGCTTAGGAAAATACTTAAGCATCTTCCAGGCGGAAATTCGTGCCATCGAGAAGTGTATCCAGTCTAACATCGAGAGAAACTATCATAGACAAGAGATTATCATCATGTCCGATAGTCAAGCAGCCATCAAAGGGCTGAGCTCTTACGTAATCAGCTCAAAAATGATCTGGAGATGCCTAGAACAATTGAGCTAGGCGAGAAAAATAGAGTTACTCTCATTTAGGTCCCGGGATATAACGGGGTACAGAGTAACGAGATTGCAGGTAGTCTTGCAAGGAAAGGGGCTCAAATATCCTTCGTAGGATCTGAGCCGTTCTGCAGTATCAGTAGTAACAATATTAGGAGAGATTAAAAAAGCAGTAGAAGAACCGATCATTGGAACAATCTCTTGGGGTTGAGACAGGCCAAGATACTTCTGGGTGAATATAACCAGAAAAGATCGGAAGCCTGCATCTGCCTGATCAAGAACAGGCTACGTATTGTAACAGGAATCCTTACCGGGCATTGCCGACTAAAAGAACACCTAAGTAAACTGAGAGTAGTAGATGATAGCAAGTGCAGATTCTGTGAAAAAAAAACAAAATCTCCATTCACATCCTAACTCAATGTGTAGCACTCCAGAATTCGAGGGTATATTTAGGAGGATATCAAATAGAAGAGGGAGATTTACTTAACTTGAAGCCACTTCAAATCCTACACTTCCTTGAGAAAATAGGATTGGAAGGGTCGTTATAGGCATTGAGTGTATTAACACCCCATTCCCAACATAACATAACATATACAAACAATTAAAAACAGGTATATTTTTTCAGAACGAATTTTTTTCCTGATTATTTTAAATACTAAACTCAATATTTAGGGGGACGCTTGCCCCTTCTTGGCCCTAATAAGCGACGTCCATTGCTTCTGATAGCTAAAATACAGTGAAACTGCACCAAAACTTCTTTAGATATCTCTCTTTTTCAAAAATATCCAAGCTAGTGAAATTTTTAGTTGTAAGTTGTAAATACTTGTAAGAAATACTTAAAAAGGCAATAAGTTATTAAAAAAAATAGATAGGAGGATCGAATAAACTGTGTGTCTCACTTTAGATTGCAACACCCCAGTATTTGTTTAGATTTTTTTGGTTTTATCAAATAGTTGCCTCTATAAAAAAAAACTATTAAATCCAAAGCTTCATTCTAATAAACATATTTTAAATTTTACCCAAAATAGTGTCTTTTTCATTTTTTAAAATTAATCGATGAAAGCTATAATCAACTTAATAAATTTTAACACTGTTACCCATAATTAACAACGTCTTTACAATATTAATAAAAACAAAATAAGAATACTGACTTACCTGGTATATGGATCGCCTAAAACATTCCTCGAATACTCCGATACGCCGATAACGATGCCAAACACTGTGTATCTTCGAGAGATAAAATTTCAAAGGAGGATAGAGGAGTTTCACTACGTTTTAAAAATTGTTTTTACCACGTGTACTGTAACCTGTAATTACCGTTTGCCTAAAGGCTTGTTTAGTAAGTTTCTCACGCTTAACGTTCAAGAATTAGTCATGTGGTCCCTTGGTCCAGTTGAAAAATACGAATCGCCTGAGTTGTTCAGATTATCCTCAATTATTTGATTATGTTTTCGATTTTGGGTTCGATGATGCTTCGGTTTGCTTAAATCGTTGCGATGTTGTGATTTATTCGGATCGAAGGTTTAATGATCGGTTTCTGTTTCTTCCGAAGAAGCTTTTGATGCGATAATTCTGGTGACGTATTGGAATTTCGTCTGGGGAGGCTGTGATCGTGATAAAATGCCCTTGTATGTGGGAACGGGAAGGTCAAACCATAAAGCTTGGTGTGGAGATGCTCAAAAATAATTCCAACCTAAAGAAAAATAGGGACAACTCCAGTAAAAAATATTGTTTAAGTGCTTCTATAAAATATAAACTTAATCGGAAAACGTTTAGTCGACCCCCACGGATTTTGGAATATTATTTAAACTTTTCTATTTCTTCAGATGAACGATCTTTGCTTAGAAATTTAGATGTTAAAAAAAATTGATGGAATCCAACTATATAGGGTGCTATTAAATTGCATTCGCACCTCTAAAACAAAAGTGACACACACTATACAAAAAGTTATTTTTTTTTATTAATATTTTATTTTTTTACTCTACAAATAAATTAATAGTAAAGTTTGTAGGACAAAATAATATTAAAAGTTAAATGTGGTCTCTTGTAAATGGATAATTTTTGTAAAGTGTCACTTTTATTTTAAAAGTGCCGTATTAACAATTATTGACAATCTAGAATGGTATATGTAAAGTATTTTTTGTCAGTTTGTAAAAAAATGTAAGAGAACATTTTGTATACTTACCGAGGACACTGAAAATTGATGGAAAAGCGGCTTATATGCACATGTAGTCAGTTCCGTCAGTAAACATGACAGTAAAATACACTAACACTTGCACAAATCGTCGTTAATTTAAGTGGCGTAACTCGAGAGCGTTTCAAAGATTTTTATAAAGTTGAACAAATGGCAACAAGTAACAGTAACAATATAAAATATAATTTTTGGTATACTAGAAGATTAATGTGTCAAATATATGTCTATACATCATTTTTCTTAAAATGGCCGACAATGAGATACGTCACTTTGTGAAATTGAAAAACCATTGCGTAACGACATAAAACTGAGTTACGTCAATTCATTAGGATATACTATAGTGCAGAAAAATTTAATAAACAATAAATTTATTAAAAAATTAACCACAATTTTATTAAAAATCAACAACAAACATACAGAACCAGATACAAAATCATTATAGGCAAACAAATATAAATAATACAAATAAATTAAACAAATATTCCGTATTTAAGATATTAAAATTTAAAAAATAATAATTCTAATAAAAAAATAACTGATAATGAAATGAGATATTACTTGGAAATCAAGCATTGTGTGAAAGATTAAAATAAAAGATTTTATGCTCCTGATTTCTAACTACTGGCAAAGATCCTTCACATAGTGACTTAAGGTCAAGGTGAAACGATAAATTTGGAGATCGAAATACTCTTATGTATAGATCGATACAAGGTTTTTCGTCATTATTATTAAGTTCGTTTATGAACATGTCATACATTTTCGATATTGTCAAGCCTGGGTGCAGATATTCCTTTGTAGAACTGGACCTGCAGTAGTGTGATTCTATTTTAGGAAATCTCCGAATGTGTGTTATAATGGCGTCGCGTAGGTCTTTATCTCTCTTAATAACTGCAGCGGAATATTGGCCACCTCGTTTTTCTTCTTCTATTACGCCACTTTCATCGACTTTAGTTAATGCAGTTCTCATGAATCGTTTAAAAATTCCCAAAGTGTTTAAAAAAATTTCTTGCACACTATCTTGGGAGTATTTTCCTATGTAAGAAAGTATTTCTTAGTAAATTTTTTTCTTGAATGTTTGCTTTTAATTGTTTTGAAAATCGTTTGATGTGTGCTAACATGATATGCTATGAACTCGAGCTGCTTTGTTAGAATCCGTTGTGGTAAAATTATTGTTCTATATATATAACTAAGAAATACCTAATTTTTTGTAGATCTAATATTTTATTTTCATGTGTATATTGAACTTTTTCCATTTTTTTTTTATTTGGCGAGATTTCTGCTTAGTAATTTGGATGTTAAAAAAATTGATAGGACCTAACTATATAGGGTGCTATTAAATTTCATTCGCTGTTTAAAACATTTGTTTTTTAAATTTCCTGTATGCAACTCAGAAAGTCAAAATGAATGCTACAGAATGTTTTGTATAAAATATAAATCAAATTGGGTACTTTTTGACACATTAAATACGCAGTGTTATAACATAATGTCCTTATATTCCTGACGAACATAATAGAAAATACGTTATAAAAAATCGTGTCGTATCGTAATCAGCGTGACTCAATTAAATCCGAGCGGCTGGTCCTCTCTTTTTCCCAACCTTATTAACATCTATAAAATTTTTCTCAACCATCGTTCAATATAATATATTGCAAAGAGAACCATCATCCTGATGTTTACCCCCTGTCGTGCGAAGCTGCTCCTAATTGGCATATTCTACACTGTAGAACAAGCCGCTTTGGCCCATGTTTAATGACCAAAAAATTAAAGAACAATTCCCTCGTTGAAGCGACCTCCAGGGGCGGCACGTTTACGCTTAACAGGGTTCAAGTATTTACGGATTTTGAAGGAAAAGTTCGTAATACAGTAATGGACTATGTTTCTTAGCATGAGCGCCAATTCGTTTCTGAACTTTACGTTGACACGTATCCTATTAGATATTCGTCTTCGAAATTAAGAATTTTTGACGAACTTTCTAAATTGTCCTCACTTTTAAAAAAAGATTCTTCTACACTGGAATCACTATTTAAATAGATAATAAAATCATCCAAAACTTAATCAAGCAGTGGTTCTTTTTCCATATATTCTCTTTCAAATTTTTTTGGCATTCTCGTAACGCGATTTCCAATCATATACTGAAAAATTATTTACAAAATCATCACAGTATTGGACTCTCTAAATTTATCGTTTCACAAAGCAGAGAAAGACCAGTGCTCTTTGTGTCTTAGTTACAGGACAGGAGACGATAGTGCTGAAAAAGAAAAAAATAAGAGAAATAAAACAAAATATTAAAACAGAAGCTTTAAGTAACACTCAGATTTTATGTACCAGTTTTGACTTACAGCAAGTGATTTATTTGCCTCAGTCAAAGGAAAGCGCTATTTTTTACAAGAATCGATTAGCTAACTATAATCTTACAGTGTACAATATTGTATCAAAGGAATGTTTTTGTTATCTCTGGAATGAAGTTCAAAGCAAAGAAGGTGCTGCTTAAATAAGTTCCTGCATCTATAAAGCACTTACTGTATACTCTAAAAATGGGGTTAAATCGATTGCTCTTTTTTCAGATGGTGGCAAACTCTATCACCTATCACCCCAAACTAATTCGATTGGGTGATATTGTGGCAATCTTAAAACGCCGAATCTATTTGATAAATATATGTATATTGTCTATTTTATATATTTTTAATTTTGGTTTATGAATTTTAATAATTTCATAAAGTTGAGGCTTTAGAAAATTGTCACCAAATGGAATTTTCTGTTTCGTTAGCCACTCCTGCATTACTGCTTTCCTTGTAGTTAAATTCGGCATGCCATTATTAGACGAGGTCCTTTACTTGTATCTACATCATCTCTGAGTTAAGTTGGTTTCTTATTTGACAAAAAATGTAATCCCTTCGTCTATAATTCATAATTCACCTATCGAATCCCCTTTTTACTATCCCAACGAGTCACCTGTGACCATATCGACCTTTTCTCTCAGTTTTATTAATCACAGAAGAGTAAGACAGCTACTTGATTGGATTTGATGACCTTCATAGAAAAAACTGCCAGATTCCTGGGGTGTCCAAAACTAATAATAATTGTTTTTTCTTGTGTGCAAGTTAGAAGCAACAAAGGCTACTCGTACTGGGCATTTTTCTCCAGTCATTAATTTTAATAATACATTCGGATCACGCACTACTTGTAACTCATGTTTTTACTTTCTAAGTGACTAATTAATTATTTGTTGTAGGTATAACGATTTCATCGTGATTTTGAGAATGCACATTGCCAATTTTTGATCTAATTCGTTTTGAGATTTATTGTGGGAAAATAATAACTAAGAGAACATAATTTTTCAGATGTAGGAACTGTATTAATGATTTTATAAATTAGTTTAATTATAAACAAATAAAATTAAATAGTTTTCTGCTACAAACGCTCACAGAATATTAAAATGAAAACGATATTGCTAAAAGCATAAATTCTCAAATTATAATTAATGAAAAAATAAAGCTATACATATATTTACTATTTCTAACTTATCAATAAATATTTATATTATAAGGAAGGTAATTGAAATTGGTTCAATAAAGTATATTTATATTTTGAAACTAAATCTAAGGCAAGATATTATAATAAAGTTTCAACAGATTAAAATATTGCTATAGTTCAGTAACAAGGACTAAATTCTAATTGTGAGCCACACACGTTACATGGACAAGGTGCTCATAATTTTTTTTTAAATTTTGTGCCACTTTAATCATATAAGGGGCAGCGGCTGACAATAAAATTATAAATTTTTTAGAAGAGACATGATCTAATAAAAAAAGTTAGGTAATGAACCCTGTACTCGCAGTTAAATTGTTTGTTTTTTCAAGGTGCTTGGATGATGAGGTGTGCTTTGCCTAGTTTATCTTCATGTAGAACCCCAATTAATAAATCTGCAATACATCTTTCATGAGAATCGGATATATCAGATAATATTTCTTATACACACCATTGTGTCTTTATATATACAATCGATATGCTTTTTTCTCAGTGTAGATTCATCTGGTACATTGAACTTTCTCCAAGGATATGGTAGATAGTTTCCAACTAATATAACCTTTAAAATTTAAGCCACTTGAAGCTGCCGAGCTTGATAAGATGAGGAAATGAAAATAGGAAGGAATGAGATTATTAAAAAATTGATTTTACAAAAATTAAAGGTACCTACCCATCTAGAAAGGTTAAAATTTCAAGTGACAATGTCAAAAATGGTTATTGGAGTGACAGAACACAGAATCGTCACAAGGACATTAGAAATTAGATCAGAGATAAATAAAAATATTACAAATATACTCTCACAAGTTTTATATACATTTTCATAATTAAATGAATTATTTGGTTGTTTTTTTTTGTTGCAGTTCTGTGAAAGTGGCTAAAGAAAAGATATAAAAATTATAACTGTTATTTATAAAAATAGATAAAACATCTAATGTAGAATTATGTGAATTTTGAAAGATTTTTGTCGCACTATTAAGAAAAATAGGTATTTAATAGAAGAAGTAGTAAGAGACTTTATAGATGTACTGTAACAAACCTTTCATCATTTTAGATTCCCATAAAGTCCAGTAGAAATTAAACCCGTAGTGACCAATAAATTATTTTGTGTTTTCGAATTAAAATTCAAGTGGAACAATATCCAGATGGGGTTGGTTATATACGCTGATGATAGACGCATTAAGTTTGTAAAAAAAATTAACCATAAATCGAAATGAGTATTTGTGTGGGTCTGGTCATTGGAAATACGCAGCAGGAGTCCGTGTCTTGCCTCCGGCCCTGTGTAATATATGGATACCAGTATGCTCTTCATCACCATTAATAGTTTACAATAATATGTTCGTAGCCGCGAAACTGAGTCTGGTAGTTTGGCGTGCTAAAAATTCCGATGAGATCCACAAAAAGGTAATAAAATAAATAAAAAAACACCCAGATATTAAGGGCCCGTCTTACGTCGTGACCTGTAAAGGCATTATTCGTGAACATTTTTACCTAATGATGTCTTGATGAAAAATTGGGAGATGATTTAGTATGTATAAAAAAGAATTTCATGAAATTTAGAAGAAAAATTAACGCTAGTTCACATTATAATACATTTCTAATAATAATACATCCTAGTATACAAGCGATATAAGATATATTTTTAAAAAAATCCCGTTGAATATGGAATGTGGGTTAAAATACCAGTCTTTTGAGTGCAAGTACCAGGCGTGGAGCCTCTACTCCAGTGGTTCTCAAACTTTTTTGGCGACGGAATTCTTTTGAAAAGCCAGATATTTAACGGAGCCCTAAAATAAAGAAAATAGTTTATTTTTTAACTTTGTAACCCCGGGGCACTTCTACAGAGGCTTTGCGGAGCCCCAGGGCTCCGCTAAGCACACTTTGAGAATCACTGCTCTACTCCAACTAACAAATATGAATAATTTTTTAGAGCGATAGTGGTATATGTATCATTTAGATCCCTGTACATCTAACTGGTTTTTCTTATGACTATAACAGTAGCAGATAAACAGTTTTGTGCTTTTAGCTTGTAGGTTTTTATATCTTTTCTATAATATTTAATAGTTCATATATTTGTATCCATAAAACTCGTTTTAATTTCATAAAACTACTGCTGTTATTTAATTTTTCCGTTCTGCTCAGAAGTCGATGGATCTTAATGATGTCTTCTTGAAAGTCAAGGGGTTTAAATGCTAACAATAATTAAAAAAACTGGTTCATTTTAAGGGACCTTGCTCTGCTTTTCCAAGCAATATTCACTTGTTACATAAAATAAGACAGTTCTTTTCCAGTAAAGTTTTTAAACAATAACAATAAAAACTGAAACGGAGCTGTGGCTCGATGGGTATACCAAGTTATCGTATCAGTTGTCAGTTAAATGGATATAATTTCCAAACTGAACTGATAACTGTACTGAAACTGAATTAAAAAAAAATACATATTATTATTTTTAATAGTTTATACTCTTTTGCAAGAAAAGTTTGGAAAATCTTATTTTATGCCTTATTTTTTAGAAAAAAAAAGCAATTTAAGATATACTATTTTATAGAAAAGTTTTCCCGATAACAATGTCTGTTTTCTTTATTTTCTTAAAATAGAATTGCCCCTTAAAAATCGCTTTCATTTCTAGATGCTGCATTATTTATAATGCGTTGCCGGACTGAGTGATGCTTGATGGTGAATGAATGCCTTTTTTGGTATATAAAAATATCGAGAATATCAATTAAAATTTTATGGACCACAAACCAGAAATCGCCCACAACACAACACACGTATGTGTAAGAGATTTGTTTCAGTACTTTCATCATCGTTAAACTTTATGATTTCTATTAGATACAGTTGCGTCAAAATTATTTCTTCTGATTATGAGATTTTATTTGTTTGGATCTTTACTGTAGATTATATCACCATTAACTGTTAGTTGCTGAGTGTAGATATTAACTCATAGATACCTAAGCGGGGTAATTTAGATCCCACTTTTTTTAAATTTTGCTTTAACTTTTTTTTTTAAATCGACTAGGCACCCCAGCTTACAGGTATTTAGAAATGCTATTTGATGATAAATAATATGTTTCTTAAAATTTTTTACCTAGTGGCCTAGTCCACTAAAGACGTATAAATATACCTATATTTCTATTATTACAAAATACAGTAATACAAAATCAAATCGTCAGTCGATTTTAAAATTACTAACAACATATTTTCTTTCTTGGATTTCTTAGCCTACACATCACTCAACATTTATTTTATTTTTGTATGGATAAATATTATTTGGAGCAAACTGTTCTTTATTTTAAAGAAGTGTAATATTCTAAGTGAACATTTTTTTTGTGTATAGTTTAAATCTTTAGGTAGGTATCACCAAACTGTATCAAGGATATTTCAAGAATTATGGTATTGTTGATCGTTTTTGCAGACTTCTTTACAGCTTTAACATTCAAAACAATATTTCAAATAAGTTTTCTTTGAGTGATTTAAAATCTTAAAATATCGGGATCACTTTAAACTAAACACTGCAGGAATTTATTTGTTTCACTTCTATTACCAGTGATAGATAGAGAAGACATTATAACGATGTGGTATCGAAAACAGTGTATTTGTTTAAAGGTAGTTTTATTATAAAATTCCATTATAACAGCCTCCTGACAAAAGGTTTATTCACGTATAATGACTGGTATAAAGTTACAGCTTTCAGTAAGCAAATTAACATAAAAAAATAATAACCGATATAAAGGATGAAAGAAGGCATTTAAAGGCCCCGTCCATAAATAATACACATTTCATTAAAAATGTCATTTTTACAAAGTGGTCCTTTTGTGCCTTTTGTTTGGGACCACAAAGCGTCCTTTTTGGACAGGTTCGGTTCTCACAAAAACGTGAAATGCATTTTTGTGGATTTTAAACATCGAATCAGAAGCTGGAACATTTTCGTTGTGTCACACCTGTTATCATGCTTAATGGAATATATTTCTTTTATGCAACTATAAATATGTTAGGTTGATTTGCAGGTGAATGGGAGATAAGGGCTTTTTGATGGAGCTTAAAGCTTTTGCGGCACTCACCACCCGACAGTCGCCACTTGAGAAATGGTTTTAGGACAGTAGAAAAAGAAACGGTTCGAGCTTTCGGTTAGATACGATGAAATATTGTTGTTTGACAGGTTCAGCAATTATTAAAGTTGTTCATATCATCAAATAATGCAGAAAACCTTTCTATAAATACTGGACAACTTCTTCGGGAATTCTTATTACATTTCTATACAATAACTTGTGTACTTTATCGACTTTTTTTAAAAGTGATACTGCCTACTAAATTATTAGTAATTCTTATAATAAGTTGGTATACGTAACGCAACTTATACAGCATCTTCAAAGTTTCAAAGAAGAGCTTTTGTTAATAGGGTCGATTTTTAGATCTCATTGACTCCAAAAACAGTTTTCGTTAATGTCGACCCCTGGCAACTGAACGCCAATATATTATTTCGTCATATTCATAGCAGTTAAGTAAAAAACAACAATTTGAGATTAATAAAACATTTTTAGGATACATCTTTGCCCAAGGCCTTTCAAAGCCTATGATATATAGTCATAGACTACTGTTTATAGGAACACGTATATTCAACTTGGGTACTAAACCTGTTAAGTCGCTTATTTTAAACACGACACCGAATATAGTATTACATTTTTGGATTCTACTGACATTTACTGGCATTTAGTTTAAGGTTAAGATTCCTAGAAAATATATACATTGCATTTAGATCTGAATTCATGTTTTGCGAGACTATATCTACTTCACATGAGTCGAAGAAATAATATAGTTGCGTGTCGTCAGCAAAAGAATGTATATTTACATGCTCCAATAATTTATAAAGGTCTGAAATATATATGGAAAACAAAAGGGGACCAAGGACAGAGCCTTGGAGTAGTCCTAGTGAGGTTTCATCAAAACCAAAATATTTGAGTTTGGCACAAAGAAGCTGATGATCTATAGTGTCAAACGTTTTAGAAAAGTCAAGCAGAGTAACTGCTGTAGCTTTTTCTTCATCCATTGATCTAATAATGTTATCTGTTAAATCTAAGAGTAATATTGTAGTACTGAACCCCTTTCGAAAAACTGATTGTTTATTGGGTACAATATTATGAGAAAACATGTATGTATATATTTATTTACTAATTACTTTTTCTATAATTTTGGACAACGTCGGTAAAATACTTATGGGCTGAAGGTCGTTAAATGTTTCAGGCTTATTTGATTTTGGCAAAGGCTTGATTAAGGTATACTATCAGCTGTCAGGAAAGCAATTTACAATGTGCGTTATGTAAGGAGCACAGACTGAAATAGAAAATTGTAACATTTTTGCTGAAATATTATCAATTCTTAATGCGTTTGATTTTAATTCCAAAACTATTGACCTAATTTCATTTACTGTTGCAAGTTTAAAAGAGAAATTAATACCAGGATTAAATATATTTGAATTATAATAAGTTGTAGTGTTAGGACAACAATTTCTCTGACTGAATACCGACGTAAAATACTTGTTTATATCAGTGGAGTTACTTAAGCTATCAGGAATACGGAATGTAGTTTTATTTGAAATATTCAAGGATTTCATTGCTATCCAAAGGTCTTTCTTGTTTTGCATGCTTGCACGATAATTTTTCTTTCCTAATTGCACTAGTAACGATATTTCCCATTTCTTTGTAATGAATGAAGTCTGATATAGTTTGGGATCTCTTATATTTTGTAAGTGCTTTATCTCGTGTTTTCATCATCTTGCGAATTGTAGGTGTCAACCAAGGAGCATACGGTTTAGTACCCAGTTATATAAATAGCATGATCTGGAATATCATGAACTAACCACGTTTCTGTCATGCAAACTATGTTAATTTTATTTAATGTAACTATGTCAACAAACATATCAAACTTAGGAAATAAAGAACGCGTATTAAAATGTACTAACTATTACAAAACTAGCCATAATCAGTCCTAAATTTAAGATCATCTATTCTGTTCAATAAGTAACTACATTTAGGACTGTTTGTGGAATGATCAGTGCTAACGTTTAACTTAAACCTATAATTAAATAATTTACAATTGTTACAAGACAAAGATTCAGATGTACAAGCATTTTTTCGTGAGAACCAGAGCATTTGGGACATGCAATTTCACTGTGATAGTCTATTTTGTGATGACCATATTTGCAACATTTAAAACATTTCGTTAAGCTAAAGTAATCTTTAACAAAACATTTAACCCAGCCTACATAAAGAAAACCTTTTTTCGTGATTTCATGAAAGAGTTCAGCTGATGTCTCTAGTATCACATTAAAGACATCCTTAAACTTCATTTTGGTGATAGTTTTTAAATCATTTGTAGTCACATTTAGTTGATTGGCTTCTATAATTTAATATATTAAATTTGATTGCTACACAGATGATGAATCATAAGTTTTGGTTTAAACTTCTTTGGTTGTCACGGTGTATGCGTTTCCTACTTAAGAGTTAATACATCTTTTTAAATTATCTAGAGATGCATAATCACTTTTTCTGCTAAATATACAAAGTGAGAAAAATCTGTAAAATAAAAGTTATTGTTTGGTTTTAAATTGTCACCCTGTATAACAAGAAAAGTGAATCTTCTAATGATTTCCTGTTATTATCCTGTTTCGTAGGTGTATATTAACGTAGAGATCAAAGTCGCCAGTGGGATATTCGATCTGGGATTCAACACGAATAAAAAAACGATACCGCTGTTAAATATTAACCGATACAGTATCGCCATAACGATACAACTGACGGTTATACTAATATAACACCAGGGAGGTGTTTTCCACCGTTCATGACTAATGTATAATGTGTTTCTGTATAAATATTTCTTGATATAAAATCAAATCATGTATAGAGATGTCCATAAGTTTGCATGTTAACTGGCAATCGCACGTGTAAAATACGAACTATATGACAAATGTTAGTGATCGCTTCGCCGCAGTTATCGTGTTTAAACACACTGCAATAAATGTATTCTTATGATTTTTATTTTCGTATCATGGGCGCTTGGTTTTCTTTTTCACGTTACATTCACACGAAGTGAGAGATAAATAATTGATATAAATATTGTGCCATGTTTGGTAGCTACATACTCGCTGCTAACTTTATCGTGTCATCACAAGATATAAATGTTTTGAAGGCGAAATAATCGTAATTCGTTTTTTAAAAATTTCGACGTTGTCGGTTTGCCGGTACTTGGACAGTATCGCTGTGGTACGTCACATATTTTAGCGAGGTAAGATGGGATCTTTACAGCTATACTTCGCTGAGAATACTCACGAATTTTGAAATTTAATCATTTAATTATTATCGCTTTAACACTTATAAGTCGTCAGTCTATCGCTTAGTCCTTGTTTTAATTTTGATCATACAAATACCATGATGTCTTCACTACAGAATAAATTATTTCAAGTTTACATAGTTTTTCGTTTTGGAGTTAGGATTTTTTTTATATTTTAACCCCCCTTAACCCTCCATTTTTATTTAGAAGTAAACCTCTTCACAGATTTCTGTGATTTCTATGTGAAGAGTAATAAAATCATGAATATTTGGGTTACTGTTCTATGTGCCTATAGCTATCTCTTAAAAAATGTTACTGCTCTACGTTACTATAGCTATCTCTTGAAGAATATTTGTTAAATTATTTAAGAATTAGGTAATGGTTTTTCTTTTCTACTGCTTTATATGTTTTAATAATGAGATAAAACTATTAAATTTTAAAATAATAAATACTACTTAATATGTGGGTTACTGTTCTACGTGACTATAGCTATCTCCATAGAAATATTAAATTATACACCGACACACAAAAAAAAAGTTGTTTGTAACATCAGACACGACCTACCTACCGGCATGTATTTTAACCCGCTGAATCCGAATTTCAAGTCAGTTTGGGCCGTCCACCCTTCAATATCCACCCTTGCAATATCTCTAAAAACTGATGTATGAACTGAATGAGGCGAAAGATTTTCTCAGATTTTGAACTGTTTTTTGTTGGTATCAAACTTTTTTGTTCTCAAATGACCTCAGCTGTATTCAGCGGATCGAAATACATAAGAATTATGCTTGGTTTCGATTCATAAATTTTTTTTATTACTAATTATCTTATTTTTATTATTTTTTCAATTTACTCGATATTGAAGGGTGGACGGCCCAAACTGAAATTCGGATTCAGCGGGTTAAAATACATGCCGGTAGGTGTATAATCAACTTTTTTTTGTGTGTTGGTGAATTATTAAAGAATTTGCTAATTTCAACTACTCTTGAAATTTTCGAGTGTAGATGAGGATTTATTTAAGGTCTTCTTTGATAAGAACCATTTGTCTTATAGTGAGATTGTGGAAAGGGAATTAACACTTTTGTCGCTGTTGTAACTCTACCAAATATTCTTATGACCATCTTTGCTACAAATGTTGTAGAATCATTTGCATAGTTGGAACTTGGATTGTCAAATCTCTTGAATTTTTGGAACATCTGGATCAGGTACTGAAGAGGGTTTGAAAAAAGTGAAGTAAGAGGTATATAATCAAAAAGGTTCCCGGAAAATAACCCTTATTTATGACAAATTCCCATTACTTGAATTCCATGTTCTAGTGAATCTTAAAAACAACGAATGCAAGAATGTACCACCTTTCTTGCCAAATTTCACTCACCAATAATCCAGTAATGTTCAGGAATATAATTTTAAAAGATGTTGCGGACTAGCATATAACAATCTAATATGTTCATATTTTAATTACATTTTTGTACAAAAATGTTTTGCTAAAAGTAGGTAAAGATATTTTTTAGCATAGTTGAAATCGGGAAACATAAAAAATTGCTTTCGAATTGCGGTACTGTTTATTATCCAATTCCTCCTTCATATTTATCCTTTTCCATTCTGAACTGGTCATTCAATAAATATATATTTTATGGCTTCTGGAGATTTTCAAATTAACTGGAATAATCTATGTGTGCGCATCTACATTTTTATTTCCGGATACCTGCATATCTGTCAGTGGAACAATTTTGGGAATGTTTACGGCAACCGAAATTACCATACCGTTTCTAATGAATTGTATAAGTGTCATTTTTTGTAATATTTTTGAAAGGTAGTGGGTCGGCCAAAGCGTAATTAAAGTAGTTTGAGTTTTCGTTCTGGATTTGATCTGATCAGTAGCGCAGTCGAAATTTTATAAAGTTAAAATATTTGAAGAAGTTTTAAATCGAAAATCTTTTTTGTAAATACCTGATGGTAGGTATTTTATTAATAATACAGTCTATTCTTATCGTAATATTTAGCTAGGAACAACTTGATCACCTTTCGTACCGTCCCGAAAAGTAAGAAACCCATTTGGCAGCCCCGGATCTAGAATGGGGCAAGCTGGACCCCGTGCCCCGGGCAAATTCAGAGGGCGGCAAATAGTAAAATATTTTTTTTGTCATAAATATGGTTTTGAAATTAATTCATAGATAATAAAAATTTATTTGAATTCTATCTATGCAAAACAGGTTAAGTGTTTATTGGCTTAATTCATAATCGGATAAGTTTTCAATTGTCCAAAACGTTGAGTGATTTTAAAACTAAAATGGTATTAGCTATAAAAATTCCCAAAATTAAATACCTGTTAAGCATATTAGGCACCTTTTGTACTACCTGTCATATATCTTTTATTAAAAAATCCTTCTAATTACTTTAGAATGATTCTTGCTTTGGGCAAAACAAATATCTGATTTGTGGAAAGCAGTTAACTACTTGCAATTAGGATAATATATAAAGGAATAAAGCTACAATCTAAATATATTGTGCTTTTCATTTTTGAAAAAGAGCGCTGATAGTGCTACAACGTTGAATTCGAATTTCGCATTTCTAAATGGTACTGAAATTTTTAATATCTCAAATGAAGAACTGCAGAAGTATGGAGCAGATCTAGGACGAAAATACGAGCGAGATTTAAACGCGGTTAAATTCTGCCAGGAACTCTACGTTTTTAAAGAGCAAGGTCCACTTTTATTTGGAGATATAAAAAATGCTAGCGCTTTCAGGAGACGTAATAGACATCGGTGACATCACCAGGCAACTGAAACCCATAATATTAAATGGGACCTTAAGACAAGTGACACCTCGTTTGAAAGGTATTTAGAATACCTATTTAGTCATACTATTTTTTTTTTAATATTATTGGTTTCAGTTGCCTGGTGACCTATTACATCACCTGTTACCACTAGTAGAGAAGCTTACAATAGTTCATTTCCACCCTCCAAAGTCTAAGTATCACCGTTCAAAAGAAAAGAGGGGTGAGGGGACTTTTGAGATACACTGTACAATATAATAAAAAGGTTGTCAAACTTTAAACCTTTTTAAAATTTGCAATTTAAATAATTTCATTTGAATTTAATAAGCTCACCCATTTTTAAACGTTTAAAATGACATTCTTATATTAACAATGTCATTTTAACCTGCGCTTAGTAATTTAAACTTCCTTTAGCACATCGGCCTTAGAAGAACTCAATTCCTATTGGTTAAAAATAATTTCAATACACTTTTAATGGATTTTTGTTGATAAAAAAAATTGAATATCAACAAAAAAGATTCTATTTTTGTTTCCCTTGCTAAAAGGTTAAAAAAAAAACTATACTAAATAATAACATTTCTTTGATAAAAAGAAATATTGAGTGCCAATTCACAATACATGAATTTCAAGTGTCGCACAAACTAAACCTAATTTTTATTTGATACTAAAGAAGTACCTGTTCTTTTATTTTGAACGCCTTATCTACGCCACTGATTCGATTAGCATTTGAATCGGGGTTTATTATGTTTAAGATGAGGGTGACCAGCTAAATTCTTTACTTAATTAAAATTTGAATTTAGTTATGATATGTTCTGTGTGTTTTTCTTTCTGACCGTAGAATCGAAATAAGAAAGTAATCTGGTTTTTGTGTGGTTCTGAAGAATATTTATGTTAAATTGTAGGCGCCTGTGGCACCATGGTTTTTTTTTTTTTTCGTTAGTCTCATGCATATGATAATTTAGGTTTTTAAATGAAGAAAGTAATTTAATTTAGGTTAAAGTTTTTTTATTTCGTTAAATTTCGTGACAATGAAAATAATCGGATAGACATTATGAGCGTGGGACAATCATGGATCTAGTTTTATTTATGAGAGGCATAAAGCAATATCATCATCTTTCCATAAAAATTAGTATATTATATTTTATCTTATCATCTACGGTTACAAAATCGCGACTAAAAACTATTACTGTATTATTTCTTATAAAGAATTGATTTATAATTTGTAATCATCATATATAAAGTAGTGTAGATATCTCATATTATATTATAAGATCAAATTTAACATACAATCTTGATCTTTCAGGAACTTTATATTTTCCTACCAATACACATCTTAAGATATAACATTGCCCTTTTGATCCCACTTAAAAAAAAACTAACCGAAATTTTTCAGTAACTAAACAATCAATATCTATACCAAAAACGGTTCCTCTATTTATTTAAATTCCTTTTAACAAAAGAAGAATACTGTACTACTACTCCTCGACAAGACAGATCTCAGCCATGCGATATTTCGAAAACAATAGTCATGCTTAATTTCCATTTATAAAACTAGAACTGACAGTTGGATATTAGTATCCCCGGGTTTACTAAATACATAGTATAGTTCTGAGTATCATTAATAATTCGATTGATTTTCAAAGTAATTGACTGTCCAGAAAAGCAATGAATCCAAAAAAATGGTTTGTCATTGTTTTTAGATTTTATTAAAGAAAATAAGTAGAATCAATAAGAGATATAAATAAATAAAATATAATAGATATTGTCTCAAATCTTAAATGCAATTCTACTCTTAATTTTTAGAAGGATTAAAATTTATTCATACAACCATAAAACAAAACTAATAGAGATAGAGAATTCAAACTAGATTTATAAAAAAAATGCCATTTTATATAGTATAGGGTATTTGTAACATCGATTTAAAATTATTTGTAATTTTAATTTAAGGAAGAGACACAAAAAACAAGATAAAATTCGGAAAAATGCCCATTATGTAAAAACCAATAGAGATAGAGAATTCAAACTAGATTTATAAAAAAAATGCCATTTTATGTAGTATAGGGTATTTGTAACATCGATTTAAAATTAATTGTAATTTTAATTTAAGGGAGAGACACAAAAAACAAGATAAAATTCGGAAAAATGCCCATTATTTAAAAACCAATAGAGATAGAAAATTCAAACTAGACATATCAAGAAAAAGACACCATTTTATATAGTATAAGGTATTTTTAACATCGATTTAAAATTATTTGTAATTTTAATTTAAGGGAGAGACACAAAAAACGAATTTTTTTTTGTGTCTCTCCCTTAAATTAAAAGTACAATTAATTTTAAATCGATGTAAGAAATACCCTATACCTTATAAAATGATGTTATCTTTTTGATAGGTCTAGTTTTAATTTTCTATCAATATTGGTTTTTATATAATGGGTATTTTTCCAAATTTTGACATAAAAAACGAGATAAAATTCGGAAAAATGCTCATTATGTAAAAATCAATGGAGATAGAAAATTTAAACTAGATCTATCAAAAAGAAAACACCATTTATTATAGAATAGGGTATTTTTAACATCGATTTAAAATTATTTGTAATTTTAATTTAAGGGAGAGACACAAAAAACAAGATAAAATTCAAAAAAATGCCCATTATGTAAAAACCAATAGAGATAGAGAATTCAAACTAGACCTATCAAAAAGAAAACATTATTTTATATAGTATAGGGTATTTCTGACATCGATTTAAAATTAATTGTAATTTTAATTTAAGGGAGAGACACAAAAAACAAGATAAAAATCGGAAAAATGCCCATTATGTAAAAAGCAATAGAGATGGAGAATTCAAACTAGACCTATCAAATAGAAAACATCATTTTATATATTATAGGGTATTTCTGACATCAATTTAAAATTAATTGTAATTTTAATTTAAGGGAGAGACACAAAAAACGAATTTTTTTTTGTGTCTCTCCCTTAAATTAAAAGTACAATTAATTTTAAACCGATGTAAGAAATACCCTATACTTTATAAAATGATGTTTTCTTTTTGATAGGTCTAGTTTTAATTTTCTATCAATATTGGTTTTTATATAATGGGTATTTTTCCAAATTTTGACATAAAAAACGAGATAAAATTCGGAAAAATCCTCATTATGTAAAAATCAATGGAGATAGAGAATTTAAACTAGATCTATCAAAAAAAACACCATTTTATATAGAATAGGGTATTTTTAACATCGATTTAAAATTATTTGTAATTTTAAATTAAGGGAGAGACAAAAAACAAGATAAAATTCGGAAAAATTACCATTATGTAAAAACCAATAGAGATAGAGAATTCAAACTAGACCTATCAAAAAGGAAACATTATTTTATATAGTATAGGGTATTTCTGACATCGATTTAAAATTAATTGTAATTTTAATTTAAGGGAGAGACACAAAAAACAAAATAAAATTCGGAAAAATGCCCATTATGTAAAAACCAATAGAGATAGAGAATTCAAACTAGACCTATAAAAAAAAAATCATTTTATATAGTATAGGGTATTTCGATTTAAAATTAATTGTAATTTTAATTTAAGGGAGACACACAAAAACAAGATAAAATTCGGAATAATGCCCATTATGTAAAAACCAATAGAGATAGAGAATTCAAACTAGACCTGTCAAAAAAAATCATTTTAAATAGTATAACAAATACCCTATACTTTATAAAATCATGTTTTCTTTTTGATAGGTCTAGTTTTAATTTTCTATCCCTATTGGTTTTTATATAATGGGTATTTTTCCAAATTTTTACATAAAAAACGAGATAAAATTCTGAAAAATGCTCATTATGTAAAAATCAATGGAGATAGAGAATTCAAACTAGATCTATCAAAAATAAAACACCATTTTATATAGTATAGGGTATTTTTAACATCGATTTAAAATTATTTGTAATTTTAATTTAAGGGAGAGACACAAAAAAACAAGATAAAATTCGGAATAATGCCCATTATGTAAAAACCAATAGAGATAGAGAATTCAAACTAGACCTATCAAAAAGAAAACATCATTTTATATAGTATAGGGTATTTCTGACATTAGTTTAAAATTAATTGTAATTTTAATTTAAGGGAGAGACACAAAAAACGAAATTTTTTTGTCGGTTGAAAAGTGGGTAAATTTTGATGGCCTCTAAACAACTATTCTTAATATTATGAGGGAAATTATTATTGGTAAAACTTCAAGCAATAATTAGATTCTCAGACAAATTTCTTGTTTTTGTTTTGGAAAAGACTTTTTACCTTCTTCTGTTGTCTCTGTCACTTTTGGTTTAGGAGTTTTAAGAATTTCACTATGGAAACCAGGAGAATCATCAATTGGTTGGTAACTTTTTGATATTTTGGGTTTGGTAAGGGCTTCTTAAACTTTTTAAAGAGTTGATGGTACTTGAACATAACTGATCTGACGTTTTCCCTCTTTTTATTATTATGAGGGAAATTATTATTAGTAAAACTTCAAACAATAATTAGTTTCTCAGACAAATTTCTTGTTTTCGTTTTGGAAAAGACTTCTTTACCTTCTTCTGTTGTCTCTGTCACGTTTTTCATAGGAGTTTTAAGAATTTCACTATGGAAACCAAGAGAATCATCAATTGGTTGGTAATATTTGGATATTTTCGCTTTAGTAGGATCTTCTTAAACTTTCCTCTTACATAGTTCTAACCTTTTGAAGAATAAAAATTTAATGTAACAGCAAAAGCTCTTAATTGAGAATTATATTTGTGAGAAATCCGTTTTAATAATATTTCAGAAATTCTTGGAATCATTGTTAACAGAAGCCTGTAAAAAAATATTATTTTATTCTTAAATATATAAGATATCATACAATGAAGATTCATACAATATCGTTGTGCTAGAACAATAGGAGGTAGGTACTGAGGCAATTTAAAGATAATCAACTTTTAATATCATAATTATTATTACAACTGTTAGACAAATTACAGTTAATCACCCTGTATATAAGTAAAAGACAGTTTTGTAACACATTCAAAGGACTGAGTAGATCCAACAAACACCATCAGTAATAACTAGAGGTAATCGGTGGTGTAGAAAAGAGACAATCGGTCCACAACAACGAAAAAGGATCCCCATATACCCATAATGGACCCGTAATATGTTCTAAAGTGGTCCCAGAGGCAGTGAACTGTCAGATCGATGAGTGGAAATCGTTTTGGGGTTCACCATGTAATTATCCGGTGGCTTAGGAACGCCTTGTGAATGCATAAAAAATTAGGACAAATTTTTCGATTGGTCGAATGGAATATTTTCGTAGCTCATCAACTGTTGGGGGAAAGTCGGTTCAAATTAAAAAAATTATTTTTTAGGCTTTACTTTAATACAACATAAATTTGAAGTGTAATTAAAAAAAAAAAAGAATAAAGTAACGTTGAAATAGAAATTTTTCGGTTTAAAATGAAACCATAACCATATAAATGGAATAAACCAATTTTAAGCATCATTATTAACTTAAGATCAGTTATTAATTTAAAATCGACATTTTTTGTAAAGAATTTATTGAAATAAGGACCAATTAGACAACAATTTTTAATACTTCATTGAATTGCACGACTTTCCCCTACTTGTAGATCGTATATTTGTCTCGTTTTCGTTTACAAAATTACTTCTTGAAAAATCATTAACTGGATTGATTGTTTTACAAATAGAGTTTGGGTTAAAGTTACCAAAGTGTTTTGTAACTATGCTCCCGAAGCTTATTGGAAAATATTAGTTAATCTATCAATGTTTTAATTAGAATGTTGATAAGTTTTTGTTAAAATGAATGATAGGTGTGTTGAAAATCGATTTCGAATTTCTTTGGAATGTTTTTATTATTTATATTTTACGATACTGATTTTTAAAATTCTTAAACAAATTGGAAAAGATTACAAAATCTATAATACACGCATAAAGTCAGTGAAAATTGTCATTCTTCTTTTAAAACGACGTTGTCTATTATTTTCACTTAATTTTTAAAAATATTTCGGATCTGTATTACAAAATATTATAATTAAAATCCTATGGTCACTTGGTCATACTGTATTAAGGATATTTTAATATTATTTATTTCTAAATTATTATTATCTACAGAATAATAAATCTATTTATCTGTCACATTATGTTATACAACATTCTAGAATGTGAAACTAAATCATTTATATTAAGTTTTATGTACAATAAAGTATTAAAAGTATAATTTAAACGACCCCCCTTCAATCCAATTAAGGGCTAAGAATTTTAAATTATATCTGCTGCATTTTTACCCACAATTCTCCAAAGCGATAAATAAAATATATACAGTGTACACTAGCATATATGGAAAACTTTTCTATTATCGATTTTCGAGAAAAAATTATTCTTGATAAAACTTACAATACTTTCAAACTAATGACAATCAGATTCTCCATACGAATCAATATTTTCCAAAACATTAGCGGCTGTGGTCAAATTTTGCTTCCACAACCGAGAACAGAATATTATTGTTAGAATATTGTATAGTATCTTTTTTGCATTTGCATGATGTAAGTTCTGTTATGTCTGGTGGGAGGTCGAGCAAAGTCTTAAAAGTGGGTATCAGACTTCCTCCTTGATCTACTTTCCATCCATACTCTTCAACATTAGGAAGCTGCATCTGGGTTTAAAGAGCTTAGCTAAATATTTAGCTTATAAAAACATCTTAAACAATGTAGTCTTAGGGCGTCTTCAGTCGGTGGCAATTTAGCGATGGTTTTTGAAGAGGCCAATAATCCCCTCAAAATGTTAATGGAAGTAACATTGGCAGTTTTGAATAAATTTTTATGAAAATTCTTTTAAGATTAGAGAATATGTTTTCATAGTACTGATCAGTGCCAAAACCATCCAAAAAGTAATGGTGTTCAAGGTAGGTTTTCCAATAGGTTCTTTTCCCAATGCCGGACAATTGGCTGGTTGTATCACAACCGGTCAGAGAATGAAAAGCAGGCATATTTTTTAGAAGGTTTTCATCCAAATTGAAATAATGTACTGCTAGAAATCGTCTTGAGTCTCCTCGCCCTGTTCTGAACCATATATCTTTAAGTGTAAGGGTTAAAGAAAAGGTCCTTTATTTCTCACAAGTCAATTTAATTGGCGACCGGTTTCGAAGCTGTCACTTCATCATCAGGCACACCTTGACTAAAAATTTATCCTTAAAAATTTTTAAACTGTTTGAGCTTGAAAAAAAAAAAAACTATTTTGTGTTGTTTAGTTAATAATTGTCTTAAATGTGTTTTAATTAATTATTTTATTCAAACAGACATCTGGTGGTTTAACCTAACCTACATTAAAATTTTTTTTAAAAAAATACTTATTACACATGACTTTTTTAACTCGTTTTGTTAAACTTTTTGTAGCGCTTCCTTTATGGAATTAGTCAAGGTGTGCCTGATGATGAAGTGACAACTTCGAAACCGGTCGCCAATTAAATTGACTTGTGAGAAATAAAGGACCTTTTCTTTAACGCTTACACTTAATCCCTACTACTCACATATGGCTACCCTCACTCCAAACCATATATCTTTAGTCAAAAACTTCTTAAAATAAATTAATAAGACTAAAACTTATAACATAACTTATAACTTAAGTTATAAGTTATAACTTAACTTATAACTTATAACTTATAACTTATAACTTATAACTTATAACTTATAACTTATAACTTATAACTTATAACTTATAACTTATAACTTATAACTTATAACTTATAACTTATAACTTATAACTTATAACTTATAACTTATAACTTATAACTTATAACTTATAACTTATAACTTATAACTTATAACTTATAACTTATAACTTATAACTTATAACTTATAACTTATAACTTATAACTTATAACTTATAACTTATAACTTATAACTTATAACTTATAACTTATAACTTATAACTTATAACTTATAACTTATAACTTATAACTTATAACTTATAACTTATAACTTATAACTTATAACTTATAACTTATAACTTATAACTTATAACTTATAACTTATAACTTATAACTTATAACTTATAACTTATAACTTATAACTTATAACTTATAACTTATAACTTATAACTTATAACTTATAACTTATAACTTATAACTTATAACTTATAACTTATAACTTATAACTTATAACTTATAACTTATAACTTATAACTTATAACTTATAACTTATAACTTATAACTTATAACTTATAACTTATAACTTATAACTTATAACTTATAACTTATAACTTATAACTTATAACTTATAACTTATAACTTATAACTTATAACTTATAACTTATAACTTATAACTTATAACTTATAACTTATAACTTATAACTTATAACTTATAACTTATAACTTATAACTTATAACTTATAACTTATAACTTATAACTTATAACTTATAACTTATAACTTATAACTTATAACTTATAACCAGCTGCAACAGGATGAATGTAGATATAATAAAGATACAAAAATGTCTATATTTCTTCCCAATTTATTAGCTAATTTAATATATAACACATACACTTATTAATTCATAACAATATGACACATTGCCCAATGGAACATAACAAGAAGTATTATAATAAAAAAATGAAAAAATTCTACCATACCAATAATGTGATACATCAGCCGGCACGTAGAGAGAAACAGAGCTATGCTACGTAAGAAGAGGAAGATACACTGAGAGTCGATAAAATTGGCGGTGAGAATTAATTACAGCGTAAACCTATGACATCTCTCATCGTTTATTGTTATATCTTTGTTAATTCAAAAGCAAAAAATATGGTGTTTACTCTGTTACCTTGTCAGCACATAAGCAAAAATTTTATAATTTTTTTTTTATTTAGGCCTTCCTTTTTTGTTAAATGAGTGGTATATTTAAAAAAGACGACTTTTTAACACAATTTTTGAAGGGCTAAAACAAAGATATTTACGTTCATATTTTTTTTCGGCCACAAGGGCTAATGCAAATGACTTTTTTTAAATAAGTATGAACAACTACTCCATACAAAGATTTTATTGTGCATTTGACCTAAAAATGAGTATTTTTTCCTTATTCGGTGGTATTAATATCTGGATTTTTGATGATAGTGCCCTTCTGCACAGTCTAATTTTGTATTATCTCCGGAATAAGGGTTACCCTATCATGACCTTTCATCTGTGAAAAATCAACTTGTGACAAAAGAGTGGGAGGTAAATCGATTTCTTGAGCGAATATTTTAATACATACACTTTACTAATATGACAACAGCGGATATTATACCCTACTGTGTCCCTTAGAATATGTCTTATTCAGGGCCACACGATATTTGTTAGTTGTTACATCTCCTGGTTATCTCTGCCCTATATACTATGCCTCAATAATAATACAATACTTTTTTGTTACCTTTATCTATTTCTCTTAACATCTTTTCAATCTTCCAAAAATACAAGTTACTAAAAACTCCTTTAAGCTTTTTAATAAATCTCATTTCAACAACTTTTTCAAAATATTTTCTAGAATCATAACCACGCCATCCCAGCTTTACTACTAATTTTAACAATGATAATTCAGATTATACTATATTTCTGATTTTCCTAAACAAAAAATGAAATTCAAAAAGGAAAAAGCAGTTCGCTTCTAACATTGGTGTGTGGAAAAAATTGGAAAAAATATTGTTTTGAAATAGGAAACAGTAATTAAATAATGTTTCAAAACAAGCCTTTTAAATAACATTTTTCTATATTTTAAAAATAAAGGTTCTTGAACCAAATCCATATTTTTATTTTCCTCGTACATGGTATTTTTTATTTTCTATTTTATTTTAAGTGAAACGGAAACATTTATCAAGAACTGTTTAGTTAGGCTTTAAGCATAGTTATTATAGGCAGAGGTTTAGGGGAGGATAAAGGAATCTTACGAAAATTATGAATTTATCTATGTATATATGAATTTTTCGAAGTTATATCCCCTTCATTGCTAAAAAGCTATCTACACCACTGATGGGAAGTGACTTCGTCGCACAGATTATTATAATCATAGCAACAAAATGTTCATGTAATGTTAGAAAAATAAAAATGTAGAAGAACGTCACAAAGTTTCTTACACACATATGTATATTTTATGAAAATTTACACTAAGTTGAAACATGTAATTTTTTTGGGACACTGTGTAGTAAATACGAGAAATGAAAGTAATCGCGAATCTACTCGGCATTTCTAAAAGTCAAGGCGGCCGGTAAATCGAAGTAATCTAAAAACGTTCGAAGTCCGTTAAAAGTTCGTTACTGGTTCCCCAGCCTCCCATAGCTCTCAGCATGCGGAGAGCTGCCGTAGCTTAATTCTGTTAAAAAGAGCATCTGCAAGCAAAAGGAGGGTGCATTCGCTTCATAACTCTTAACCATCTTAACCTCCAAAGTGCGCACCATGGCTACTTGAGAATAAATCACCGGTGCACGAACTCTAATGAAAAATACACCTGAGTGTTAGTTTCACGGCAAAATCTCCCGCCAGGAGGGTAATAAGGTCCGTAGGAGGGCGCTCCGTTCGCTACCTACATCCATCAATAACGATTACCAAATATTAATGTATTTACCGCAAAAACAATAGTCATGCTCGAGTTTCATTTGTTAAACTAGAACTGACAGATCGATATTAGTATCCCGGGTTTACTAAATAAATATTCAAACTGCTGAATTTCAGATATCATTAATATCTTTTTGAAACGCTGCTGGCTCAGATTTTTATCTCAAAACCAATGTTAATGGTTCATATATCATACGAGGTACAAACCATTCTATATAAACAAATCTTATTTCCTACTGTCTCTTCTTTTAAAATCAATAGGTCTAAATTCCAAGGTAGACGGTCTTAATTCTTTTCTTTAGCTTGTAAAAGTTTCTTTCTCAAATATGACAAGATGAATTCATCCAGGATTAAGACAAGCCAAAGAGATCGTAAAGAAACCGTCGGCCAAGTTCACAATAGATAAACTGGATCCAAAATGACAAAGTCTTCTTAGAAGGCACATAATTATCATAAAACCAGCAGAAAAAGCAACACTGTGTGGTTCTATGATGAAGAAGAGGAAACATGTGTGCCAATGTAAAGGTCTGGTTAAATTTCTAACATTAAGAAAATCCAGAAGCACTGTGAAAGCTACTAAGTTTAATAAAAAAAAAGCAAGCTACTCTAATTAATGGAGTCCCAAAATAAGTGAAAAGATCGCGGAGAAAAAGGACAAATAATATCCATCTTCTTTCAAATCTAATCTAATCTAATTTTTTAAAAACACTAATTGCTTTGGTAATATGTGATTTTGAAACAACTTCTTTGTATTAGATATTCCCTTAGATGAATCATCAAAATCAAATATGATTTCTTTAATTTTTTCATAATTATCTGCGTAAAAAAAAGGCAGCTTTAAGCCAGGTACCCCACCGAGTAATCACAGGTTCCGGTGGGATCTGTAATTCAGGAAATTTTTCTTTGTACAATTTAGTTTTTAGAGGAGCTTTAAGAAATATTTTTTTTACATTACTAATTAAATCATTTATTAAAGGGAAGTTAGACTTAATTTCTTCTGCAACTTTGTTAAGGCCATGAGCCAAATATGTAACATGGATTAAGTTTTCATAAAACATTGTTAAATTTTGTGCGGCTTTTACCATGTACGGGGCAGCATCAGATAACAGCAATAAACATTTTTCTGTTGGAACGGGATCCGGAAGAAAAAAGGAAGACAATTCTCTCTGGATAAAACGAGTTATTGTCAAGTTATTTGTTTTAATCAAAGCAATTAGATATGGACCAATTTGCATTTCTTCGCGTAATGAACCTATCATTAAATGGGCTATATATCGACCACAAGAGTCTGTTGTTTTATCCACAATAATGTAGAAATGGTTTCCAACGGTAATCTCACGAATTTTTTCACAAATCTCAATGTACAAACTGTCAACACCACGTTTGTGTAATATACTTTGCTCTGGAGTATTAAATTTACAGTATTTTTGCAAAAACGATCGGAGATTTGGATTATTTAGTCGTATTAAAGGGATATTCGAAGTCACTAAAGCTTTGCATAAATCTTCATTAAAAATAGCTTGTTCACTTCTAGACGATCCAGATTTTAAATATTGTTTCAAGGGAAGATGACTTTGTCTGCGAGTGTCTTTAGATTTCTGCTTTGCTGTATGTGAGGGTGTTTTCGCGTGTTGGTCGATTTGAAACTGTTTTTACATGGAATCTAAAACAAATAAATTCCTGTAGATGTTGAAGTTTTAATTAAATTAAATAAATGCGTACGTTGTAAAGTTGCCCTACTTTTTTTTTACTTTCTGTATAAGGATTTTCTTTTAAAATTAAATGTATAAAAATATTCACATATGAGATTTATGCATCTTTTTCTCTAGCTATATTCTTTATCCTGCATAATGTTTTGGGCATGATTTTTATTGTAATGGTAGCAATAAGAGTAAACTAGTAAAGGCCATATTAATAAATAATTCAATTTTATATTACTTGGTTGTTGAATTAATTAATAAAAAGAAACAACTCATTTTTTAAGTGTCGCTATACATACATATAGTATAATTTAAACAGTAAGTTTATACTGAATCACAGTACTCAATTTTATTAAAACAATCTTCTGCTTTATTCTATATATATATTATGCATCCTAATAATTCAAATTGTATTTACTTCCACTTTTATATAAAAAGTTAGGAGTAAAGCGCCACTAGCGCATTTACTATGCCCAAGGAAAATAGTAAAATATTAAGATTTGTAAATGCTAACCGCTGACGATGTTATAAAGTATAAGTGTAAGCTTATTTTATTTAAATGTCTTCAGTTAAATAACTATTAAGTTATACAAATGTTACTACCATCATAAAATTTGCATTTGTTTGTATTAAATAAACGTTCCTGTCTATAATTTATGTATTTATCTATTTATGCACGGTGTAGTTATTAAGTTATAACGTTATTCTAATAATTCGTACGTTTGTGATTTATAATGGAATACACTAATAAACCCAGCAAATGATTTTATTATTTACTATCGAAATGGTTCAATTTATGTTATTTAAGAGGTACAATTTTCAATAGACATAAGATTAACTATTTTATATGGAGAAAACAATCATTGCTTTTAATTGAATAGACTTTCTATCAATCAATTTCACTAGGTACTATGAAAAATTATTTTTTCTTTGATTTAGAAGTAAATTTATAAAAGTTTGATTTATTTAGTTGTGTTATTTTTACACGCATCTTATAGAAAACAATTATTGCCTTATGAACAGTATAATACTTCCATGATTATATACATGCAGCTGAAAACTAAACAGTCTGAATATTTTGTTGAAGCTATCCCAACCTAAAACTTTCCCCCCCTCGTATTGTGTCGAATTTCTCATACAAAACAAAAAAAAAACAGTTGCCGGGCCCCCATTTGAAAACCAGCCCCGGGAATTAGTCCCGGCTACCCCCTCCCCTCTCTAGTCGGGCCTGGCTACAAACTTAAAGCTTCTATACTCTTCTTAAATATTATAGTTGCATTCTTTAAAATTATAATTTGACTGTATCACAAAAATGAAGAATCATCATCAAAATAAAACGATTTTATTTATCGAAATACATGTTAAAAATATCTAATATATTTTGAAGAGAGTTTCCCCAATTTTATTCTATTTTAGCTTGAACGCCTCCTAAATGGCCAGCCATTACGGCAGCACCATCGTAGCTCTGGGCAACAAGCTTAGAACCACATTCTAAACTTGAAATAATGTCACAAATAATTTTAAACAATGCATCTGCAGTTCGCAATACATATCGCACAACAATGGATAATTAACTTAAGTTTGCTACATCTGTGGTTTCATCAAGCGCAATTGATACGAAAGGTGCTTTTTAATTTCACTTTTAATGTGATCCATCACAATTTCAGCAGTGTAAACTGGCGGTATAAATAATAAAAAGTAAGGGACTCAAAACAGATCCCTGTGGTAGACCAATACTGGTATAACGAGGACCTACGAGCTTATTTTCATGGTCTCTTACATCGAAGAAGGAATTTTGAACTCGTCAATCATCTTAGTCTTTAAAATTGATAGGTCTACACTATCATAGGCTATGATAGTCATAGCCATCTATAAAAAGGATAGATAAATAGTTATTTCGGGATAAATTGTTCTGAATGTCTGTTGTAGAGAGAGCATCCATCGTTCCATATCCTTTTCTATATCCAAACTGATAACTTGGGAGGAATTTTTCTTTAGTTAACCACCATTCGAGTCTAGTCTTGATCATGCGCTCCAAGGTTTTCAACACACAAGACAGATGTGAGATTGGCCGGTATGATTGGCCCAAATATGATGACAGGCATTTAAATTTAAATTATTTAAATTTTAGTTGATAATTAAACGAATAAATTTAGATGTATAGATTTTCTTTTTTAAAGATTGCGTATTAAAAATTTATCTTTCAGCCTATTACCTAACTTTTGCTAGAATTGAAATATATTTCTGTCTTGGAATCGATGTATTTGAATCCAACTATTTTCTATTTCGGATTTATATGCACCCTACTTGAACATGCAAGTCGTTCTCTTTAATAGATACCAAGAGTGGTATTCGTATCCAGATTTTCGTAGAAATTTTTATGTCTAGTAAATGAGATATTTAATTCCGATTATTTTCTCTTTGGGGTTAATATACACCCTATTTGACCTGCAGGTCGTTTTATTTTAAAGAGTTTTAAATTAGTATTTGTACCCAGCTTAAAAAATAGTAGTTTATGCAACAAGAATGGATATGAAGACTAACTTTAATCGTTTTGGTGCGATACGGGCAATGCACCTAAGTTAAACAGTATATTTTTTCGAAAATCCTTAAGGTGACGATTAGACAACACTGCATAAATGACGTGCATCATTTTCTGTATTAAACATCCTATAAACAGGTATGAATAAAACGACAAAAATAACATTCACTAAAAATTTATTTCTCACATATGCTCACTTTCACAAAAAGTGTTCCTAAAATTAATTTGATTCTAAACCTATTATCATTTATTGACTTTCTTCACAGTCGAACTTATCAAAGAGTCTATACTGAAATTCTGATTGGGCAGGACCGTACTCGAAGAACTGGCTCCCAAATTATGAGTTAGACTATGTCTTCTCAGATCACAATTTCTACGAAAAACTTTCCCGCAAGTTGAACAGTTATACGGTTTGATATCCGTGTGGGTCAATAGGTGTGTTTTCAGGTTGGACCGTTGGTTGAAGGACCTGCTGCAAACTGGGCATTTATGTGGAGATTCCTCCATGTGCAGGATTTTGTGAACGGCTAAGGTTCGCGATTGGCAGAAACCTTTGCCACATTCTGTACATTTAAAGGGCTTCTCTTTACTGTGGATGTATCTGAAACAAATTAAATTCTATTGTATTATACATAAAAATAATGAGGAAAATAAAACTCAAACTAGTTTCAGTTATAGATACTTTACCGTCATCAGACCTGTGGAAAAAGTACAGATTAAGGTCTTATGATGGTAAAGTATGACTGAAACTCTTTTAATTATAATTATTGGAGGCACATCATTTGAGATTTGGATAACCTTCTTATTCTTAAAAAATAATGGTTTTTAAACAAATAAAATGGTGAATATTTATCAAGAAACGAAGTGAAATATAGAATGTTTCGAATCTATACAGAATTTTAAATACTTTAATTTGTCTCAGGACTATTACATAACAAATATTTAAAAAACATTTTTTATTTTAAGAATAGTTTAAAAATTTGCCTTTCTTCAAATTGTAAGATACTCATGATATTATTCATATTAGTATTACTAAACCTTTCTATAATAAAATGTTTGGCCAATAATAAAATAGCAATGGTTTGTTTGGTAATTCTCAGATTTCAAATATTATAAAGTACTTTATTTGCCTATTTTATTTTGTAAGGTTTTTAGAAAGAAATTCAACACTGCATAAAGATAAGTTGGATTAAAGCTTCTTATTTGTATTCCAGGAGTCTATAGTTAGACTATATCCCAAACTTTTGGAGACAACCTGTATATATTGTACTATACTTACAAGTTTAATATAATCGAAATATTCAATACATCACTGAAAATTTAAATATTTTTTTATTAATGGAAAAAAATACATTTTTGCATTTGATAATTATAGTAGTTTGTGCAACAAGAGTGGTTAATCATCTGAGTGCGATATCAAGTTGTACAGTATATTTTTTCTACGACTTATTAACGAAAATCTCCAAATTTAAAAAATATTTTAGGTTAATAAGACAAAATAACTAATTTTAAAATAATTTATGAATTTTACTAATTTATAAAATAAAAGAGACATACAAAAAAGTATTTACCCAGCCTAGATTCGATCCCAGGATTTTCACGTGGAAGACATAAGCTCTGTCCTCGCCTCCACCTTCCCTTTTTAGGATATTAGTTTTAATACTCATATAGTTTGATTAAAATTTGATTTTTTTTTAATGTGCACCAAATAAAAATAAAAATGCTATTATTTATCGATTCTACACAAAAATTGCTCATATATCTCATAAACTGAAAAATATAATGACA
The DNA here is from genome assembly GCA_927349885.1 of Psylliodes chrysocephalus. NCBI lineage: Eukaryota > Metazoa > Arthropoda > Insecta > Coleoptera > Chrysomelidae > Psylliodes > Psylliodes chrysocephalus. Next base: position 604,292 of record OV651830.1, on the reverse strand, counting down.
ATTAGTTTGACAGAATTGTCACTTATTTAAAATTTTAAAAATAATAGTAGTTGGGTATCCAAAATATGAACTGTGATTGGTGGATTTAAATTCTCACTACCTAGAATGAATATGAAATATATTCGTTAAGTAGAACGCAATAGCATACTTTTTCGTTTTGTAGTCTGTGCGTAGATTTGCTAATATTCATGTGAGTATGGAAAAAATATTAATTTTTTTATTTTAATTAAAATTATGTTTGGTTATTAAATTAAAAAACATTTATTTGGGAACATACAATAAATAGTTTGTCAGAGCACAGTTAAATGTCAATAAATTTTCTTTATTACTAGTAAATTGTTCTCTTAGTGTTTATTATTTATCATTCGCAAAAACATATTTGTCAATCTATTTAATTTTCAATATATATTATTAATTAAATTTAATTAAGTGAATTCTAAAATTTAATAATAATTAACTTTAACATAAAGTATCATAATCATATACCCAAAATCAGTATGTCGTTCGGTTTCACTTTTAACCTTCCCAAAAACAAAATGGCCGAATTAAAAGGTTTCTTGGTATTCGGTCAGATATTAAAATAAAGAAATAAAATTTAAATTTATTGTACTGGTCTTATAATTATAGATATCAGGTTTGTAATAAAAATATGAACGTGACTTCAAACAACAACATCGATATGTTAATGGGTTTTAATAAGGGAGGGAAAATACACAATTTAAGAGAAGATGAAGATAAAATTTGGACTATATAGAGGTACATTTTCAAAATTTGTGCACGTACCCAAGGCAGGGAACAAATTATCCCTATCTGAAATGCTACTCTAGTAATATATTGCTCTTTCTGTACTTCTAATTTGTACTTAAATTGTGAAACCATTATTTTTATTGTTCAAATCAAGCTAGTTAAAGCAACTTGCTCTTAAAAGCTGTAGAATTCAATTTTCAACCACTTGAATAGAAAACGATGTTTGATACTAATAATATGTAAAACAACTGTATGGAATAGCTTTGTGATCGAAAAGTCATAACTTCCATAAAAAAATACAAGTTTATGAGGCAAACCCAAAGTTAATCCGATAGTTTTTTGATAGACCTTACTTTCAACTTACAATAAATACAATGTATTTTTGATGCCGTGTTGGGTAGAGTTGAGACAAAGAAGATTAAGAGATTTTATTTGAATTTAATTAGAAATAATTTGTTTATTCGCGCCCACATTACTAATGATTGCTCTATTTCGATGCACCGTGTATTCAAGTAGGCAGTTATTTTGCATAGTGTTGGCAAATAATCATAATAACCTACTAGCAGTAGCCCAACTACCTTCAAACGCGAATAACGTATATCCCAATAGTTTGCAAAGCCATTTTGACCAAAATATTGTTGTATATCCAGAAAAACTTATGAAAAATTGAAAATTGTACAAATTAGGGATAGTCATGTGTGAGTTGGTTACAAATCTGTATGGTTTTGGTTCAGACATCTAGTTAAAATACTTAATATCTTTGTGAGATTCAAAGGAAGTATGAAATTGAGTTAGTTGTAATTTAAATAAATAATTTTTGGTATATAAGTCTGTTATTTATTTACTATTCCACAGAAATTATCAAACAAAAGTTTTTGGAACCAGGTCATATCTACATGCAAGCAAATTCCACATACTCAGCGGTAAAAATCTGCCAGCAAAAATAAAGACAATAAAACTTACATTATAGAGCCATATTAAGTAAAATAAATAAAGTTTGACGAAATGCTGGACATAAAATTGTTATTAGATAAATTTGTAGTAATTAGAGCATGAGACTTTGATGGTAATGTTGTACAATGGCTGAAAATTAAAATAATTCATTATCTAAAAGGAGAAAAGAAACAATATTCTTCAATTATGATGCTAAAAATCAGTCTTGCTACTAAGTAGTAATTTTTCGGCTATTTCTTTTTAATTATAAGATTCTTGAATTAATTTGTGTAACCACCCCTTATGGGTCATATCCTGCTCTGCTAAAAAACTGGTTTTGGAAAATTTTGTGTCAAAACCATTGGAAAATACGTAAATATAGCAACGGAATATTAATGTTTCCCAAGCCCATTGAAAACTTTGAAAATACTGTACAGCTAAAAATTAATAAGCAAAGTTAGTACCAGAAGCAATCCAATCATATTTATTTATGATCAAGAAGTGTTAAAAGTCCAACATTTTATAAAAAAAAGTATCAATTAACTGTTTTATTAGAAGGCGTCTTATAGCGCTAATATTTAATTAGTTTTTGTTAAAAATAACCTAATATAAAATAATTTACATTAATTATAATTATGAATTACGAATTATATGCACTAGTGCTACTCTTTATTGGTGTAAATAAGTAGTGGTTTATTAATATACTCGATAGGTGGATCTATTCAAATATTTTTTATGATAATTGTACGAAATTATCATACTAAACATCTCCAATAACACGGTGCTTTATAATGTTGATCGTGATAAAAAAATACATCCATTAAAACCTGTTTTTTTACAAGAAAATTAGTTAGATACCTGAGGATAACGACGAAGGTGTAAGGTTCACCAATAATATCTTCGATTCAACATAACAGCAATTAGAAACTATGAAAGGATACAGGTGGACGTCAAAAAATAGTGATATATGAATGTACTTTTTATTTTCCTAATACAATAGTAAAAATTTGCAAAAAATATATATTTAGTCGCTTTAAAGCCTTTTCCACGGTCTTACTAAACTACCTTAGCTTGATGTTATATTTTTTTCTGTTTTACTACACCTGATGATGGTCACTGACCAAAACTAGTCGCTTAACCCCTAAATTAAAAAAAAATATTTTATGGTCAAGGCTTTTGGGTTATTTTTCTTTTCTTTAAAAATAGTATAAACACCCTTAAATAATTTATTTAACGATAAAAATGACAGCATTGTAAAAAAATGTGATTTCACAGTTGATAAACACGACTTTAGTGCTGAAAATAGTGCTTAAAATAATCTCCATGAAAATGCATTACATTTTAAATCACAAATATTTAAAGGCCTAAAGTTAAACCAAAAATCAATAACGTCCTAGGCTAAAATCGAAACCTTAAAATCATCGTGTCGGCGCACATATATAAGCAAGCACAGACGACTGGACGATATTATTTGTTGTGTTTTCGGACTTGATATTTTACAAACGTGCTAAAAAGTGTAAGAAAATTGGAGATAAGGAAATTTTCTTGTCGGCATGAATGCATTACTGATGCCACATATGCAGTGGCCTTTAAATGACTTAACTATATATAAGTGACCATAAACAATCTGTGGCGAGAGATTTTATAAACTAATAGATAATAATAACCAACCTCGAATGGTCTATAAATTCTTTGGCGGGTACATCGTATAGTAGTGTTTAGTTTAAAGTACTCTTTAAACTCCAATAAAGATTCTTGTTGATGTTATGGGAAATACCTGCGGTTATTTTGAAATTCCTACAAATGCGATTTATTTTAGTTATTGTTTGGAATTATTTTCTATATTTTTTTGTTTAGCGACGATAACCCTTCTATTTCAATGGTAGTATATGTGAATTTTTCTCTAATTATCATGGTCTTTTGTAGAATTAGAATCAGCGGTAATTTAATTTATTTATTTATTTTATTTATTTAAAAATACGAAATACAAAATTAAAAACCATAATTTACCTACGGCTTACGTATTAATAGCTGCCCCTACAGGATCTTTACATAATATACTATTTTCTAAGTCCAAAGTCTAACAGCCTCACTCAGTCGCACTCTCTTTTATCTCTGTAACGTGTGGAGGGTTGGTTACCCCCACGGCTCTTATGCCCCGTTAGGCCCATTGTGCATCCTCCTAAGATGATAGGCACCTCCTAGCTCGTGAGTCAGCCTACAGATTTAATGTAGTTGACAACGTCGCCAAGAGGTGCTTCTCTTATATCAGCCGGTGTTGTTCGATACTCGCCGAACACAAATCTTCTAATAAATGAGAACGTCGAGCAATCGTAAAGGATATGCACGATGGTCTCATCTTCTTGTTCGCACCCTCTGCAGAGTGCGGATTCTGACAGCCCCATGACATGGAGATGCTTCCGTACTTGGCAATGACCAGTCAGAATGCCTGTGACCAGGCGCAGATTCTGTTGTTGTCAGAATAACTTAAGAGCTCTCTGGCAACTCTGTAGTTTCTTGTTTTATCCTCGCACTCCCTTATTTGTAATAGTTTTGTTATCTGCAATACATTGTGCATTATTTTTTGTCACGTGACAATTTAAAAAAACTTTAAAGCACTGCTTGTTTCCAGAACGAATTGCGCATGTCATTGCGTGTGAAGGCCGCTAGTTACTTTAAAAAAGGTTCTTTTATAGAAACGCCTATTTTCATAGACTTATTTTATATTCTTAAATGATATCTACACATATTAAAACTTTTATATAATTCATATAGTAAATACAAGGCTTCAAAATTGATCCTTGCTGAACTCCTGCTAATTATTGGTACTTTTATGTGAACATACTGATGTTTGCCTGTGATTCACATTAAATTTTTATATTCTGTCTATAAAAAATAATTATGAAACACCTTGTATTATTTATATCTGCACTTCTCCTCTTACATAATGCTGGAGAATGTTTTAGGGAGGTACAGAACTTTACACTGACAGGCCGTGATGTTTACGCCCACTCCAAATACTTGTATAGCCTTCTAACAAGTATTTTATGTAAATGTAAAAGTCAGAGTCGCAGACAGAAGTATCAGGTTTTTAATAAGCAAATTAAAATTTTATCATTTTTACAACTCCCAAATTTGAGTGTTAACAAAAGAATTTACTTCACACCTACCTTGTAATAATTTTGGTGGAAAGATAAGAATATTTTATGTGAGTGTATAACAGTTGTTTTTTTTAGAAATGATGGTACTTCGTAAAGAAACATTTGCAAATTATAATTCATTTGATAAAATCTTGTTTTAACTATAATAAATAATAGTATTCATACATCTTGCTCAAATTAGGATTTCTCCTCCTCCAATTTCATAGCTATAACTTCTTTCTTAATTTTAAAAGCGGGTTCGATTCACTCTCATGATGACTGGCCACAACTGAACATTAGACTCTCATCTTGAACTTTTAATTAATACGTTCATTATTAGGTAGTAGGCCTTATCTGTTCAAATTAATTTTTCACGAGGAATATTATTATTATTATTATTATTATAGATCAAATCAGGACCATTGAGTAAGTTATTAAAAATTCATCGGCTTTAAATGACTGGACTCTTTTTTCTATGTCAGATTACTGCTTAATTAATTCGTCAGTAGTCTGGACCAAACAAAATTAAAAGGTATAATGGAATTAATCATTATAAGTATGATATATTGCTTACCGAGTTTGTTGAGTTCTAAAATGAGTAATTAAATATTTTGTGAACGGTGTAGGGACATCAACATTTTCAGGATTTTGGATTTGAAAAATTGGAAATATCAAAGAAATAAGGTTTTAAAATTATTATTTTTTTTTATTTTTCTCATCGTCTATACATGAAGTGAAAATTTAGTAAAATTCATAAAAATGTCCAAAAACTCTAAATTATATTTTTTATTCGATAGTAAAAAGTTTTGGGATTATTCAGTTATTTGAAATGTACAATTATTATATTAAAATATTGATTTTAAAATACTTTTTAGGACTTCCGCGGCTATCATTTCATTGCCAAAGCGAGACCGAGGCCAATATAGGTATATATCCAAATATTTGACACTTTGAGCAATTTCAAAACGCTAATCAGATAGTTATCAAGCCAAAAAGTCCAGAACTTACAAATTCAAGAATGTTTGGTACAGAGCTATACCGAATGAAAAAATATCAAATTAAGGATAAGGGGAATATTTATTACTTTTCCTGATAGTGATAGTGGAACATTTAAACTTTCATAGATAATATGAAAATTGTAGACTATCAGGCTGGCTATTTTTTTTATACACAAATGATAAAGCGTACAAACATCCGCTTGGTAACCATAAATTTGAAAATATGCCAGAAGAAATTGCAAAATTTTTAAAATTACCGAACCCCAAAAAATTTACTAGATATTATTTTCGCAGACACTGGATGAGATATTACTATAACAAAAAGAATTGGGGGTTGGAGATCATCAATAATAGCCGAAAGATATATTGAAGACTGCAAAAACAAATATCAGTGAAAGAATTTTCTCAGATTCCATAGCACGAAACACAGAAAAATTCACAAAATTATACTAGAATATTATTCGCACATTACTTTAAATATCCACAACAATCATTAATATTATATATTTCATTTTACTTACCTATATTTTTGTTATTTTTTTGGTTTAGGTGTATTTCGGTTTGATTATTAATATTGAAATGACCTATCATAAAAAGTCTGAATTTTGTAGTTAATTTATTATTATTATAGGGCAGTTCGGGCAGTTCGAAAATATTGAAACACACATCAAGGATTATTATTTTAAAATATAATAGACAAATCTATTGTTTTAATACATTAACATTACCAAATTTTTTATTAATTTAATAAAGATTCCTATGGAGATAGCTATAGTCACGTAGAACAGTAACCCAATAATCAAGTATTATTATTATTATTTTAAAATTTAATAGACACACCAATAGTTTTATCACATTATTAAAACAAATTAAGCCGTAGAAAAGAAAAAACATTACCTAATTCTTAAATAATTTAACAAATATTCTTCAAGAGATAGCTATAGTAACGTAGAACAGTAACCCACATATTAATGATTTTATTAATTTTCACACAGAAATCACAGAAATGTGTGAAGAGGTATACTTCTAAATAAAAATGGAGGGTTAAGGATGGTTGAAATTTAAAAATATCCTAACTCATAAACGAAAAATTATATCAACTTGAAATTTTTAGCAAAAAAACAAGCTCTATACGCCTACTGATTTTGAAAAAATCTGATTATAATGAGGGAATTATCGTAATTAAAAAAAAAATGCTAAATTCTAAGTCACATACACAAGTCGGTTTTAGGGGTTAAAATTCACTCGTAAGGGGGTGAATTAGGGAGTTTATAATTATTATAATAACTTTTTGGCCGGATGCTATTGCATAGCGAAACTTAAAAAAAAAAAGAAGTAAGTTTTTAATGCTTAGACAGTAAAAATGATTTTAAATGCCTAGGGAATAAAATGTTACTTCTATGATCGAGAAATGTCCCTAAAAATGACATTTAATGTCAATCGGAGAAAAAATATTTCACTATAGCAAAGATATATTGATTGAATTATCATTATTATTCAAGCAAAAACTTTTCTAAACCATTTCGATTTCCAAAATTTTGTTAAAAATGTTCCATTAACGATAAAGAAAACAGGTATTGCGTAAAAATTTCATTTCTTTTTAGAAACATCAATGTCATATATTTTTTATTTGTCTATTCCAATCACAATGGCACTATCAATATAATGTCAGAGTAATCGGGCCAAAAATATTATTATTTTAAAACTTATAACTCAATATCCTTTTTGGTGGACATGCCGTGGTTATTGGCTATTACCATGTTAAACCTCTCTTCCAAACCACTTCCCTTTCTTGGAGCATTTCAAGTAGGGGAATCACCTTGATGGTAGGATAGATGACTGGAGAAAGCTTCCTTTAAGTTTCAAGGATAACACATGTTCTTTCGAGACCAAAGTGGGGGAGGACGAAATTAGACCAGAACTAAATCGAATGAATAATAAATTATAAACTTGTAACACCTTTAAGCCGCATTTACAGTATGATTCATTTGTTGGGGATTTGTGAAGTATTTAGTTTTGTTTTGTTTAAATAAAATACGACGGTGAGATCAAAATGCTCATCCATATTTTTAATGAATTTGGCATTTATAATATAGTAACACAGTCTGTTGGTGTCACTAAAGCTCAACTTTATTAGATCCAATTTTCACAAATATCAATTAAATGTTACTGTTTAAAAGACCATTCTTTTCAGCTTTTTCATATTGAAGTACCTGGTCAATTAATTATCATTTCTAAAGCTTGAGCCAGCTTTTAAAAGAGATATGAGTGATTTTAATGTAGCTACTTTTAAATATCTTATAGAAGGATTTTTATTATTCAATTCACTGATACCATCTTTCATAGTACTAAGTAGGGATGTTAACCATGGTTGTATGGAAAGTTTGAACCCATTTTTGTAAGTAACTTCTTTGCGTAAAACTTCATAGTTTCCTATTTTAAATGTTAGAAAGCGACACCCTGTGTATGAAGAAACGTCCAAAATTCATGTAGATATTGGAAATTTTTTGAGTATGCAAAATTTTATTTCAATTTGTATTTGTTAACTATAGTTATGTAAAAGTTTATAGATGAACAATATTATTTTATTATTATATCAAAATCAAATCAAAGCATGTAAACCAGTTAATATTGTGTTCAACGTATTTACAACTTAGTTTGGTCTCTATTTGCATCGATTAGCATTTGTTTATACTCTGTCAGCTGTCATTTTTATCTATATCGAGAGTAACAATGACAATGCGTGCACTTGATTTCATATTTTTTTCTTATCTATTATTGTATATTACCCATTGTTTATTTTGAACTGCAAATAATGGTTGTTATATTTGACCTAATATGTAGATATATAGAAATATAATAAATGAGAATGTAAATATTTATTAACTATTATTATATTAAAAGAATTAAAAGATTTTAATTCTGATATATAATTTTTTAATGCTTGGCTGTACTTTCTAATAATACATATAGGTGCAGACTTTCCCAATGAATTTGCTAAATAAAAGGTCGATTTGGACCAGTTTGTTGACTATTATTATAATAAATGTTATGTACTTACTTCGTTTATGTATAAAACTTGAATATCACAATAATTTCGTGCTTTTCTAAGGATTTTCGTAACAATTACTTTTAATTTTATATAATATTAAGCGTCCGCCATTAAGTTGTATACATATGGGCGTTTCCTAATTGTGTACATTAAATTTAAGTGTATTCCTGAGCTAATTTTATTTAAAAAAGGCCCATATAAACATGGGGTAAAGATACAGGGTGTTAAACTTTTATAAATGTCATTTAACCTATTTTTTGAAATTGGGCAGAGTACATTTTTTAACAAAAATAATTCGAAAGAAATCCCCCCATACGGCACTGGACCTAATAATTTTAACCTAATTAGGGCTAAAGCAGGCTTTTATCACTAAAAATAAATCTGCCCAGAATCAAAAAAATAGGTTGAATAACATTTAAATAAAATCGATTTTTTTTAAAAAAGTTTAGAACAAAGCACTTCCAGACCAATGTTTATATGGACTTTTTTTATATAATTAGCTCAGGAATATATACTTAAATTTAATATAAGTAATTAGGAAACACCCTGTAGAAAACATTTTTATTTGTCATTATTCAAGAAATGTTAAAATAAATAAAAATTTGAGAAAAGATAAAATGGTGGCTCCCACCTTATTGAGACTGAGGCCCACAAGGGTAAACTCGTATCGTAAAAAAAACGAGAAATGATTTAACTTGGAACAAAAGACCGAAAGCCAATAGTAGATTAGGACGTTGAATTTTTTGGTTTATGAAGCATTGGAATTACTTAGGTTAAACCATGTGATGATTTTCACAAGCCTTGATTTTTAAAACCATTCTATATCGCCTTTTCATTAGGGTTTACAAACTTCGAGCAATTTATCCAATAATAATTGGCTCCCTTACCTCTTAAGCCTGCTCATGTAAAATATTTGGGCCCCTTACTTCGCCTATTTATATAATATTAATAAAAGACAGAAGGATGAGTATAGCAACTATGTTAAAAGAAATAAATTGGCTTCCATTTTTCAGAATTATGTTTAGTACATAACTGCTATTTATTTATAAAATAAAAATGACATATTACCATTGCATCAGTTCTTTTAGAAAAAATTCAATATAATTCGCAATATCACAACTATAATACAAGAAACCAATCTGACTTTCATGTAGAGTAGGCCATCACTAAAAGTTCCCAAAATACAATTTTTATTAAAGGTTTAAAAAATTTTATAGACTGCCTACAGAAATTAAAAAAAATAAATGTATTCAAAAGTAACCTTAAACCATACTTGATAAATAAACAGAACGGATATACCTTCTTGTGATAATACTCTTTAAACCTCTTTTTAAGTATTTCCCTTAATTTATTATTATTTTACCCCTCAATTAAAGTTATCTACAATAAACCAGCATTATATTCTACCTCTCTTTTATATAATAAAAAAGTGCTTTGTATAAGAATATTATATTATCTGTCTTGCTATAACTTTATTTATGGAAACCCTGAATTGAGATACACTACAAATTATGTGCAATAAATATCAAAAGACGCATACAAATATTTTTAAATAATTTGACATTTAAGAGCCATTCACACATCACAGTTGACATCTTGATACTTGACAGGCACAGCCAAGCATTATTCTGATTTTTTCCAAATAAAATGGCAGGTTAATTATTCTATGGGGTTGCGACAGGGAGCCAGTAAATTTCATGAAGGTGTTTTTGTGTCTGGGGGCGAAATAGCAGTAAGCTTAAGTTAGCACCACTTTAAAAAAGTCATTTTTAAGAAACTGCTTATATATTTTTCATAAATTGGCAGGCTTGGCGACTAATTTCGAATAAAAATAGCCTCCAAAATGGCTATGGTTGAAAGTATGAAGGTTGCAACCCTCCTTAGAAATCTCACCTTTACAATCAACAGCTATTATTTGACAGGTCATTGGAGAATATTTGCAATATATGGAATGTTAAGAATGTTAGGAAAGTTAGACTTTAGGAATGATTGGAATTCGTAAAATAAGAAATGCATAGGGTGATTTTAAGAAAATTGATATTAAAGTAGTTAGGATGAACCGACATTTCTGAAAATCAATAGGATTCTAAGTTAGAAGTAATTGTTCAAGAAAATCAAAACCGCAAGTCAATCAAAACTTTCGTTCTAGAGTTATTGTGCCGGTATACATACACACAGATAACCAGACATAAATATGAAAAAAAGTTTTAAGAAAATTTTTGCGTCTGCACGAATGAAATACTGAGGTCCAATAGGAAGGGCATAAAAATATACGCACATGGCCTATTTAAAACTTGTAGCTCTATTAGAGGGAATCTTGAAAATAGAAAAATTTTAAACTAGAAAACTTAAAATTTACTCAGATTTCAATGTCATCTACAACAAAATTATAGATTGTTAAAAAAGGAAACAATTTTTCTTTATATTGGCTTTAGTAAACTATGACTAAATATTGTTAAAAATTATTTTTTTCTAATAGTGAATGATTCTAAAAAAAGTGTTTATTTTTTAAAGATTCAAAATTTAACTCAAAACTTTATTTCGTGTCGTTATATTTTTCTATTTTTCGTACATCCTGTATATTGACTACATATTTCGAATGGGGCATTTCCAAAAATGTTAATTTATTTGAACATTTTCATTGAAACGAAAAATAAAAAGTTTTCCCTATGTACCCAGCTATATGAGCACGCTGTATATCATAAAGTTAATAAATATATACAAAAATAGGTGAGCACAGGCAACTATCTAAATTTATGTATAATTTATATCATCGCCCCCTCTTCTTTTTTTAACCCCTTTAGTGCGTCCCTGGAAAAATATACTAGTATATTTTTAAAATCTTGACGTGCTTTGTGATAAAATGCATAATTTTATAAAAGCCACCCCCATTTTCTTCACCACAGAGGAGTTGCTTTTAACCTCATTAAAATAGATCCAACTAGACCCCCAAATGGAACCTACCTAACAAATTTCGTTAAAATATATTTTTTTTTAGTTATTGGCAGTCGTTACAGATACATTAGCATATCGACAGACCGAACAATTGAATTAAACAGAAAAATATTAAAAAAAATATGTATAAAAGTACCGAAGAAAGTTTTTTCTTGATTTTAAAACTCTTATAAACTACGTATGCTGTCTTAAGATGGTTTTATGTACATATCTAATTTCTAAGTCAAGCAAAGGTGACAAGTAAATTTATGATACACCAAAGGAAACTTATTTTTCACACTGTATATCAACTTCTAATATATTGGCACATTATAAAGCGATATAATGTGAAGATGTATGGAGGTATTTGAGGATAATATGAAGGATTTATGAGAATTTCTACCAAATGGGTGTAGGTGTATTGAAGGCTTTAGAAAAATTAGTAAAACTTAAGTTAATACCTTTATTTAGAGCTGTTAAAATATCAACAGAGTTCGATAAGGAAAATGGTCTGATTGAATAAAACACACAGCAAAAACTACGTATCTACATGCCAATGTCAATAATAATAGAAATAAAATACCCATACTCTAAATAAAAACAAAATTAAATCCATTTTATCAAAATATGGCCATTGTGTGTTGTTTTTTTATCCTATTGTTATATCTACTGTAATCTATAACTAAACTAAGAAAGGTAAAAACTGAATTATAAATTTACCTGTGATCCCTCAAATGATCCTGTCTTCGAAAAGCTTTTCCACAAATATCACAGGAGTAGGGCCGTTCATCAGTATGAGTCCGTTCGTGTATCAGTAGATTATAACTTTTCGTAAAATGTCTATTGCAAAATTTACAAATAAATTGCTTCTTCGGTCTGGCTCCACCTTTTTGTCGAACAGCCGCAGCTCCTGTCGTAGTCGTTACTGCCGTCGTAGATCCAACCAACGCCAAGTTTTCCGGATTTTGAAACATCGAATTAAGTATCAAACTCGGATATGAAGTATCGATAGGAGATGAAGGTACTGATAAACTTTCGTCGTTATCTAAAAGTGCTAAATCCTCTTCAACTTCTTCGGCTAGATCTACGTCTTCAGTTAAACTCGTATTCGCGACCAAATCTTCACTAGTTCCGACGGTTTCTTCTGTTATTTTCGCGGTACTAGCCGCTATTTTTAATATGTCAATTTTCCCGCTTGAAGAATTAGCCGAAACTGTTGTAAGTCTTTGTAACGTTAAGTACGACTCGAGAGCTTGTAGATTTAAAGCGGCAGCTGCAGCTGAACTGACTGGCAGAAAAGCAGCTTGTTGTAATGAGTTCATCATAGCATTTTGTAACGATAAAGCTACATTTTGTATCGATCTTTGTATAAAATTCTCTTGCAGCAAAGCTGTAGCTATGTTTTTGTCTAATTCTGTATATTTACTAGGTGACATTTGTTGTTTTTCATCACTAGGAGTCTTATCTGATGAAGTTTGCATTGTAAATTTGTAGATAAAATAGTTTCGTTAATGATTAAAGCACTTTATATAGTTAATCAGTGTCTATTTTGGCATTTCTGTCAAGTTTTTTTACATACCTCATGTCACCATACTCCATAACAGTCACAAATTCGTTATTTTTGAATTTTTTAACGTAATAATTCGTATTGTTTGTCACCTGCAACGCGCGCGCACACTCTAGCCTTAAACAGTAGAACATCGACTAAGCAAGTAGCTGTTAAAACGTTCTTCATCTGTTTTCACCTGTGCGCCATCTAGAGAGTTGAGGACCAGCGAGAGAAGAAGAGGGCATCGTTGCTATTATTTCAAAAGTAGAAAACGTGTTATTAACTGTTAACGTCTACCGATATGAACGTTGATAAAGCGTGGTTTACTCTTTCTCGCATATTAAGGATATTATGCGTATGTGGCAATAAGCAGTTTGTATACGATGATGTTCGAAAAATTCAACTAACGGTGGTTGAAATTATTATCGTACATCCTGTAATGATTCCTTTTTTAATGAGGAAAAAAAATTAAAATTTCTTCCCCCAGGTAATTTGGGATCACCAAAAGATTTTGTAGGCCTTTGGGGTTAATATTTGATAGGATTTAGGGGTCTACTCTATAAAAATTTGGATCATAAAAATAACGGGATGTTATTTTTAATTTTGTATTCTGTATTATTTGTTTATAAGTTATAAATTTATGTCTGTAATAAATCTTGTAATGATTATGGGTCAAATATATGCTTTTTCCTGCTTTTAAAACTGCAATTGGTTATAAAATAGCTATAACACAAAATTAAATTTAAACGTCACAGGTATAAATAAGGTTTTAACCTAGAAATTAAAATTAACCATAACATTACAGAATAGACCCCATTGTCGATTAGACTAAAATTTTTTGCTCTTCGACTTGTACCTATTGAAGGCGAGCTTGGGTCCAGGATTACTATATTACTACAATTTGAAATAAAGGTAAACTGTCCTATTGCAAATGAATTAAATATTAAACATGAATATACAAAGTTATGAAATTTGGAAAAATGTATTAATTAGAATTTGTGACAATATTAGGAATTAGTTTTAGCGATATAATAAATAAAAAGATCTACACTAGTATTATTAATATGCAACCAAACATACACCAACGTATGTTATATTGCCTAAATAGGCGAAAGGCAGAAATTGTCATAGCCATGTTGCGTATGAGAGTTTAAATAGTGGCGGCTTGTGGTAATTTAAAATGGATGTTCACTTTTTCCAATAATTTTATCATTTGCACAAAAGTCAATATTGCTGTTTTTTTTTTATTTTTTGAGTTTGTATTAAGTGTAGTTATTATTATTAACATCATACTGTTTTCAAGCACTACAACTATTATTAAATTAATATTTTAGTTAGTGTAATATTTGTTTTGTTTTTAATACGTTGAAAATACTAAAAGTTTGAAATAGCAGCACATAATTGACCATTTACAGAAATCTGTGAACTAAAATAGTGAGATACATATCGTAAAATGTTATCACACTTAATTCTCCATATGACCCTTTCTAAATGTATTTCACAGCACATTCCAAAGTATTCTTGCTCTCGCTACTGTCTTACACTCATTGCTGACTTTTGCATGTTCATGTTTATTAAAAAAAATGTGTTTTAATAAATAACAGAATAATAGTAATTTTGTCTAAATAGGTAAATCGGCTTCATCTGTATTTTTAAATTATTGTTTAATTGTAGATAGTATGAAGCATGAAGATATGTGGGATGTGACTTGTTAAGTGCCTAATTAAAATCAAAATTTGTTTGATACTTATTGCTCTTTTCGAGACATACTTTATTATCGACTGTAAACTAATTTACCAACAGCCTTATTTTTATCTAATACCTGCAGTGATTCAAATTACCGATACTTCTAATATTTTTGAAAATACTGAATTAAACAAACAAGGCAATAAAAAAATGTCATTCAAATAGAAGATTTCAGGTTTGTATGCAACACACAATCTAGGCTAGAGGATAATACGATTAATAATTACAGGCAAACTTAACTTTATATAAACTATTTAAATGTACATACCATTTCTTAGGTAAAGTTTCTCGTTATGAGTACATTAAATTAACTGGTTGATTTATTTTTCCGATTCAGACTTTTAAAGTGAAAAACCATATGTCTCTTTATCTTTATCAAACGTACATTTCCATTTTCATAATGATGTCAAGTAGTTACCTTATCAGAATAATTAAATTTTTCCTTTTCACTGATTTTGTGGGAAACAAAAAATTTACAAATGTTTTGCTTACTTCTTACTTCATAGTATTTACAGTCGGGTACAAAATAGACCATTTTAAAGTAGTTTTAGAATGGTCTTAGACACTGAAACAAAATATAAAACAAATTAGATTCATAAACTTCATTATAGTTAAATAAAACAACACCTTTAAAAATACTTACAGATAAGCCGCTAGTGTGAAGATCACACAGCTGTTTTTATTTTTGATAGATCTGAATAATCTAGGAATCAATTGTTCGCTAATAATAATTTTCTTTAATGGTGATAAGACAAATGTAATTCGATTCCATATATATCAAAAACACCGTGTTGCTCTAATATACTTATCGGTAATACAATTCTTAAATCCACAGGTTTGGAATTGGAAAAACTATTATTCAAGCACAATTTCCAAAATTAAATCCTATATGTTTTATTTAGAAACGCATGAACCACATATTTTTTTAAAAAATCATTGATATCTTTATAGCCTTCACAAATGACGTCACGAGTAAAAGGAATTGCTAGTAAAACGCACGTTCGAAAATAAAAATCAACCATACTGTATGTAACACCACATAAATTGTTCTTATTTCCGTTGGTATGGAAAAAATAATGTATCTCTTACACATTGTTAATGGATATTTGTTCAAGGAAATATTCTTTCGTCTACATGGTCACTAAATCAATATTTGGCACACTTCCTGTGTCAATCTGATAAACGGGCCTTGAAGACATACAAAAGAGGCAATATAACCTCAAGCACACCAAAAGGAACAATGAAATGAGAGTACCTATCTACCTGAAAGGTATTCGAAATGTTACATAGGGTCCCACAATTGACGAAGCAAAACAACCCAAGGGTACTAGAAAAGTTTACAAAAAGTTGTTGAATAAATAAAAAAAAAATAATATAAATAATAAATTAATGAAATAAATTATTTTCGCAGGTTTTGTTATTATTGGGTATTTCCTGAAAAAATACATAAAAATTAGAGCAAAAATAAAGAAGATTTTAAAGTTTAAAATGATATATTACAAAAAATTAAGAAAATAAAGTTTAATTAATCATTATTGAACATTATTCGTTTCCTGCTCGACCCAATGCAAGCTCTCTGTAATTTTTAACAGTATTTTTATTTTTTTATATATTTTTTGTTTTATTATACTTTTACCTTATTTTTAAAGTTGTAAATCGACGCAAATTGGACTTCATCTTTTCATCTTTCCCCCATTTACATTTTCACATGTATATTATAACTTGATGAATAAAAACGATTTATTTTGAATTACCCTGTATTTTATAGATGTCACTACCCTAGACCATTGGCACCACCAGTTTACAAATCAAACCAGATATTTATTAGTTTCGTAAGACTCCTGCTTCGAATTTGGTAAGCAGTAACAAAAATGCAAAGAAAAAACCCTTTCGATGTTTATGTTACTCCAGCATAAATACATGACTGGTGTTCTACGAAAAAAATGTAGATTTTATCTTTGAAATCGATTATCGAAAATATGAAGTCTTGACGTAAAGTAAAAAGGTAGCTTTAGACCTTTTCACAGAGGGGGGGCTCAACATGAACATCGTGTTATATCCCCGAGACAACGTCATGAATTTTTTATTTCTTATTCATAGAGCACCGGAATTGTGTCGATTAAAAAATAGTCATTGGTTTTTATATCAAATTTCACTATTAGGTCATCTGGTTCCGTGAAGATTCTTGTGGAGTGATTGTTCGTTAAAAATTTACCAAACGATGTTGAAGATGATTCACTAGATTTCTCTTGAATATTCGTGTTAAATAATATTTTTTAATTTATATAGATTCTTTTTTGAAATTTTGTGGGACTATTTAAATACATTGGTTAATAAAATTCTTCCTAAATAATAATAATAACAACAATTTAATAATAAAAAACAGGGAAGCATATTTACTTTTTGTTTATATTGGGTTGTTTGTGGTAAAAAATTGGAAAAAATAGTCATACATCTTTCTATTTCTATAGTAAACTTAATAAGCTCTTTTCTTATTAAAGTATAATAAAGAAAAATAAAACAGAAACAACTGAACTGATTTGGCCATTTAAGAATGAATCCAGAATAAAAGTGAAAGGTACTAGTTTTGGTCTGCTAGTTCTATATTTTTACCCCATTTTGCGTTTACTTTCGGTGATTCTAGAGACTTAAGAATCTTGAGGTTCTTGAAGATTTGTTCCAAATACTATTACGAGTTTATAATATGATATAATGAAAACATTCATAAAAGAGATAAATTGGGTACAACAAAACCCTTTTCCGATGCCTAAAAGCAAAAAGGGACCCAAGAAAAAGAAAAAGAACATCAACAAAAGGTTTTTAAAATAAGGAAAGGGTTTTATTTTGGATTTTATGAAAACGAATTTATGGTATACTGGTATAACAGTTTCGTCTCTCTATAGGTAGTCACCCAAAATGGAAATGACGAAGTTTGTCAAAACACATCGGCGCGTTGGCCCAAATACCCCGCCGACATAAACCACCACTGGAATTTCTTCCCACTGCGAGGGAATGACAGCAACAAAGCCACACGGTACGCACTTGTTCAAGGGAAGGCGCATTCCAATCATCAAATATGGAATTATGGTTCAGAAGAATTGGAATGTCAAGACAAAATTAAACGTTGTCTTTTATTTATCGTTCTTTATAGCTGAAGACAATTACTCTGTTGTTTTGGAAGATTTAATTCGTTTGTGTCTGTGAACGGATTGAAGTTTTATTGTGGGGGTTAAAAATTTAAAATACTAGATTTATTCGATTATCAAATACACATGTTACATAAAGTCTAATACTAAGTACCTGTTACACTTTTTGAAATAGTTTTTTAATCCTTTATAAACATATTTAGGAAGAGTTAAAATGACATCAACATCAATGCAAATGTCTAGAATTAAGCTGTATAGTACTGTAATATGTTAATAATTGTTACCAAACGGCTGTATTATCTTAGAAATGTGGGTCAATAAAAATAAATAAATAACTTTCAAATTTTCATATCACCGACTTAAAATTCGATCCATTCAAAATAATGATTTATTTAAAAATGCTCTAACTTTCAAATGCGGATACTGATTTATTTGAAGTTTTAGCAACTTTTAGATAAAATACTGTAGTTTTAAGATTATTATTCGGACATCTAAAAGTAATTTAGTACTCGCCGGATATACAGGGGGGGAAAAGAAAACAATTTTTTCCTCTAATTTTGACACACCCTGTAGGTTAATTCTGCAAGTAGATCTGCACACAATTAACTTTATCAAGAAGACTGATTTGTTTTCAACATTTTGTTTTTCTATTTACCCTGATATCTTAATTTGTTTGTGAAGTGTGACGGTTTAAAGAAAATGCTACATTTTAGAAACGGTCATAATTTAAACGACAGTAGAGAATAAACTACAAAATAAGTAGAGTGCTGTGGCCAACTCACAATATGACAACTGTCAAATATTCGTTACTTGGCAATTGCAGTTTAATTGTCAGCATAACAAATATTCATTATCACCATAACATCATGGTTTTAACGCATACTGATGCAGCACGAGCAGTTGCTCTGGTACAAAACGATAGGTCTCAGCATTATGTTTCTAGAATATTGGGTGTTACAAGGTGTAGCGTCCATAGAGCTGTACAACGTTTCAATGAAACTGGTAGTTTTTCGAGACGAAGAGGATCTGGCAGATGACGTTCTACAAATGTTCGAGAGGATCGTTTTGTAACATTAAATGTTTTGCGAGAAAAAAATACTACTGCTGTCATGGCTCGAAATCGTTTAGAAGGAGTAAGTCAAGTAGCTCTTAACGAAATAACGATTCGAAGGCGATTACGAGAACATGGATTACGCTCCAGAAGACCTGCAACTGGTCCGGAGTTACTTAGAAATCACAGAACAGCACGTCTTCGATTTTCCAGGAAGCATCAACATTGGAATATCGATGACTGGAGTAAGATTTTATTTTCTGACGAGTCTAGGTTTGGTTTACGTTCTCCTGATGACCGGAAAAGAATATACCAAAGAAGAGGCGAAAGGTTTGACCAAGCAAATTTTCAACAAGACTCAGTTATGGAGGAGGATCGGTAATGGTTTGGGGCGGCATAAGCATGGAGGCTCGTACTGATTTTGTCATTGTTGGCGGCGGAGCAATAACAGCTAACCGATATATTCGTGATGTGCTAGATTTACATGTAATTCCATTTGCACCGTTTATAAGAAACGAATTCATGTTTATGCATGACAACGCTCGACCACATATTGCGAGGATAGTATTTTAATATTTGGACGAAACAGAAATTCAAAGGATTGAACTGGCCATCACGTTGCCCAGACCTTAATCCAATTGAGCACGTCTGGGACATGATGGACAGACGAGTTCATAACCGAGTTCATTCTCCAAGTAATTTAAATTTTTTGAGAGATGCTTTGGTCCAAGAATGGGATCAGATTGACCAGATGGAGATTCGACATCTAATAGAGGGTATGCCACGACGCATTGAGGCAGTTATTCGCGCTCGTGGGGGAAATACCCGTTATTAATTTGTAATAATTTTGTTGTTTGATTTGTTTATAAAATTATGTATTACTCTGCTAAAACTGATTAAAAAAATTAAGAATGTTGCATTTTCTTTAAACCGTCACATTTCACAAACAAATTAAGATATGGGGGTAAATAAAAAAACAAAATGTTGGAAACAAATCAGTCTTCTTGATAAAGTTAATTGTGTGCAGATCTACTTGCAGAATTAACCTACAGGGTGTGTCAAAAGTAGTCTTTTCTCCCTGTATATACGGCGTGTACTAAATTACTTTTAGATGTCCGAATAATATTATTAAAACTACAGTATTTTATCTAAAAGTTGATAAAAACTTTAAACAAATCAGCTTTCGCATTTGAAAATTAGAGCATTTTTAAATAAATCATTATTTTGAATGGTGTGTATTTGGGTTGGTGTGACTTTTTACGCCATCATCATGTCTAATTCTTTAGATATCTCTTTTACTTCTAAATTTTGACGAGTAAATTTACTAATTGTTAAACTAGATAGGTTAAAAAGCAATTTTCATTCAGAAATAAAAACTAGTGGTATTTATTTAGTTGGTTCATTTTGATGGAAATTATACCCTCAAACACCATCCTTTCTAAAATGATAAAAAGCCTTTCTATAGCCTACGCCTCGATCTACAACATCTTATCATCCAATAACACGAAAGACAAAAAAGAAACGAAGAAATTTCTATGAATCTTGTGAGTCTGTCTACGTCCCGTGTGAAGTGATCGAATGATAAGTATCAGAAGTGACATGACGAAGTATTTTGATAATCGTTTATAAAGCTGAGAAGATCGGCTCGATCCGATGGATAATAAACACGGTCAGATCTGTCATCATTCCCTCATTTTTTCAGTTAATTTCATTCTAAATAGTGGCGTAGCCCGGGAGGGTTTTTGAATGGTAAAATATATACCAAGGTAGGTTTTTTATAAAATTTTTCGTCGGTTTGACATGGACATAGAAAGGATGTAGTTTGCTTCTTTTTCTTTTCAAATTAAGATAGCAATTTAATGAAATATTCTTGGATATAGATGGTATTATATTGATAATATAAAAAAAATAGAAAAGTATGCAATTATATAAATTTTATTTCGAAGCATTACTAACCGTATTATATTTTTAAGTAATTATAATAAATAATAATTTTTAAAAGAATATAAAAATATCGAACATATTTTAACGACGCTACTGAATGAACACTGTCGGATCTGTCATCATTCCGTCATTTTTTCAGTTAATTTCATTCTAAAAGCTGAACTAAAAGTATCACATGATTTGGTAGTTTTATCAAAACATCAAGAAGAAGGGAGACAGAGAAGAAGCCAGATAACGATCTTTTCCAGTTCTCAACAATGGATCATAGTCGCCTGGTGGCATGGCGGCTTCTTATCAGTTTGACAACTTTGCTCACCGAAACTAAAATCTTTTAATAACCTTATACTCTAAAATAAAATTATAAAACACGTAGGTGCATAATAAAATAAAAAATGTTACTAAAGTAGATATTGAAAAAATTCGCGCATGTCGTATTGTACAAGTTAGGTGTCGAGGGCCTAAGTGCCGTGGGGCAACTCACACTCCACACGTTACAGATACAGAGAAGTATCAATTTGAATTTAATTCAGATCCATGCATATTATCCTTTGTCTGTCTTTGTTGGCCATGGCTTACTTTAAATCGCTCTACAAATATGGTACCATCCAAATCCAAAGGATTCTCTAAAAAATATAGTGAATACTAGGATCAAATATTTAGTCCTGCTACTAAATCTGGGACTATGAGAGCTCGCCAAAACCTTGACTGCAATTCTTCATAGACAGGAACCATTATAGCCTTTACGGACTCAAGCAGTTATCAAGAAAATTGAATTGTAGACTTTCTTCTGAAACATTATTTTAAACAAATGAAAAGGAAGAAAATTACTCATTCATTTTAAAAGTTTGAAGTTACATAAAACTTCCCTCGTATAGGGACCGTGCGTCATGACTTTAACGCTAACTGGTGACAAAAATTTGAACTTTATGGGGGATATTTATTAATATTTTATACGGCATTTATTGTTTAATAATTATTAATTAAATAAAGTCGAATTATTTACGTAATATCATTATCGAAAAAACTTGTTGCATCCGTGGATGTACGAACACATTACTTTGGAAACCTGGATTTCATTCGATAGTAAAGAAATTTTATGAATTTCCACAGAGCAGAATTAGTGTCTCACACCCAATGATATACATAATTATATAGATTGCTTATCCATATGTAAATCAGACAACGAAAAACGTATTTCACTGGGCAAAGTTTTTTTTATCTAGCTTGTATCAATTTTGAGCACTTTGTTTTAAAGAAATCATTTACAGAACCGGTTTAGAAATTAGAATCTTTAGTGTTTTCTTGTCATTAAGATTTTTACATATTTAAATGAACATTTTATATAAATATAATTTTACAGATAATTAATGGTTTATTCTGTTGATTAAAACTAATGTAGAACGTTACTATGAAATAAGTATGTCCAATTTGACAAAAATATCATAGCCTTCTTTACAATTTATTAACTATTTCTCATTTATTACTAAAATAAACAAATCATAAATAATACATTGCAACTGCTGTCAGAAGAGATTGCAACAAACTTTAAAATATTAAAAATCCAGTGATTTTTGTAAATTTTTTTAGTGACATTACCATTAAAAATTATTCAGAATAATCCAATTACAACTCTTACCAAAGTTGTTTATATCTCATATCAAAGTTGTTTACATTTTCTTTTCGAAATTGTATTACACATTGCAATTATGTATTATATGTAGTGTTATTTCTGAAATGAGAGTAGTCTAAAGTTATTTATATCTATCTGTTTTAAAAATTGTTTAGATCTCTTAATATTATTTAACTACATGGAAACTCAACTGTCCAAATACATAATAACGTGTCTTGAAGTAAAACTTTAATTATTTTCTTTTTCTAAAGATTAAAATGCTGAAATTTTATATTAAAACACATTTGGGCTAGAACGGCTCTATTTAGTGAGCACTAGGAAAGGTACATTGCAACCCGCTTTTCGTAATTTTTTATAGATGGGTGAGCAATCTATAATATGTATATCACTGGGCGTCTCATAAACGTCAGTGGATGAATGACATTTCGTCTAACATAAAGCTAAAAAGAATTATTATTATTCCCAATCTTTTTTATTAATTTACATTTTTTAAATGTTATTGTAATACTTTTAAATTCAGTGTTACTAAATACCGATATTTTGACATTGGATACACTTGTTTGAGGTACAACTTTACAATTTATTGTCACTTTGTCATTTAAATGTTTTTGCTTAAAATGTATATGCATGTCCAGATTTTAATAATGTTTTACATTTTATATCATTTTGACCATGTACTCGATTGTTTGGTACGGACCGGTATCTATATTTAATATTTAAAAAAATATCCTTTATTATTTACTTGCAATGTTTACCCCATTTAATTCTAAAATTAAACACTAGAGAGGGCTAACTTCGGCAGTAGTGCTGCCTCTATATTTCACGCACGGTCCCTTATAGTTTGCAAGATTCTAATAAATTGATCTAAAATTTGAGACAACCTGTATATTTTAAAAACTTTCTTTCATATTCAAAACACTTATGTTAACATTATATAAATAAAAAAAGTCGATCAACAAACGGTACCATACACACTGGGTGTGGAGTTAGAGTTATTTAATATTAATAAGCTACAATAAAGACATTAACATAAAATACATTTTAAACTGTCATTTCTAAAAAATAATAAGCACCTGGCTGTAACCTCTAACCTTTTTTTGTCATCGTATTACTCACAACTGGTAGTTATCTGAGTAGCCCAAAAGCGACAAAGACCTAACTGTCCATAAAAAATTGTCACTGTCTTACGAAGAAATATGGACTGAAGTTCACAGTGTGGGTTTCGACAAATTTTTGAATATTCATTTTTTTGACCGTCAAATGTGGAATAATAATGAAGATGGTGGAATTTTGTATCACAAAAGACAGTGGCCGGTTAAGATATTGATATTCAAAAAGTTTGAATACGAAATTAAATTCATTTTTATCTTGGTTAAACTTGAAATTTTACTTTTATAGTATGCTTTTTACGTCAAAAATCAAGGTTAAGTAAAATTAACACACACATTTATATGCCACATATTTATTGAATGAAGGATACAAACAAATGTTTGTGCTTCTTGTGGGTATGCCCGAATAAGAATATACAGTTAATTGGCATTAAATGCAACATTCGTTTTAATTTTTTTATTTTGAATAAAATAGATATTTTTTAAATAAATAGCAATAATCGCATTTTTCATTTTTCATATTTTTTACAAAATAAAAAAATATCCTTATCGAAAATTAAACTAGTTAAGCGCTTGACGATCTAAATCATAAGGGCTTATATCAAAAAAATTATCTAATTAAATATGTGACATTAGCATTTTCTACTACTCCTACGCTGATGCGTTTGCAGCAAAGATAGTTGGCAAGAATAAATGATAAATTTGTCTTGCGCTCTTCTACCATTAGTCAAAATAATCTTTTAACACTTTTAAATACTGAGGAAAATGCAAAATAAGGCTAGCAAGCTTCGATAGAAAAGAAGAAGGTTATTGTGTGAAAATTAGGCCACAAATTTATATGACCCAGATTTATAGGATGGAGGATATTAATTAAACTTTTTGAATTTTTAAAATCCTTTTAATAAGAATGCCTAAATTAGAATATACAGTCAGTTCGCCTTAAATACAACTTTCTTTTTTTATTATTGTTTATTTAATAAATAGTTTGCCATAATTTCATATTGTTTTACTTTTGTCTCAATCGGTAATTTATACAAAGGTTTTCTCCCAAATATTCGGTACCAAAAAAATATAAAACTTATATACCTACCGATCCGGTCGTTGTTTGCCAACAGCCCAACATCTTCTCGTTATCTGTTCATCAATTATTTGTCTTTCTTTCGGTCCAAAAGATGCGATAAAGCTGAAAGTTTATTGCAGGAGCATCTCACCCACATCGATTTCGTGTTCCACCAAATTGGTTAATCCTGTATGTCGACGTTGCCAGTCCAACACATTTTAAATCTTTTTAAAATGTTTAAGGAACAATTTCTACATATTTATTATGAAGTAGCTTGTTGATTTCTTTTATATAGAGTGTTAAAAAAGATTGTAACAGTATGGACCAAAAGCAAAGACATTACAAATGTCTTTGATCAAAATAAACCAAAAAGTATTGATAAACAGTAACGGTTTTGGATATATGAAAGATTATCCTTTATTATTTTGCAAAAACTTGCATTCTATTCTCACAGTTGGCTGATGTTTTGTGAACAAAACATTATTTGACTATTGTTGTCAGTTGTTACTGACTATAAGGTTTTACTTTTGAGGTATTCAGAGACAATCTTAATAAGAATTTTAGAAGTGTTTGATTTTCTACAGCTAGTTTATCAAATACTAGATTTGCGATTTTATAATCTATCTCTTTTGAAACCATTTACTTGTTCATAACTCTGTCTTGCACGCTATTTTGGTACATATTTTTTTTTATAATATTAGCAATAAGAATAAACCATATTATAGTAATATTTTACTTATTAATATTATTAGATTACCGCTTATAATTATTTACAATATAAAATCACTTTCTTTTCAAATAAATTGGCATTATTTACACTAAACATTCTGATTTTTAAATTTTACTATGGAAACAAATTAATGGGAACTGTACGCTAAAAATTGTGAAATGGACTATAAATATGGCAACCGTGCGCTCTACGACTGATTAAACTTCCAAAAAACATCTTTATATTCTCCTATTAATCCAATTATTAATTTATTAAGTGAGGTGCTGAGACACGCTGATGGGTTTATTTGTTGCATAGACCAGATTAGAGAATAACAGACTATTTTAATGATTTAATTAATTAATTAATATTGATCGTTTGTACCTCCAGCGTAGTGAAAAAGCCTACTAATATTGTGTTTCAGCTGATTTTGAATGATACTTTGTAAAAAATAATAATGAAAATGATAGACATAATAATTGATACGATAAAAACATTTCTATATATGTTTCATCACCGCTTTTTTTAAATGACACATTTTTTTCTATTTCTTCTGTATTTAAAACAAACAACTTTATTCTAAAAAATATAAATTTCAATTGTTCATAATTATTAAAACTGATAAAACTCTTTAAACAGTGGCGTAGCCAGATATTTTTCATGAGAGCACCAGTACTATAAAGGAAATAATGATGACGCTAGTACCCTCAATGGGGCGGTTCTGACCCCTCCATAACGGGTTAAGTAATATTTTACTTAACATTTTGCGCATGCTGTCTTTCGCCTTGGTACCAATGCTAACGACTTTACGTGCCACCTGTTGATGGATTTATTATTCTTTTTGGTTTTATGTATTACTTTCTTTAGGTATTTGGTTTATTTACTTATGAATTGGTCACAAACTTTAGAATGAATCTTTATAGTTTAATTCTTGAAAAATAATTTAAAATAGTTAAATATTAGCAAATAAATTGGTTATGTTTTAAAATTAATGTTAATGTTAATTTTTTTATGATTATAAAGGATCATATTAGTCCTTTTATTCCTTAAGTTTCAACTAAACTTTAATATATTAACATTTTTCTTGAAACAAAGAGTCTCGCTAGTCTCCAGCATCGCAGTTAAAAAATTATTCACAAGGTGATAGCATTTTTCTTATACCCACTGTATATATATCCTTGTAACGCCCCTGGCTGCATCGCCGATGTCTCATGGGTGTAACTAGGAAATTCTGTGTTGTGGGTGGTTAATTCAGTATCTGAGTCGAAGACGATAAAAATTTGCAGACATTGTACCATCATGAATACTTAATGAAACTTTGGTAAAGAACAATGTACGGAGGAAAATTTGAAGTCTCTTGAAAAAACGAAAAAAAAAAGACTATTGAAACCTACGCTGCTACGCAGGTATTTCAGCTATGTCTTCTATAAAAATTGATAAATCAAAAAATTGTAATCTTTGTTTCTTGAATAATTTAGAACTCTTGTTTTGCTGTTATACCGAAGTTTTAAAAGAAATATAGTATCTACACTGAGAAAAAATATTTTTTGTAATTAAAAACTGATTTATAGGGTGTTAATTTTAATATTAACATGATTAGATAATATTAGATTATAATTTGAAAACATTTAGTTGATGTTATGTTAGGTTTTATTAACGTTAATTTTCTCTACTATTAAATTTCGTTAATTAGAATATTTAAAGAAAGTTAATTCCAAATAAGTAAATAACTTTTTTATGTGTAAATAATTTACTAAGACAACAATTTATATTAGCTATTAATGATTGACATATGTATTTTTTTTTCAAATATATTCTCGTACCACACACGTTGCAATAATTTAGATAGTGATAAATTTGATTTGATATCGTCAATATATATTTATTCATTAACGCTATTTCAGTAGAAAACATATAAACAGGGACATAAAGAAAATAGTAATTTCAGGTTTTCAGAGGTTTACGATAAAAGATTAAATTTTATGTTTATTTTATAAATAGTTTGTTTAATTTACTCAATAGTTATTACAAATAGAGTTCTTGTGGTATTCAGATGATTTGTCTCATTACGGGAATTTTTCTCAATATCGTTTTATTTTACATAGGTATAGTTTCATTCTGGAATTATATTGATAGTGCTATTGTGATTGGGCTGGACAAATATAAAAAATATATACATAAAATGATATTGATTTCTGTAAAAAAACCTAAATTTTTACACAGTTCCTATTTTCTTCATTGTTAATGGAACAATGTTAACAAAATTTTTAGCTTCTTTTACAAATAATAATATATCTTTGTTTTACTGAAATAATGACAAAAACATTTTTTTCTTCGATTGACATTGTCACTTTTAGTGACATTTCTCGATCATAGAAGTAACATTTTACCGCCTAGGCATTCAAAATTATGTTTACCAGCCAACTGGGCGACTTTTATTCAAATTTGTTTCAATATCAATAGGATTCATCCCCTTAGAGAGTTTGATTTTCCTGAATTTTTAAAGTTTACATAGTTTTTCGTTTTGGAGCTAGGATTTTTTTATATTTCAATCCGCCTTAACCCTCCACTTTTATTTAGAAGTAAACCTTTTCACATATTTCTATGATTTCTGTGTTAAGAGTAATAAATCATTAATGTGTGGGTTACTGTTCTATGTGCCTATAGCTATCTCTTAAAAAATGTTACTGTTCTACGTGACTATAGCTATCTCTTGAAGAATATTTGTTAAATTATTCAAGAATTTGGTAATGATTTTTTCTTTTTTACGGATTTATTTGTTTAATAATGTAATAAAACTATTAATGTGTCTATTAAATAATACTACTTGATGTGTGGGTTACTGTCCTACGTGACTATAGCTATCTCCATAGGAATATTTATTAAATTATTAAAGAATTTGGTATTTGTTAATGTAATTAATCAACACATGTGTCTATTATATTTTAAAATAAGAATCCTTGATGTGTGTGTTACCGTTTTAGTCAATATTTTCGGGCCACGGTGATTCGGCCCGAACTGCCGCCCCATAATAATAATAAATTATCTACCAAATTCAGACTTTCATGATAGGTCATTTCAACATTAATAATCAAAATGCAGAACACAAAACAAAACAAAAAATAACAAAAATATAGGTATGTAAGATGAAATATATAATATTGTGGATATTTATAGCAACGTGCGAATAATTTTCCAATGTTATTCCACTAGTATAATTTTGTGAATTTTTCTATGTTTCGTTCTGTGGAATCGGTTTTTGTTATCTATTAGGTTAATCTCTATGAGAAATGATCATTTCAGTAAGAATGCTTTTGGCCTTGTGAAGTCAAAGGTAGACATAACACCGTGAAAGCTTCTTTGATTAGGTTGCTTCTCTGGAGTTAAAAATATGTGATCACTTGATTGTTGTCGTAGGAAAAATCTTAATTTTTGTCACCATCGAGTCTTCCCATGTAGGGCTTATTTAGATTTCTAATCAAACATAGTTTAGAGACTTTGGAATTTTTTTTAATTTTACACCTGCTTAAGGGGTTTAGTCCATCAGCTTTGAGTTTTTTAATAGTCATTTTTTTTTCAACTTTGGAAAATTACCTTTACTATAAAGGGTTCATCCGTGGGGTCCCCGTACACCGGTTTACTGATTTATTAGCCTTCTGGTAAACTAATTCACTGGTTTTTCACAGATTTTACCTTCTCTGGAAGATAGTGATGCTATTATTGGTGAAATCCCACCTTCAGGATTTTTGCTTGCTATTTTTTAAATCAAACATTCCTTTTTTAAGGTACATTTAACTTAAGGTAGAAAATATTTTTTTACGGATCATGTACTATTCTACTTGACATTTTGCTCTTTTTGTCCTTCGCCTTGGTACCAATGTTAACGACTTGCCGTATCATCTATTGATGGATTTAATATTAATTTTTGTTTTATGCATATGACATACAGGATTTAATTTCTTACTTTTTCTAGATATTTAGTTTATTTAGTCAATAAATTTTATTGGTGAAGTTTTTGATGTAATCCTTTTCAGCTAGTCTAATTTAAAATAATGCGCATTTCCCCCATCGTGGTCATATCCGTCCTCTAACTCTAAAGCATTGAAACCGTCTCTAGGGAAAGACATAAAAAAATCATGACGATTTTTTTTCTGCATACCGACCGATCAACAGAATATCAAACAGTAAATTCATTCAGGATGCATCAAACCAAACGAAGAGAAGAGCCAAACGTAGGAAAACAAATGATAGTGTCCGATGGAATGATGGCGGTCCATTGAGAACGTCGAGGTCAAAGGTGGCCGAGCATGTTTTGTATTTTCCCTTGCGCCCCACGCTACAGCGACTGATTTGTCATGCCCCTCCCGTAACGTATTGAGCCCACGCATCTCTATGTAGCTCTTTGTCGATACGAGGGTCAAAGCACATTTTCGCATTTTTTTACTTTTTCATCTGTAACCGAACTTTTGCGACATCGCTTTGCCAATGTTCGGTCAACGGCTATGGTGCTTTGAAATTTGAATTGAATTGCTAGGATGCATACGTAAGATAAAGCGGTTCTGAGTTTTTCTTTTCGTACTAGGTACCTACAGGTTATAATTATATAGCGTGTTAATTATTGAAATTAATAATATATTGAATGGATAAAATTTAATGTACTATTGGGTGTGCATTTAAAATGTGTGATATAAAACATTATGTATGTCTGACTTAATGTGAAAATAAAGCGTACAAAAAATACCTACTGCATTAATAGGTACTGATATGGAATGAAGTTTAATTGTGGGAAATTAATTCAGAATCTTACGTTTGATTTAATTTTATATATTGTATTGAATTACCACACATAATCTACAATACTTACTGCGAATTAGCTTATCTCAAGGTGAAGTGGTTCCTCCCAAATTTTATGTACTTTTCTCAATTTTTTTTAGAAATGAGTTAAAAAAAAATTAAAAAGATACTTCTTATATAATATATGCAGTATGCTTATACTTAAGGGTGTCAACCTTGGGTGATTTTCAACATATGTCGTAAACTTCTTAATTGAGCTACAGGATGTAAAAGTTTTAAGAAAAAAATACCTTTTTTTGTCATTCTAGATATTTTCATGACATTTTGTACACACCTTTTAATCATTAAGAAGCATTTTTTAACGTGAAATATTTTTTGAAATAATTACCAGTTATGTCCATATTTTTAAAGAAAAAAATGGTACGCCACTGCTTTTTCTAAAAACCAAAATAATTTTTAAAATGCTACTTTTTTACTTTTGTACGATTCACCCTTTTCACGTAAAAAAATTAAACAAAATAGTTTTTTTGGGCAAAATTTTATAAAAATATCTAGAGTGATAAAAAGTTATTTTTTTCTTAAAAATGTAACATCCTGTAGCTCAAAAATTAGGAGGCTATAATAAATTCAGTAACTTCAATAATTTTGCATCAAATTCCGATATTAACGCCCTCTTGAGGGTGAAAATTATGCACCTAGAAGCAGAAATGCTTGGACTCGTCGATTTTTGTTTGGAACAGGACACATTTTTTTCCTAATTTCAGCATTGACACTTCGACTCTCGAGTATGGGTAAACAACCCCTAAAATTTAGATAAGGAAACTACCAAGAGTGGCACATTTTTGAAAAGGTAATTTTATGGGAAACTACATTTCAATTTTATTAGTTTTTTAAGTTTACCTACTTTCTAGAAAAAGTAATGAAGTGTAAAATTGATTTTTTAAAAATTTATTAAAACGTTAATTTAACAGGTGTTGAAAATGTGACCCATTTGTCTCCATACAATAATACAAATTTCAGGTGTTATTCTCCTGCACTCAGTTATCCATTGGCGAATATCTTCTATGGAGTTAGGCTTCGTAGCAAAAAATTTATTTTTAAAGTGTCTCCAAAGAAAATAGTCCAGAGGTGAATAAACCGGTGACCTTGCAGGCCATTGAATTGGGCCTCTCCTTTCAATCCACTGTCCAGGGTACCAGTTATTTAAAAATTCTCTTAAAGCATAGCGGTGCTTCATCTTGCTGGAAATAAAACTGTTCAATATCATGATTTGGGTCATTTCCTAATATATCTGTTATAAGAGGGTTAGTTTCATCTTCAAGCATGTTTCATCTTCACCAGTTAAATTTCCAGGAATGAAAAGTGGTCCTACAATATGGTTACCTAATATGCCACACCAGAAAGTAATTCGTATGATGAAAAAAGGAGACAAAAAAGAATAACCTTACATATCTCCTAAACTGTTTATTAAGATATTTTTTGTTTATTTTACATTCTTTTTTAACTATACTATTTCTTTATTCTTTATTTATTTTTCATGATATCATTTTCCATTAAAATATAAATAAACATTCTTTCATCTTTTATAAAATATTAAATTAATACTTGGCTTTCCATGTATCGAATAGAACTTTTCGAATCCACCTCGTATAACTGCTATGAAACGCTCGAAGATAGAGACGGAGGATAACCGAAAGGAATGCCAATTAAAGGTGTAGAGGCGTCGAGGAGTATCAATAAGTGCTCGTTTTCAATAATTGGGATGGGAGTGAAAAAATTGACGTAAAGGTGCTTCTCTCATTAGACACGTCGACTCTCGCAAACGCTAATAAAGTATTTGTTAACATCGAACTTCTACTTTAGTTGCAAATTTGGCACACCTTGTGCTCTCTACAGGGTGCTAATGGATGGACATTGTTACTGATCGTTGCGAAACTCTTATTGAAAGCTACGGGTGAAATATGAGTACTTACAAAGTACATACACATCGAGTTTTTTATGGTTTATTATTTAATTAGAAATTTAAATTTACAAAATGTCATTGTGGAATTACCTGCATCCAGATTAAAAGAAAATAATCTTTTTTATACAGGTAATAATATTACATTTTACCATAAACATAAAAGGGCAATTTATGTTGATTTAAAAATGGTAAACTTCCTCCTTGGGCAACAAATGGATACATAAAATACCCCTGTTTTTATGGATTTGGGACAGCACATCTAAAAATCAGCACTGGGTTAACACAAATTAACCTTTAAGAGATGTTGTGCTTCAACGAAAACAAAACATAATCAACGAACCTTTGGTTACCATCCTTGCATATCAAGTTGAGGCTTATGAAGTAATTTGTGAAAGCTTTAAGTCGAGATGGAAATTGTAAGTTTCCTGGGATTAGCAAGGAAAAACTAGAAGCTGTTATGTTTGATAATCCACAAATAAGACATTTTATTATAGATCCACAATTTACCATATCAATGAATGAGACTGAATCTAATGCTTGTTGTTCATTGGTTTAAGGTAAAGTAGTACAAAATTTTCCTGAGAATTATAAAACAGAGAATTATATAGAATCAATTGAAAAAATTGCTTTCAAATTTTAATATTCTCGGTTGTAACAGAAAATTTAGGTGATTGTAATGAAGAACAGGGAGAAAGATTCCATCAGGACACTAAAACTATAGAAGACCAATATCAAGGATGTCACAGGATGGGATGATAGCCACATGACAACTAACTACTGTTGGAACGTTCAGCTAGACTTCCCGAGTAAACTCCATACTAAAAAGTCGTATAAAAGAAACATTTTATGTGATAAGTTACTAACATGAGTATGAATGTATGTGAATCTACTTTTTTTTATTAAATACTTAACCCTATATATTTTTGGTTTTGTTAACTGGCAATAGTAATAGTTATAACGTAAAATATAACAAGTTAAAAAATGTAAATATTGCCTATCTTAAAAAATAGATCTGATAGACGAAATCTCATGGTTACTTTGGATTCTTTACCCAAAAATTACACAAGAACAGTTAAAAAATAGCTGGCACCAAAATGTCTGTTGACTTGTGTTATTCAATATATACAGGGGTTTCTAATAAAGTTCCCTACTTTTTTGCCATTGTAAAACTATATTAAATATACACTTGAGCATATTTCATTCACTGTATACATACTTCTAGTTTCTCAAAGTAGTAAACTTATTTACTGCCTAGTAGAGCTTTGAAGATGAATTTACATTCAGTACGTACCAGGACAACGTTGAGTAGTACATGTCATCCCCATCCTTTCCAGATTTGAGCAGTTTTGTCAAGTTATAGGTTAACGTTTTTGTATAAATTGTATATGCATTCATTTCTACACTAAAAGGTAAGTTATCTACTAAAATTTTTTGTTGTAGTAACTTTAAAGAAATATTTGCCATTTTATAAAAGAAAATTAAGCAAATTTTAATCATAAAAATTATTTTAAAACTGAATAAATTATTTTTAATTAAAATTTACCTTCTTTAGAGATCAAAATA
The DNA here is from genome assembly GCA_927349885.1 of Psylliodes chrysocephalus. Lineage (NCBI taxonomy): Eukaryota > Metazoa > Arthropoda > Insecta > Coleoptera > Chrysomelidae > Psylliodes > Psylliodes chrysocephalus. The sequence continues at coordinate 570,224 of OV651830.1, read as the reverse complement.
TTTGTATTTCGCTTAAAAGCCGTAGAGCAGGCAAAATATTTAAGATTTTAAATAATACCCTCTACCACTATCCCAAATAATTATTCTTTTGTTGGGTACAACCTGAAAAACGTCAATTTTTGACTCTACCATTCACGTTTGTTCCGCCTTCTCCTTGCTTGCCGATTGTGAAATTGAAACCTATAATCAACACTTTTCTTCAAACGGTTACACAGACCATATCAAATCTTCTTTTTTTCTCCTTCAAAACGGTTATATTGAATAGTAGAAAGCTTTTAGCATACACAATCCCAAATATTTTAAATAAAAATGCTGTTTTCAAATGGAATTCCAGAAAATAAACACAATCAATTGTTAGAAGGTATCTTGCTAAATAATGAAATGCAAAAGTATTTCAGTTAAATTCTGAAGAATTTTTTTTGCATTTACAATTATTTCATTTGACTTGTATATTATCTACTATTGTATTTATAATATTAAATTTGTATCGACTGCCTTCGGTATATAAATTTAATACTAGATTGATTTTAACTAGATATTTTAATTTTGATTATCTAAAATACGAGTTTTAATATTTCTCCTAATGCAACTACTTACAGATTATTCCTGTAGCTCCATTTTTGCCATAAAAACCAATGAAATATATTGCGTAACTGATAATTCTTTTGCTGATCATATGAGTTTTTATCTAAAAAAATTCGACCACTATGAGAAGAAAATTTAGTTTATATAGAAAATAATATTATGATCCCGTTGGAGTTTCAAATAATATTTTTAACCAATACTTAGTACTTTATAAACTTTTGATAGCTTATCCCAATACAAAAACGTACTAAACCAGTAGCTATAAGTCGAAATATTTGTTTTTTTTTTCACAAAAAGGAACATCGGTATACTTGAATAAAACCATCGCTATTTTACACAAAAGTGATTCTATTCTTATCCAAACAAATTTAAAAATCGTTCAAGCCCGATATTAACAACACTTTTCTATTAACCCGTACAAAAATTTTGTTTTTTTTTCGCTCTACATCAAAGCCTCGTTCAAGAATCAGCACGTTTCTGATATTTTAAATTTAATACCCAGGTGACAAAACTTAACAAAAGCGACACTTACAATGTTTAAAATAATCTCTCAAGTGACAAAACGTGCAACTGTCGCAAAAAGCTTCTAATATGGGATAAGTATGGTCTATTTTCGAAAAGATTATAACACATTTCGAGAGCGACCACCCACATTGGCGAACCCTCAAGTGGGGCATTATCTGTCTTAGATTATCGATATTTAGCAGTACGGAGGCTGAAAGGTGTGTAGGCCATTTCTGAAGGGATAGAAAGGTCGACAGTAAAACGTGTAAGGGAGCTAAAATGAGAATTTGTGGGTGATATTGTGTCAATGAATTTACTACTTTGTCTGTGGGATGGTTCCGCAAAGACTAAGGAGCTTAAGCTTATCTTTTAGTTTCTAGGAAGTTCGTATAGATAATATAGATTTTATGTCCTACCAATTCATTACTGTGTTTTTATTGCTTGGTTACCAATTGCATAATAGTGCACTTTATGCTCGGGTTGAAAATTATTATTATTATTTGCAGGATCTCTAGCTGATAAAAAAATATACCAGAAATGAATAATCTTATACACACATCATCAAGAATTCTTTATCGAGATATTACAATTTAAATGAAACATATTTCAATATTTAAAAGGTTATGTAATAGTATATTACATAACAAGAGTAGTAAGAAGCTAATTACATGCGAGTAGAAAAGTTGCACACGAGCCGCGTTAGCGGCGAGTGTAGTAATTCTACGAGCATGTAATTGCTCTTACAACTCGAGTTATGTACTATACTTTATCTACAACCACATTCATAATAAAAAAGCTTTCATAATCTATAACATTTATTAAATACAATAATTCATTAACATATCATTGATTCTTAGAATAATAATTAACGGTAAAATTTTGGCAATTTTGAATAATTATGGGTTCGTTAGTATTTTGAGGTATTTTATAAGAAGTAGATGGCACTGAAAGAGATGATGTAGATGGTGCAGAGGAATTAGACTCTATTTGATTGCTGTTATTTATGGTTTGAAGGATATTATAAGTATAAATATTCTCATTTATTTCTGATGTGCTAGGTGGAAAATCTGTTTTTTCAATTGACTGGATAATTTTATGAGCCGTTAAAGTTTTATTATTTAATGAATTATCAACATATCCTTCAGCAGTCGTTGAGGATTTCCAGCCTCCATGCCTTTTTAATGCGAATAAATCACCACCTGCATCAATTTAAATTGTGGCAGAAGTTCTTCTTAAACAATGACCGGTTTATAAATTGGGATTGAGCAAGTTTAAATATTGTGCTATTTGTTTGGGTACATTTCCAATTTTATTTATACCGACCACTTGTTTGGTGCATTTTCCTTTTTGATAGTTCATGAAAAATTGATTTGTATCAAGATTTTGCACTTGCTGGCGATGTTGCATATATTGTTTGCATATTTGATAAAAGGTTCCGTTAATCACAAAAGACCTGCTTATCTTAGTTTTTGAATCAGGTATTTCAATAATCAGTATGTCACCAACATCTCTTATATCCTTGATTTGTAAATTTTTTAATTCTTGTTTCCTACATGCGCCACAAACTCCAATAATTAGAATCACCTTAAATAAAATATTGAAAAGTAAAATCGCTAGCCAATACTAAATTAACTGAAGGAAAATTGCTTTAGATACAAACCTTTGTTAATAAGTATTGTGAATCAGGAGCTTCATTTAAAAATTTACTTACTTCATCAGAAGAAAATTTTTTTGATTTTTTGCTTTTAAAACCTTCCGATTGCCTTTTTAGGAATGCCTTTAATTTTGGGTATGTTTCAATATTCACGTTGTTTTTTATGGAAATGACGGTCCTTAACATGGAATATATTGCCCATATTGATGAAGGTTTAAATTGTTCCATTAGGTCCCCAAAATATGCCAAAAGCACATTTTCAGAAAATGAATTAATCTTGTTTTTTATACGCCAGTCCATAAACTTTTGGTATACTATTTCATACCTTGTTCTTGATTTTGTTGGCAGTAATTTTTCAGTGGTATTGGCAGCTTTTTCAAGAATTTCAGGTGGAGTTTCTTGAAATTCATTTTCGCTATCTGACGAAATCATATTCATTTAAAAAAATAATGCTGTAACTACAAAAATGGCGATTTTATATTTCTGAAATGTCAAAACTTATTAATTGTAACCATGGCGATCACCTAGCAACGGACTAATATGGGTAGTTTGATAAATGAAACTGTTATGTAATATATATATTACGTAATAGTTTTGAATTTCATTACGTAACAGTATCTGTAATGATGTATTTACTTATAAACAAAACGGTACATAATAGGCAATTTACTGGGGTGGTTGTAGATAAAAGAAATTATGATACGGTTACCCAAATATATCTTTTTGTAAGAGTTTTAGAAGCTTGTATTATTTAAATTATGTGGAAACAGCTATAAATAAATAAATGGTGAATATTATTGGTAGGGGAGCCAGTGACACTTTTTGGTGTGTTATTCGCGTATAGCGAAATTACAAATATATCTTTGTAGAACATGAAAATAGTTTAATCCCTACGTTTAAAAAAAGCCTTGTGCAAATGTGTACTAAAAAAAGTGACACTAGCTTCCCTACTATATGCACTAGATGACAGTTGTTTAAAGTAACGATGACAGGGGTAGCCAACCCAACCGTTGTAAGGCAAGGATAAAAGAGAGATAGAAAATATAAGTTGTATGTAAAATTACTATGCAAATATCCAATAAATAAAACCGACTTCAAAAATGAAGAATGATGGTTTTCTCATGAATTCCATCAGTTGATCTTGACCAAATTTATATGGGACAAGCCCTGAGGTATTCCCTTTTCGAATAAAAAAATCATAGAAATTAGACAACGTGGTAAAGAATTATTCTTTTTTGGAAATCTGTTTTAGTGATTTTGAAAAATGGTTTTTTGATATGAAATATAGACGAGTTTTGTGTAATGTCCAGAAGTATTTTCTTGAATGAATGTTTTTAATAAAATTTAATATAATTAAATTATTAATAATTTATCTACTGCAGAAGTTTATTTTTGTATATGTCAAACGCATTGTTAATTTTAATTAATTTTATTATCTAAAAAATTATTAACCATAAACCATCTCATCATTACAAACAATGAAGGTGTAAAGAATGATCTTACAATTTTCTTACTCACTTCTAATATTAAATTACAGTAATTTTCTTCAATAGTTGTGATTGCCAAGCTAGCTAGCTACCAGCATTCGTTATGCTGCTGAATAGTGTGCGTCTTCTATGCTGATTTGAAAGCAAATAGGTGGCTATTAGGTATTAGGTACCTACTTGGGTAATGGATTAGCGTCTAATTATTTTCTTATGTTTAGTACGTCGTAAACAGGTGCTTCCATTTCAATCCGTAAAAGATTTAATATGACGACAACCAGAATGTGTAAAGATAATTGAATAGTTAGAAAATAAATCGAAAGAAATTAACGCCTTGGTTATTTTATTACTTTAATTAATATTTGGTACAAGGGATTCAAGTTTAGTGAATCACATCAGGATTATTTTAAAATGGTTAATAACTAATCATAGAATATTATATTGTACTTTTTGTTTTGTTTCACATTAGTCTTTATTCTTATTGGACTAATATTTTGTTGTCCATTTTTTCTTGTTCTCTATATCTTCCTATCTCCATTACAAAATCCACACTACATATAAGGAGGTACACTGTTCAACTACATACCTTTCTGTTTAGCACTCTCTTGCAATGTATTTGTGCCATGCTTCACCGTATGATTGGAGTAGGTAAATACTATAAATGTAGCCTTGTGTTCTTGTGTCCTTGCATAGAAGTTAGACTCTAGGAAAGACCTAGTTTTAAGTAAACCTGATTTAGTTGACCAAGAAGAATAACTGAATTTTGATCTTTAAAAAGGATGAAGGTTATATTTGTATTTTGAATTATTTGTTAAAGAGTTTTCAGAAAGACCACTATAGAAGAAAATGACGGACACCCTTTTGGCACACTAGAAAGAATCATCATGAAAGTGGAGCTTTCGAAATACAGTTTGTTCGCTATACTTACGCGAGTTTCGGATTAAAAATTTTATGAGTATTTTCAGGTAAGTACCCAAAAGTTTGACCTGTTAAATGAAATGAAAAATAATGTACATTTTTTTAATTAAATAATAATGGAGAATAATAATGCAGAATTAAACTTCTTCATTAATGGAGTCTAATGTGGCTATTATAAACCTAATAATAATAATAATAATAATAATAATAATAATAATTTTATATCACACTTCACACAGAAAATATGGTCTATGTGTAATAAGAGGGTTATTTAGCTCAAATAAAATATTTTCTAACATAAAAATTTGTTCCATGTAGAGAATTTCAAATGAAAATTAAAAAATTGAACTTGCCAACAAAAATGAAAATCAATCATTATCATCCAAAATATCATAATCGTCATCATCATCACTGTATCAACATTAATTGTTATTATGATTGGACTTATTTCGTTTATTTTATTTTCACGAGTCCACCAATCTTCTATTATTTTCTCGCACTTGGATATACAGTTCCGCCACACTTCTGGAGTTGCAATTGAAAGTGCTTTTCGCCAAGTTTCCCGAACTGCGTCGTCAATATAACCATTAGGCCCAATATGGTTGTCATAATATTGTTTTGCTAATCCCCATATATATTCGATGGGATTAAACTGGTAATAATGCGGTGGCAGACGTAAAACATGATCGTGACTTTCAATAATCTGATCCACAACAAAGGTTTTTGGTTTTGCGTTTATATTTGCAAGGCTTAATAAATCTGATTTTAATATATATTACGGAAATGGTATATGTTTCTTTGTCAACCATTCTTTAATTTTATCAACAGTCCAAGAATTCGTTGGACTTTTGTTTAATACTTCAGAATGGGAAAATGCAGTGTCTAAAATAATTACGCTGGGCTCACTTAAACCTGGGAGAAGTTTTTCATGCAACCGTCTTACAAACATTTCTGTGTTCATATTATCGTGATAGTCACTGGATTTTGATTTAGATGAAAATATTAAATCAGCACCTTCTATAAAACCCGATTTCCCTATCGGTATGTTTGATAGACTTTACGTTATCATCTTGTCATATTCTCTTTGTTGCACCTCTAGAAAATATCCATGTTTCGTCTAATTATATAAAATTCGTCCCTTCTTCTTTAAATTTAGAATATTTTCTTAAAAAGTTAATTATCTTGTGCACGACAGAACTTCTTTCACAAAGGGCCTTTCTGTTATCCTATGAAACCCAAGTTATGTATCACTTGCCATAGACTTGTTCTGCCAATGTTGTCAAATTTTCTATCTATTAATTCCGAGAGAATTGTATTTAAGGTCACATGTTCCTTGTTGGCCCTCATTTCATAAATGGTATCACGAATTTCAAATTTCTTTCCATCTGGAATATCTTTCGTTTTCAATGATGGGCGAGTTTTGCGGTGATCTTCTTTCGGAAGGTCACTATTGTGATTTTGTAATACTCCTCTTAATTTGGTTTCACTAATTCCTAGAGCATCGCATACGCGTTGTTGTACAGACATTACCGATTTTAAAGGACCGCCATTTTCTTTTTCATCCGTAAAATACTTATGTATACTGCAAATTAGACTATCTACATCTACATATTTGTGGCAGAAGAAAACCCGTACTTTTTAACATTTAATATTGAGATTAAAAATATAAAATGCTCAAATATTATTTTTATATGGCCAGGCTTAAGGAGTAAAGATCTCAAATATATTTATACAGGCGCGTTTAAGGGGTAAAAAAGCAAATATTTGCACTGATATGAGTATATAGTAAAGAGGACAAATATTTTTACTTGGACAAGCTTTTATATAAGGACTTTGTCTATTAGGGTCTCAGTCTAAGTAGGGACACTACCATCAATCAATTTTTTAAAAATTTTTGTCTGCAAAAAATATTTGAATTCAAATTAATTATATATATTTTAATTTATTTATAAGGGGTTCTGTGATTAAAGTTCAAATTCCACCCTTGACCGAATTTTTTTCTAACGACTTTATAATTAAGTAAAAATTACTTCTTAAGCACAGGTAAGTATAAAGTTTTAATAATATTTATTAATTTATTATTTCAGCAGTAGCTAAGAATTGTTTTATAGTTCTGTTAGGTATTCATAAACCATAAGGCCCACCTACGTCTATGAGTATTATACCAATTCATGAAAGATAGTACTACAAAAGAAGAATAACTGGCTTTCGCCAGTCTCATTCGACAGATTTGGATAACAAAAGAATTCTTGAAAGCACATGCCGCAAAACACAATAAATATTTTATTCCTTTGGAAGGCGGAATAAAAGGTTAAAATATAATATGATGGAGGTAATGTCCAATACATTCATAAGAGACGGTGCTTTTGATTTGTATTTTTTTTACCATCTTCGATCTTCAGATAAATCGTCTATTGATGACACTCGCCGCTTATATTCTACTAATGATGGACAACCCCATGTTTTCGAATTCTTTTTATTGTAATGCGTATGCGAGAAATGATATTTAATAAATCATGAAGGTGTTTAATTAATTTAAAATTCGTTCGAGAAAATGGTAATGTTTAGAAAAATTACTTTATAAAACAAATGAAGACAAAATTGGTGTTATTTTAGATCAGGGAACATAAAACTGTACTTTTATTAGAAAACTATTTAAATAAACGTAAATACCACAAGGAACGATTCTAGGTCCTATCTTCTTTAACTAGTTTATGAGTAGTATTTTAATCTCGATCCCACAGGAGATATATTAGAGATATATTGGGTTATTAAGTTAAAATAAGGCAGAAAAGGATTGTTCATACTTCAACAATGTTTGTTTTATTTGTTTGGCAGAGTATTTTAAATAAAAATATTGCGTCTGACTTTTATTCTTCAACATTAGAAGACTCATTAGTTACTGTGACATATATTTTTTTACACTATACCGGGTGCTTTAAAACTATTATAACAACATAATACAAAAATATACAAATATCTATTTAACAAAATTGGTAATACCTTCATAGTTATAAATGCTATAAAACCTAGGAATAATCATCGACAATCATTTTTAATGAATATTCATATAATATTTGTAATAAAAGAATTATAATTAATTTTATAATACATTCTATCCAGCAAAAGCAATGTACATACTATATTGTACATTAATTGAAGATTTTAAATAGTTAGACACTGGAATCTTGAGTAGTTTAAATATTCAATACATTAATTTTGATAAAAAAATATATTTTTGAGTATCAAGGTGATGCCGGGCCTGATTTCTTTACCGATATTACCTGTACAAATCAAGTAATTCTGTAGTATACACCGAAATTGGTATATTTTTATCTTCTTCCTTCTCTGATAAATTAGGATTAGATTTCAGACCATTATATTCTTATATCGGACCAGTTGGGAAACTTATCTTATCACAGTCAACTAAATTAAGTGCTTGAATTAGTGAGATATGCCTGAAAGGTGGTCCCTGACACATGATGTTAAAAAATTTAATTCTGAAAGTTTATGTTTATTCAAAATAAGAGATATCTATTTTAGATCGTTTAGATCGTTGAATATTATCAAAATCAGAATTGTAAGATAGAAAATAAAAAAAGACACATCGTTTGTTCTTTTCATTATAAATTAAATAACATCTTTCAAATTGTTAATTTTGGGCTAACATATTTCTTTGTTAATAGTGATTTTGAAGTACTTCCCGTGAATAAATAGAAGGGAGCCACTAAATACGGATGCGATATGCATTTTGCCCCATGGAACGTGTTAGTTCAGATGTTTAATTAATATTAATTTTAGCATCCTTTTCATATTTTTGTTTGCGATTGTTTATTTTTTAATTATATATGGGGTTGTCCAAAAATTCTACCTATTTGTATACATTTCCTATGTATTTCTTTGTAGGATATTCATGATCCTATCCGCTTTAAAATAATGATTTTCTTTAAAAACATTTTGTACCTACATATATGAACAATTCAAAATGAAATGGTTTCACGTAGCAGAAAAATCGTTAGCATAACAATTGGATTGAACCCAAAGCTCCTCATGATGCACTATAATCAGATGCCTTCCTCAGAATTCATAATGATTAAAGACGTATTTTATTAGTATATATTTCAAATTTAGATTGACTATTATACTGTTAGCAGATATTCAAAAATTCACTCCTGGAGACCCATCTTTATGAATTTAATCGAACCGCTATTAACTATATGCCAGTATGTTTTTTTATGGATGGATATTAAATTTTTTTAATAGTTTTTTGTTTTGTTCAAGTGGTCAATTTTGAGTGTAGAAAAATTTTACCATTTTTGAACAAAAAAGAATCATTGAAATCGGACACCGTGTTGAGATTGAGAACCTCTCCTTTTTTAAAGTCTGATAAAAACAAATTTATAAATATCGTCAATCCCCAAATGAACGCCAGTAACATTTATGACAGAACTGACAAGTCAGTTGACGTAAACGTAACTAAATCAGGCACTTTAGATTCGTTTTGTGATGTTAATAGATCACGAGGTACTGTTAAAAACCGTGTATAACATTACTTTCTTGTATTTATTTCAGGCGAGCCTAATTTACTATTGGTTATTTGGAAGCAGCTTGATGGTTTCCATCCATAGTTAAAACGCAATGTCCTATTCCCAAAAATTTTAAATGGGTTTAATACTGGCGTATTGTTGAGTTGGGTCCTTGCTCCTCTGAAAAAGAGAAGGCGAGTCGCGCGACCCCCCTTGGCGTAGTGACAGGCCCCCCTGCTGACTTTTTAACCGAAACACTATTTTCTAATATTGTCATCGCTCGGACCATTGTCGTTACTTAATGTTCCTTTAAATACTGTCAGAGACGATAAAAATACCTACTTTGGACTGCCTGCTTCTCTTTATGCTTTTTTTAAAACTTTAATTAGTTTATTTTAGACTAAAGAGGCTCCGGTTATTTTTTTTCTTCGCTTGTTTTGGCACGAGGTGACTTTTTTGGATAATAAAGAACTCGTAGTGTGAACAAATTATGGTAGAGTTTTTGGATTTATTTTTATAGCATTCACATATGAATTTGCATAATAATAAATAAATGTATAAATTAATAAATAAAAATTATTTATTTTTATATATTTAAAGGTATTTGAAGATCTATAGTGTCACGATTCGTATAAATTCATATTTTTCCTAATTTTAATTAATTATTTAAATAACATCCTGTACATAAAACTTTGTTTAATTATGTCAACAATTTGTTTTAAATAGCAATAATGTGCAAGGTTGGTTATTTAATAATTATTAAACATTAGTTTTAATAACAAAAAACTATGAGAAAGTTATAAAGGTAATGTCGAGGGGATGCACGAGGCTTTTTTCCACAGGGAACGGATCCTCCCTATAGGAGATCCCCCTTGTAGGAGATTCCCTGTAGCAGCTTCAGGTCATAATCTTTATAGTTTAAATTAAAAGTCGTTTTTTAGTATTTCAAATAATTACATTTTTAAATAGTTTGTTAAGGGTTGTGACATGTGCCCCAAAGATTAGCGGAGTTGGTGTGTAAGTATTTTGTTGTCTTTTATATTATATTGAGCCTATAGTTGTGTATGTCGAGTTGAGACATATTTTATATAATCGTTGTAATTATAATAATATATTTGTTTTGAGAAAACATTGTGTTTCCTTCAGCCCTTTTACAGAGACGTGTCAGGTTCTAAAATCAAGAATAGAACCCTTATACAGTTAAGGGCTACGAAGCCAAGTTTAAGGCTAAATAGTGTTAATGTGATTGAGTCCCAAATTCATATATTTTGTTATATAACCCCCGAGACATAGATAGTCCCACAATTATTTAAAACACGTAAATCGTGACTTTTTTTATAAAATCACGCATAACGTGACAATAGTCTCCACCAACCCTAAATTGTTTATCACTAGCGATCCGTGTTATATTTTCCTGAGGATTCTTCTTAAATTACAATTTTTTTGGAAAATCACTTGAAACTTGCTTATTTTTTTGTTATAAGGTAATTACTACATTTTTAATTTCATGTAAAATTCTAGGTTTTTCTATTTCCAGTGAAGAATCCACTACTTCTATAAATATCATTCAATCTGCTACATAATGACTGACCTTCCTACTTTTATGTACATTAATATTACTCGTTTTGATTAATCACGGACGATTACTAACCTTTTGACACAACTTTAACATTTTAATATAGGACGCATATTTTTTAATAACTTCTTATTTCAACATTCATCGTGGTTTACTTTAAAGTAGGTTAGGTTGAAAATGATTGAAGTAACCTCATCGCCATCCACTAATACCCAGAATCTTTTGTAACTCATGAGTGACTTTAGAGTAAGGCAGAAGGATTTGTGACGGAGTCAAAAAATCCGGAGTCCGGACCTGTATGTGTCATATCCTTTCTCTACTATCTCTATGGTGTTTTGTCTCTATTATAGATCAATGAAAAGATGGCGTATTTCTTACTGTAAACAAATTTCAATTTTTTATCAGTACTTATCAACATGAGAAAGATGTCATGTCATCAAAATTTCCAGTGATTCAAAATTATTTGTAAATGTCTTTCTTTCCATTTATTAGAAATTTAGTAGTGAAAAATGCAACAAATACGCGATTATTACCAATTTCCGCAAGGAACTTATCAAGAATAAATGGAAAAAGTTCAAATTTAGCAAGAGGAGCAACTACCCCATACATTCTACCTGGTTTAGTTAAACAGTTTATCCAGGAACCCTTAAAAGTAAATCCCAATCCTTATGGACTGCCAGGTTTAATAAAGGAATTTCCAGAAAATCCTGTATGGTTTCCCGAAAGACTTGGATTTGGCGAACCCCTTGCATTAAGTTGCGGAAAATGCAAAAAGAAAAAACGAAAGTACAAATGTAAGTACAAGAAGTACAAAAAGAAATACAAAAAGTACAAGAAGAAGTACAAGAAATGCAAATGTGCGAAGAAGAAATGCAAGAAGAAGCGTAAGAAGTGTAAAAAGAAGCGTAAGAAGTGCAAAAAGAAGAGAAAGAAGTGTAAAAAGCAAAAAAAGAAGTGTAAACGAAAGCTAAAGAAGAAATGTGGTGAAGCTGAACCGCCTGGTGGTTCGAAGATACTATTGAGTGCTGATGATCCTTTTCCACCTAAAAAACTTGACTAATCTCGATAATCAGTAAATTTAACATTTATTATCTCTGATACTACCATAGATTAGATAGAAACTTATTGGAATCAGAGTTGCTTATTAACTTCTGAGAACTTCATCAACAAATCATGGGTTTTTAGTTTTCTTTGCAATATCTCAAATGTTAAAAGGAATTTGTATTGTAAAATTTTACAGAATCAGGGATATTGTTTAAAATTATCAGTTTATATTAATATATTTTACAAATAAAATTTTAAAAAATACATAGTTTTGTTAGTTTGATTCAGTCTCTTTAATACTTGAAATGGTAAAGGTAAAGGTCCATTTGGACATTGAGCTTTTTATTTTCAAGTTACTAAAATATTGGAATGTATTTAGTTTAAAACATTATACACTAACAAATATTGACGTTGGTTCCTACTATAATTACATTGGTATCCTGCTGCTTATTCTTATTAGGAAGTTATAAAAATTATTTTTAAAAATTGACTTCAAATCGTTCAGATGCCACTACAAATTAAGTTTGCTGATTTTATCATAGATCCCATCATCAGATCTTAATGTATATAGAACCACCCCTGAGGTACCCCCTTTCGAACAAAAAAAAAGAATTATAAAAATCGGACAACGTGGTAAAGAATTATCTCTGAATAAATATTTAAACAAAATCACAGCATCATTATTGTTAAATACTTCTTCAGTTTTTGCGATTTACTTGCAGATTTTTGTATTTTTCTAAGTCATTATATATTTTTATATCAGTTGTGTGGAATGTGTAGTGAGACTGCTACAATTGCCCTCAAACAGGGGTATGGATGGAGTATAGAAGAAAGAGTGTAGATGATTTTCTCAAAAAGCGTCCACCAATAAGCAGAAAGCATAAGCATAAGCAGAACGTTGCGATGCCTAATAGGTAATATTGCATATAGCACGATACACAGACTGACTGTATGTTCCTGCGCATGCAGCTGACTGCCAGTGACGTCACGTGGGACAGAATTATAAGCATTAAATTAATTGAAGATAGTGTTTAAAATTCGATATTTTGCCAATTTAAGAATTTATGCAGTTACTTAAGCTTTATTGGTTATTTTGTAATATATTCGTTTACAAATATGAAGGTTCAAGGTAAATAATACTAATAAAAATATTAATTTTTCTCATAAAACATAGGTATTTTGTGATAAAATCCATAATCTGGCCATAAGATAAGTAAAAGATAATAGACTAAAAATACAAGTTTGACTCAAATTTGTTCTGGACGTAGTAGTTCTCTTGCAATCTCTTTTTTTATTATGTGAAATAAAAATAAGTGTGCAGAAACAAATTATTTATTTACAAAAAGTAAGTACACAAAAACATTACTTTTTATTTGATAAATTTAAACATTTTTTGTCAAGATTACTTTGAAAATACTCAAAACCAATTTTTCTTATTCTTATATTATGTTCGTGTCCTGCTCATACATGGCATTACTTCGAAAGGACCGTTGTATTGGGACAGGAAACTACTGTTTTATCTGCTAAAATTTTTCAATACCGATTTATTTTCTTGGCTTAATGAGGCCCGTGCACCTGGTGGAATTCAGTTTCCTTTTCTTGCGTCTATATTTAAGAGAAAACTCATAACTACTTTCCTCATAATGGATAGGGCAATTTCAATTAAGTTTTTCCTTTCTTCAATAAGAATTGACCCATATTTTGTGGCATTCGAAAGTATCTCCACTGCGCAGCCCGGCATTTTGAACATTAATTTAGTTATTCCCTGTTATATATTGGAAAATATAGTCACTACTAACACAAAAACATATAAATTATTTAATTATTTTACACTACTTAATCGAAAAGTGTCAAAATAATTTGAAAGATCGACCCGCATATGAAGACTAGAATCTTCATAGTTCCGCATTACGTCATGCGCGGTTTGGACGAATTTTGAATCGAAAGCCAGCATACCTTTAGTATGCGTATCCTGGCATATAGAGACATTAGATATACTTGCCGGCCTACTAATTTATTTAAAATCATGTCAACGTAATTTTGAAAGGCTGCTTAGTAACATAAAACTAACAAACAATTATTATTTTTTTTTTATTCAGTGTCAAAATTCCAGTAATTTAAAATTCATGTAATTAAATGTAAGTAAATGTCTCTATTACCGTTTTTTCGCTCTTTGGCTTTAAAAAATACCACAAATTCCAAGTTACTACCAGTCGCTGTAAGGAATATATCCAAACAGATAACCAAACTTGCAGTAAATGCATCCAAAAACCAATATGTCCTACCAGGCGCCTTAACTCAGATACCACAAGAACCTATTAAAGCCGATACCCCAGATTATCAACTACCTGGTTTAGTGAAAGAGTCTCCAGATAACCCATTATGGTGTCCAACGTTGCCCGGAAGTGCCGAGCCTATTTTACTAGATGGCTGCGGTAAATCTAAGAGAAAGAAGAAGTGCAAGAAGCGTAAGAGGAAGTACAAGTGCATCAAGAAGAAATGTAAACGTCTAAAGAAGAAGTACAAGAAATGCAAGAAGAAGAAGAAGTGCCTCAAAAAGAAAGTCAAGAAATGTAAATGTAAGTCGGTGGGACTCGGAAACCTCTTCAAGATATTTTAAGAACAACTACAGATTTCATCAGTAAAAAGAAGCATGCATGATTTACAAGCATTTCAAGGTAATCACCATACAGGTAAGAGAGATTTTAAAATTTAAATGTCATTCTCTATATGCATCTTCTTAGTATAAGGATTTTTTAGCTCAATTCTTCAATTATTTTTCTTCCAACATAGTTTACTATTTCTCTTCCGCACAGTATACAGCTGGCAATTTAAATGATATTTTGAGTAGATTCTTCAATTTTTAAGCATTTTTTTGTCCTCCAAATATTTTTACTACTTATTTCTTTTATTTAATTACTTTTAGGCAAATATTGGGAAGACGCCTTTTTCTTATTAACCCAATTTTTTTACAAAAGTTACGTTATTAATAAAAAAGGGCGCCTTTCCAATATTTTCCCATGGTTATGGTTTATGGTTATAACTGCTAAATAATAGACCATTAAGTTAATATTTTTTTTTCGTCTGGGTAGCTATACTTAAATTCAAAGGAGTAAAAAAATTTCTTAATTTGTATTTGCCTTATTCTTGTAACTTTTTACTCCCTCTGATCAACAAAAGATAGCTTGGGGTCATTTATGTAAAGTCTTTTCCAGTTCTTTATTATTGATAACCTAATTCATTTGTTTGAGGACATTCTCTTGTTGTTTACCCCATATATCATACAAAAACATTTCTATAGTTTGATAATAATTATATCAGGCAAGTTAATATTAACCCAAGATTCCACATTTTACAAAATGCCCTTTGGACAGACCTCCCTCTCAGATGATTTTTCCTGTCTTGAGCTATTTACAGTTTCGTTTGGTCAAAAAAATGCACCCTATCTTGCATGTAGAGTGTTGAAAGAGATTGCATAAAATTGGGATTTTTGTGTCAATTTCATCATCCATTTTGTTTGGACTAATCCTGTCAGTTGTTGACATTATTTTTCTATTGGTCATAGAGTAAACTACTTTGTTACAGTTAAATTAATTTGTTCACACTGTATACAAAAACAAAATGTCAATCCATGGCAACGTAATTCAAACATCAATAGTTTTGTTTAAATCTTGCTGACAACATTGTCACAAATTTTCTTTTATCAAAATTCAATGTAAATGTCGTTAATTTCTCCTTTTTTTAGATCATTAATAACAAAAAATGTAACAAATTCGAAGTTTTTTCCACTGGCTGTAAGAAATGTGTCGAGCAGGTTTATTCAAGACTCCGCAAGAGGAATAACCACACCAAGTGTGTTACCTGGATTGGTGCAACAAATCGTTCAAGAACCTTTTAAAGTAAATCCAAATCCCTATGGACTACCAGGTGCATCTACTACAATCTCAGAACTTCCC
Source organism: Psylliodes chrysocephalus (assembly GCA_927349885.1). Classification (NCBI taxonomy): domain Eukaryota; kingdom Metazoa; phylum Arthropoda; class Insecta; order Coleoptera; family Chrysomelidae; genus Psylliodes; species Psylliodes chrysocephalus. The sequence continues at coordinate 553,977 of OV651830.1, read as the reverse complement.
TTATGGTGCCCCCCATCATCCGTAAACGGTGGTGGTGATCAGCCTATTTTATTAGATGGTTGTGGTGGTAGTAAAAGTAAGTACAAAAGAAAGTATAAGAAATGCAAATGTAAATTGAAGAAGTGCAAAAAGAAGCGAAAGAAGTGTAAAAAGAAGCGAAAGAAGTTGAAGAAGAAGAGGAAGAAGCTTAAGAAGAAGAGGAAGAAGTGCAAAAAGAAGTTGAAGAGGTGCAAACGGAAGTTGAAGAAATATAAATGTAAATCTCGGGGAGGATTAGCTGGCTTTTTTAAATGAAATCTAAATAAGGTTGTATTGTGCAAAAATTATGCAAAGCCACTGTACTAAAAAATAAATTTGTGCTTTGGATTTGATGTTTTCTTTTTAAAAAATTTAAATATTTAGTGATGAAATATACAGACAAGTGAGTAATAGTTAATATTTTTTTGAATAGTGATTAGATCTTAAATTAAGTAGTGTAAATTTATTTTAGCATGAATTTGGTATTAATGAGGTACGGTAAGTAAATTCATTTAGATTTTTTTTAATTTCTTACAAATAGAATAAATAATTTGCTTGGTTTAATAATTGTTTCCAAGTTTATTTATGACACATGATTTCTTTGAGTTTGTCATTTTTTTCCTTTTCAACGTTTTATTTTCTGAAAAGAGTTACAAGAAAACCGACAATTCCGAAGCAGAAGCGGATGATTAAAACGCACCTATTAAAAATATTGCGCTAAGATGTAGGCAACACGTAATAAGGGTTCAAAATGCCTTATTACGTGTTGCCTACATTTTGGCGCAATACTTTTAATATTTTGCTTGCTGCTGTCAGTGTCAGTGAATATTATTTTTTGAGTCACAGTTTATTGCTAAAGAATCAGTTAGCTCACTCGGACCAGTTGAAAGTTCCAAAATAACATACACTTTAGGGATACAAATTCAGAATGTGCAGAAGACTGTTGTTTTATTATAGGCGGTTGTCATATATTGTATTATCCGAGTTTCGCAGTGTATAAACTAGAACACTGAGATCAAGTGCCGACGCAGAGTGAGCGATCTGATTCTTTAGCTATAAACTGTGGCATAGGAATCAAAATGGCCGCGCCCTACGTTGGGCGTGTCGGACCTCTCTCTTGCACCGTATAGTAATCAAAGTATGTTGCAACGCGTAATAAGTCTTCAAAATGGCGGAGCTTTCTATCTCCTTTTAAAAGGCATTCAGAAAGCTGCGCAGTGCGACCATTCTCAGTATAGTAAGAAAAAATCGAAGTATAGAAGTATGTGCCTACATGTAACTTTACTCAGAGGTGAAAAGATCGACCCTTAGCAGTTTTGATTGTGGCTTAAGTGTTAGAAACCTGAATCTAGACAGGCTTTCCACATACTTTGATTTTAGGCTTTCACACTGACACAGGACGTGTATATATCTAGTCTTCATAGACGTGTATTAATATTTTATCTTCTTCTTTACAGAACCTATACAATGTTGCTTCTTCTGCTAGGTCGATGACACTCATGTGCCTTCCTGCAAGAAGATTTACTGCTGTCTTACTGATTTGTCGTTTTTAATCTAGTAGATCTTTCACCAGTCGTGATTTGATTTCTAGTGAGAGAAATACGTTTATAGATGCTTGGCTTGGCAAAATAGATGACAATAGTTTTCCATACAGGGGGTGGATTCGGTGGGTGGCTCAGTATTCAAAGTCTAGACTTGAAAAACCAAGAATCATCGGTTCGAATCCCTCCATTGGCCAGGATTTTTCTTAAACATAACTGATCCATAAGTAGGATTCCCCATTTCGCCCATTCATTGAATTAACAATGGTGTTCATGATGTAGCGCTGGGAAATTGTAACAAAGCCTGCACGAAACAAACATTAATTAAAATATAACTCAACATGAAACAGGCATATTAGGTAAATAACTGAGCTATAAAATAAACAAATTCTGCCTTGTTCTTAAATCGATTAGTACTCTCGTCCGGCCCTGCAATCTACTGAAAACTTCTCGATAGCATCTTAAGTGAAATCATGAAAAACTTAATAGCCCGAAATTCGATACTGATTTATCTGAAAGAGAAACAGTATAACTATCGGGATTCGTGAGTGTTACGGGTATGACATTCTTTTATTTGGACAGGTAACATCCTTGTTAAGCCGAAAACAAAAAACATGAACCTGCGCGCGTGTGGTCGTCGTGGAGAATTTTTCTTTTCTGTAACCCGAGCATCTAGACTGTTGAGTTAAAACTGTGTCAGTCTTACTTTATCTGTTTCGATTACGTAATAAATTTATTTTGCAATCGCCAAAAGTGCCCAATAAAAATTCCTTCAATTAACAAGTTTGCGCGTTAAATAAAACTAATAAATCTTTATATTTTTTATCCTAACCTCCGTAGTATTGCTTGGACGGTAAGTCCAGAGAGGCCTTTAAAATTCTTCTTTTAAATCTAATTTTCATCAAATCTAAAGGTACATTTAGATCTGACATTTATTGCATGAGATTTATGTCTGACAGTTGTTTAGTCCAGTGTAAACACAAAAAAATTTCTCTCTTACATATATTTTTGAGTGTTTACACTGGACTAAATAACTGTCAGACATAAATATCATGCAATAAATGTCAGACGTAAACGTACCTTTAGCATTTGTTTTTAATGATAACATCCTGAGATTTTACCAAATTTAAATTTCACAAAAATTGCTCATCAACAATGTTAGTTTCATCACTCCAATGAAATATTAAGTGAGAAACGAGCATTCCATTTCTTAGGTAGTCGAAATTCCATAGTGAAATAAACATATCCAATTTTAAAAGCGAGATTTTTCGTTGTTGTCGGGTTAGTTAGACTAATTGATTGTTGACACACTGGCATTGTGAAAAAACAGGATTTTAGACGCGTCACTGACCGCAGCATCAGTAACATAAAAGTGTTTAGCAATAAATCAGCGACTGGGAGTCATACGTGTAGAAATCTGTGGAATTTCCAAAAAAAATATAAAAACTATCTTGGATTTATAAAGGATCGAAATTTTATTAAGGTTACATATTTTATTCGGAACTGTTTTATAGTTTCTAGAAAATCGGAAAGGCTTTATGATTCAAACGATTATAATGTAGGGAAAGTTTGATGTGCGGGTGACAAATTGAAAACGGTCAGCATTTAATATTTCTTTGACTGATGACACTGAATATTAGTACAGAGAGGAGAGTAAACAATTTTTTGTCGCCTTGATATCGCATGAAAGATTCTAATTAGAGAGAAATAGATTAATATCTCTATCTCTATTTTTATTTTTCCAGTTATTTTTAGACATTTTTTAAGTTTTTACTTAAATTCGTTCAAGTATGGTAGTGTTAAAAGTGACTGAAGCGAGCGTATATGAGATCTGTAAAAAGTGAGTAATAAATTTGGGTCTACACCCCATTTAGAACAGGTAACTGTTCGAAGTAAATTCATACCAGAAACCAAGAGATACCAACGTCCGACTAGAACAGAAACCCAGAGATACCAACGTCTGACCAGAACAGAAACCCAGAGATACCAACGCCCGACCAAAACAGAAACCCAGAGATACCAACGCCCGATCAGAACAGAAACCCAGAGATACCAACGCCCGATCAGAACAGAAACCCAGAGATACCAACGCCCGACCAGAACAGAAACCCAGAGATACCAACGCCCGACCAGAACAGAAACCCAGAGATACCAACGCCCGGCCAGAACACAAACCCAGAGATACTAACGCCCGACCAGAACAGAAACCTAGAGATACTAACGCCCGATCAGAACAGAAACCCGGAGATACCAACGACCGACCAGAACAGAAACCCTAGAGATACCAACGCCCGACCAGAACAGAAACGCAAAGATACCAACGCCCGATCAGAACAGAAACCCTAGAGATACCAACGCCCGACCAGGACAGAAACCCAGAGATATCAACGCTTGAGAGAGAAAGAGAGAAATATATTAATATCTCTATCTCTATATTTATTTTTCCAGTTATTTTTAGACAATTTTTTAAGTTTTTACTTAAATTCGTTTAAGTATGGTGGTGTTAAAAGTTACTTTGATTTGTAGGGTTTATTTTATACTAGGAAAAGACTTGTGTTTTATGTGATTTTAAATATAGGGTGAGTCAGGAGGAGCGCACCAAACTCTAGAAGGATATTATACACGTGAAAATAATGTAAAAAACTCATACGTTCTCATCCGATTTTCATTTCGTAGACGAAGCAGAAAATGTTTAGAAGTCAATGGCGGTATTTTTGAACATTTATTAAAAGAACGCTATGATTAAGAAAATTTTTATGTGTAAATTTGTTTATTCGTTAATATGCTATAACTTGAAAACAAATGAAAATCAGATAAGAACATATGAGTTTTTTACATTATTTTCACGTGTATAATATACTCCTAGAGTTTGGTGCGCTCCTCCCGACTCACCCTATATAAAAGAGGAAGTGAGGTTACGTTTCACTCGTTAATATTATTTCTTACCGAAGAACATGGGCGTCGTTTTAGGAGAAAAAAGGAAAATAAAATATGCACATTAAAAAAAATAAAATTATTATTAGTGTTCTAAAATACGAATTAAAAAAAACTTATGGTTAGAGGCACTTAAATGGACTGAAATGTTAGAAGTTGAAAGAATATATTACATTTGTTCAATGCACTTTTTAGAAGACGGCTTTGCTGCAACAAATATATTTATAAGTTTGTATGTTTCTAAATAATATCAAGCACTTTTAAAAATTGTATCTTTACTTTTTAGGAACTTTGTATTACACAAAGTAGAAAAAAAGAGTAGTGGTGAACCTATGTCACCTAAAAAAAAATAGAAGATTTATACAGGGGTAGCCTATCTGTCAATATATTATCTAAGTGAAAATTTGGCAAAACATCAATTTACATAAGAATAACTGTTGAGATATTTGTGTTTGTATTACATTCAACCATAGGCGCAGGAACTCGGCTTCTATGTGGGAAATAAGGGCTATCAACTTCTCCCCCTTCCCCACCCTCCACACCTTACTCAAAGGCCAATTTAAAGCGTTGATTTTATGAAACTTTTCTTGAAAAAAAAGGTATTGTCAAAAGTCCAATTGCTGGATAGGCTGGAGGCTCCCACCTAAATCAGGATATCTACCAACCCTATATGCTCGGTGCAGCCATCACTGGTATTCAGTGGTGCTGCGGTGCAGGGTGACGATTTACCGTACCATTTAAAAAAAAAGTGCATTCGTCTGAAAAACACGTTGAAAAGAAATTGCTTTTCATTTATTGCCCGTTCAGTCATAATTTCACAAAATTGTAATCGCCTACCAAAATCGTTTTCGTTAAGTTCTTTTAACAGATGTATTTTGTAGGAATGAAGCTTGTGTTTTCTCAATATCTTCTGAATATTACTTCATTTAATACCAGATGTTATCGCTAACTGTCTTGTACTCAATGAGGGTTCTTGAACAACATGTCCTTAAATCGCCACCTCTGTAGCTTCATTTACTGCAGCATTTTTCATTTAACGTAATTTTTTAGCTACTGACCCCGTTTCCCAAAACTTTTGGACTAACTCCAAAATATACTTTCGATGGACTTGTCGATTTTGATGTTGATTATTAAACAGTTGAGCAGATTTATTAGTACATTTATTGAACGCAAAAAAGTGAAATTATTTGCACCCTCTCAGCAATTGAGTAAACTATTATCACTGATATGTCACTTTTATGCCAACTCTACAATGAAATAAACTAAACCTTACTACTTTACGACGACCAAAGAATGTCATCTGATAATTGAAATAATTGAAAGCAACAGGAATAAAACTAGAATTGTTACAAAGATTCGTATGAATTACATAGATAGTAGCGAGTACAACTTGGGGATTATTATCTAGATAAAAAATACCTTTAAAATTAGATATCATTCGATCCATCTTTCCTTTTAAGATTTTAATGTTGAGTCCTTAATACTATGCTTTAAGTGTGAGTCTTATCCCCTATAGGGGTTTCCCCTATTACTGTACAGTTAATATTTTAAGAAGTTACTTTTTTCTCAGAGTAAAATTATCGAAGCAAATTCATTGTATATAAAAATGTTACCAAAGTCCCTGATAAATATTGATATGTGTTTGGGATACAGCGGTCAAACTAGCACATAAAAACCATTCAAAATGTCATAAGTAATGGGCTCATGATTCTTCGAAAATAATAAAAAAGTCATTAAAACCTACTTCGTCCCTGTGTCAATCAAGAACGAACTCGTTTTGGGTTGGGCGAATTCAGGAAGAAACACCGGCTCGTGACAGACCCCCTCTACTCCTTCTTCTCCTCCACCGCATCATTCTCTCCTCTTCTTTCTTCTTCGGTTTTTGGAAGCAGAGCGGCTTTTGTGACGGGACACAAGCCATGATTGACGCATTTTTTGTTCATTTAACATTGTTACCCGGTCCAAAGGTTCATTAGATCCGCTATAAGGTTCGCAGTAGGGGGTAACCCAAGCTTTTACCCCATTATAATCATACCGCTTACCTTAACCATGTGGAGGTGTTACAATATCACTAACTCAAGTTTTGACGGGTTCGGTTATAATTAAAAATAATTTAGTTGAACTAACAACGAACAAAGGAATTATTAAAAATATTGTTTTCGGTTTGGGTATTTTTTTTAGTTAAGTTGATATATACCGTTTGGTGAGTAAAATAAAGGAATTTTGGTTAAAGTAGTTGTTTTATTGTATGCAGTGGTTGGTATTAGAGCAGAGAATATAAAAATTGGCCAAGTACAAGTTGTAGTTAACAAGATATTCGAGATGCCTTTAGATTTCTTCTGCACTTATTTGTAAGGATAGTCTTAGATATTAAACAAATGTATTTTCTAAGAATAGTGATTTACAAATACAAAAACACAATTAAATATTATTACGTAGTACATAATGCTTTGACATCTGAAATAAAATTTTATATTAACTCAATAAACCTATGTAAAACAAAGTTAAAACATTCTTACGCTTACTATAGAGTTAATAAAAATTGGAAATTTAATATACTTACAATACTAGAATTATAATTTTAGAACCACCTTTCAAGAGGATATACGTAGAAAACTTTTACATTAAGGGTAAGGTTACAGAAAATGCACCATTCTGCAACTTTGCAGATCTGCAAATATGGCGGACTTACAGATGCAAGATACAAGAAAGGATGATACTGTACAGAGTCAACAATCCTTGACTTGCATCTGTAAGTCCGCCATATTTGCAGATCTGCAAAGTTGCAGTAAATTAATGTGTAAAGAATGCTGGTTACGAGACAATGGAATTTTTTCAGTGGTGGGCAATTGCATACATGGCACCTTTCTTGGTATTCTTCAAACATTCTTGACATTACATTACTGTCTATTATTTCGGTATTTAACTATAGTTCTGACTAAATAATATTTCATTATTGTTTTTATATTTTTATACTTTATACATGTATACTGTTTAATAAATTTTAAAACCTATTAATAGAATTTTTTCAACTTTAACCGCACTAGATTGTTTGGACTAAACTGGACTGGCCTAAATCACAAATCAACACCTTCGTACACATAAATGCAGGATGTAGAATTTAAATCATTTATAGAAGTTTTATTGTAATAAATTTGCGATAATCTTATTCCGACACCATAATTTGATTCTCCATACTTTCAATTTCAATTGTAATTTCACTATGAATATTATGATCGTGATGAGGTAAAGTATATTTGTAAGATTCTTTTTTATCCATTTAATAAGCCGTTTATTATGCTGAATTGAAATCTTGAGAAGCAAATAATATACAGTGAATTCATAAACCAAAAACAATTTCAAAAAAATTTAAAACGCTTTTATTTTTTCAGCAATTTACAAAAAAAATTTAATTCTTCAGAATTATCCACATTAATGTAAGGCCGTCATTGGCAGTTTTGTTAAATACAATACCTTGTATTTGGTAACATTTTTAGATTATTCTTTACGAGCTGATACTCTAATGGTCTAAAGTACTATAAAGAAGTGAATTTAAAAACTACGCGCTAGAGAAAAAAGGATTGCAGTATTTTAATTTGCATAACGAATTATGTAGACATTTAATTTATACCTCATCCTGCAATGCTTATTTGTAGTTAAAATAAAAATTGCTCGGCCTATCTGTATCTGTAACGTGTGGTCATTAAGTCCATTGTGCATCCTCCTGAGATGATAGGCACCTCCTAGCTCGTGAGCCAGCCTACAGATTTAATGTAGTTGACAACGTCTTCTCTTATATCGGCCGGCGTTATCCCATACTCGCCGAACACAAATCTTCTAGTAAATAAGAGCGTCGAGCAATCGTAAAGAGTATGCTCGATGGTCTTGTTCGCATCCTCTGCAGAGTGCGGATTCTTTTACCTCTCTCCATTTTTTGGGGATATACCTCAGAGCCAACGAGGATCTGAATATACCCACCAGGTGGGGTGTGAGTTCTTCCAGACCCCACTGAAGTAGGGCTGGATAGATACCATCAGGACCTGGCGATCTAAATGGAGAGAAGCTGGATATTGCCCATCTAATTTTTTCATCGTCTACAATGTGTTTGGTAGTTTACCAATCATAGCAATGGAAAAGTTAATAAACTCTGTAATAATAAACCTTAGAAAAGACAATGAAACTGATACCAATAGTTATAGTGAAGACAGTGACTTTTAAAGATAGTTCTTTATTAACCTTTGATTTTAGATTAAAAAATTTTATTAATTGGTTAAATTTAATTCGTTTAATATTAAAGCATAAGGTTTATTTTTATTTTTAGTAAATAATATAACTTTTTTTCATGCAAAATGTAATCTACGAAGTGGTTATATACCATTTTATATGCCGTGACTTTTAAATTAAGCCTAAGAAATGTGAAGTTATATTATTATTTTACTTAATATGTAAATTGTTTACTATTTTATTAGTCATCTAAATCTAATTTGGATTATATTCGAAATATCTATTGTTTATTCATCATAGACAGCTGTCAACATGGAACGTAAAACACCACAATGGTCTCTGGTAATTGCAAAGAAATAACTACAGATTTGACACCCATATCATATGAATATCAAATGAGAGGGACGTCCATAGAATATTGTAACATTTAAAATTGAGTGAATGATGAAACAAAAATATTCTCCCAATATTCTACCATTCCACCAATGACAACGTAATAACATAATCTGATAATCAAAGACAAGGATAACTCGATAACAATATGGGCATTTAGCTGAAATCACGATCCCCGGGGCTCACCCAGATACAATGGTCTTTAATGGACGGACTTCACACTGTTTCAGAAATGTGCCCATTCATTGGAGCCTGTTCATCATTATTAGATTAAACGATTCGGTATTTCATTGTGCCCGTTGGAATTTTTGGAATTTTTCTCGGTATCGACAAAGTGTTGTTTGGCATTTCGATAGTCAATCAAATGGTTCGTTTGTTTTTGGACTTACAATCATAGAAATTGAAGATAAAACATACTAAGAGCAGTTCTATCTTTTCGGACAAAAGAGCATAAACAATAATATGAAAGCCTAAACAATTCTTCTTACATGAAGATACATAAAATAGTTATCAATTGATTCAATATTAATTATATAGGCAAAAGTTTCTGCTCGATTTTTCTTTCCTAATTAAAATTTGTGCTTCAAAATTAAGGTTGTTTTCAATTTTAGTTTATTTGATTTTTCTCTAATAATTTTATTTTAAACGGCACTCAGATCCATTTTACAGTGATAAGTGATGCAGTGATATGATGACCTAGTGTGCTTGTGATTACTTTACAACCGACTATTAACCAACCAAAATAATCTCTTCTCCTATTCCTCGAAATCACGACTTTATAATTTCGTTACATTTAATTTGCAATCTCATGGAACGATTTCATTGTCGGACCCCCGACATCTTCAAATTTTCTCAGGCCGTCTCTGAAACAAAAACTTCTGTGTATTACTAATTATAAAATAAAGAATCACTTATCATACCAGTGCAATACTCCTAGCCTTATTTCAAGTAGTCACCTCAGATAATATTTCTAATAGTGATAGTGGTATCGTCAACAATAATTTGATAAGAAATGTGTCATTAATAAATTAAGAAAATAAATTTAAAAAAATGATGTAGCAATCTTTAAAAAAAAGCCATTTACCACAGAATTTTATTGTTTACAGATTTAAAAATAAAAGTTTCAAAGTAAAGATGCAAACAATACAAAAATTGTAATATCAACTGGTAATTGAAAAAAATTTGAATAAAACCAAAACAAAGAAACTCAACGTTATCCCTTCATCTCACCTTCTTCCTATTTACTTCATTTTTAGTCTTCTCTTTTCTCCTTTCATCTCAATATTTTGTCTCTCGTTACTTACTCCTATTATTTACTCCCTTCGCTTTCTTTTCATTGTACTAGGTTACCATCTCACATCAGTTCTTTTACCCCTATTACTTTTACGTTTGATAACAACCCTATCATAATCCTTCACACAAGGATATACATTTTGTTGTTCCATTTATCAGGTGGCTTAGACTATGCCCCTCTGGCTCTGAGTTGAGTCAGTGTGATGTACTTGTCCTCATCTTCCTAATTTCAGTTGGTAAAGTTAATGTAAGCAGATTTTTCTTCATTGACTTTTGAGTGCGACTGTTTAGATCAGATGTTTATGCTATTGATTCCGTTTTGTAGATAGGTCATAATATTTTTTTTCTCTGGAATGTCATAGGGGTATAATAAATATAATTCTGACCCAAATACACTTCCCTGTGGGACGCCAGCTTTTATTGACTTGGGTTTTAACATTTTACCTTTAAATGTTCGCTGTGATAGATATGATTTTAGTAGTTAGACAAATTGCATCGAGAAAAAGATTTTTCATTTTAAATAATAGACCTTGATGTCACACTTTATCGAAGATTGTTGAGATATCAAGAAATATTGTTGACAATTTTTTTCTAGAGAATTCTGAATTTTATTTATTATGCGAATTGATGGAATAAGTTGTTTTTTATCGATTACCTTATTCAATCTTCTTCTTAAATAGTTTTGATATCACAGCTAGAAGCGAGATTGAAATTTCTTTAGTATCTCTCCTGTGATCAGATCGAACCCAGGAGCTTTTTTAGTTTAGTTTAGCAACTAGATGTCTATTCATTCTGTCTAAGGCCTTTGAAAAATCGGTATATATTATTACATCCATTTGTCCAACAGCATCAACAATTTAAGATATTTGCTGGGTCCCATTCATGTTCAATAATCCATGTTATGAAGATGATATTATGTTACGAATATACAATTATAGAAAATCCCCTAAAAATTTTTCTTCTGTAAGAAATAATATTAACGAAACGAAACGTAACCTCACTTCCTCTTTTATATTTAAAATTACATAAAACACAAGTCTTTTCCTAGTATAAAATAAACCCTACATATCAAAGTCACTTTTAACACCACCATACTTGAACGAATTTAAGTAAAAACTTAAAAAATTATCTAAAAATAACTGGAAAAATAAATATAGAGATAGAGATATTAATCTATTTCTCTCTAATTAGAATCTTTCATACGATATCAAGGCGACAAAAAAAATTGTTTACTGTCCTCTCTGTATTACTCTGAGGATGGTAGCGGTAATGCAAATAAGACCACGTTACTATGAATACGAGTACCTATTATCAGATAGATATGATCAATTACGTTAAACAAGATATGCGTATAGTGTTTTTAGAAATTAAGAAGAAAGTTTTCACTTCATGCAATCTTTACCTTCTCTAGTACTAATGTAATTTTTTTTTCAGGGTTGAACTTCGTATGCCACTTTGGAATATTCTTTCAAGCCAGTAAGTTTCCATTTTGAAGTCTGTTTTCTGATTTCTTAAATAATTATTTACAACGTTTTAAAATATAAATAATATTTCTTGTGTTTGATACCGTTACTACTACTGTTCAATAACAGATTTTATCCTGGTAGGTACATAATTGCTTGGGAACTTAAGTTTAAGTCTTGTTGTTGAAATTCCCGCGGACTTTAACAGATTAACTTAATCTAATAAGCGGAACCCCCGCAATGTGATAAATCATGGTGTCCATTCAAAAACGATACTATTTCAGCGGGGGGAGGATAAACTTTTTTGCCAAAAGGATATATTTCATACCTTGGTGGTTTTGAGAAACGTATGGGCTACGCGTATACGAGATTAAAGGGCTTTAAATTAACATCAGTAAGTTTCCTTATTGTTCCGTAAGTATGATGGCCCTGGCTGTTTTCTAATTAAATCGCATGGGCGCTGCTAGGAGATGGTAAAGGGGACAGTTTCCCCATAGACAAATTATAAAATTTCTGAATAAAAGCATCCTGTGACTAGTTTTTGATGTACATGAAAACCATTAAAAAGGTTGCACTTTGACTATCTTAAAAGAGTACTTTGATTATTGGCCTTTAATCCAGTTTTATTTGACTGAATTTGAAACTATTAAGACTGAATTATACGTATAAATAATAATAAAGTAATAACATTTTAGCTATGTTCTTTGAAATATGCAGAAAACTTCAACTTACCAAAAACGGCTCCAGGGAGAGGACCTATTGATTTTAAAAAGAATTTAATTAAAAGTAGAGGGTTAAGAGGGGTTAAGGTGGGTTGATATTACAAAAAAATTATATCAATTTGAAATTTTTGGCAAAAATCAAACTCTATAAGGGGGCAAAGCCTGTTGATTAAAAAAATCTATTGAGTTACTTTCAATTTGTACCCGATTTTCTTTTATATAATATTTCAGATCTCTTTCATCCGTTTGCTGCTATTTTGGATTCGATGAGCTACCTACTATCAGCGACAATTATATTAATATTATTAAAACATTTCTAAAAGTAAGATTAATATATTTTAAAGAGTGATTGTGCAACTGTCATCAGTAGTGAAATAATTTATTAGCTATAATCACTTTTTGAAAATCAAAATGCGAAATAACTGATTTTTGATAAATTCGGCGCCTTCTATCTTCTTAGAATCAAAAAACAGAGAGTTTGGTCTATAAAAATTTTTTTTAGAAAGTTAGTGCTCTACGTTTTTTTCCTCATACCAATAGGAATCGAGATAAATCAATTCCAACATTTGTCGATTCCATAGCAGGTGAAAATACGCCAATTTGAGATTTTATTTTCTAGACTATCAAAAATTCAGCCTATCCCCCATTATTTTACGACAATTTTACTGTAGGTAGTAATATTCGGAAGGATAATGATATTCAAACAATAAAATAATTGATGCCTCCTTCAGCACCGAAAGTGTAAACCACAACTACTTATTTAATTTATGTTAATGTCAACCGCTATCATTACCACAATAACTCCGAGGGCAAGGTAGATAAAAAAAGTGCGGTGATGGCTTCAAATGAGCTGGCGAAGACTTGACAATTTTAAAACAACCAAAGCTGCCCATAAATAAGGCCAGGAAGATGGTACGCGTAGGTTGAACATAAAACGTTCGCGGCATTAAATCATGGCACTCTGAATATCCATAAACCACTGCCACACACAGACAAGTCTCCGTGTTATCTTTAGCTGGACGATGATTGGTGCTACACGAAAATTATGATGTAACTTTACGTATCAATGTTTTCGCAAATGCGTTAAAACATTCGTTATAGATAAATTATGTTTGGGCAAGAACGAATCGCAAGCCGGATAAAGATTTAATATTTATTGCAATTTCTTCGTCTACCTCTTTAACGCCATCTGTCTTAGCTGCATAATGTGCGAGTTTTTCGGTTGATATACAGGGTAATTCGGCATTTTGCTGTTCATCGATATCCAGTGGTAGTTTTATTGCAACTATTACAAGTTTAATACTCTTTGACACTTTTTTAGAGCTTTTTCCTTTTTACAATTGTAAACACGTACTTGTTTATGACATCAAAAAAGAATCATATTCCATTGTATTTGTTACATTCATTACGCACCATAAAAAAAAATATAAAAAACATTAATTACAAAAAACTTAAAATAGATTTCATTAATAAAGACTGGACAAATTATTATAATATCATTAACACAGAAGATCGAATCCTTTATCTCACACAAACAATTAATAATTTAATTGATAAAAATAGTTTCGTAATACTAAATAAATTTGTAGAAAAGAATGGATAACAAAAGGCCGAATAAATTCATTAAAACAGAAATAAATTACACAAACAACACAAAGATGACCTAAAAATATGACAAAAAAACATACATTTATTAATTATAGAAAACAGATTAATAAGAAAAGCAAAATCTGATTTTTATAAAAATCTTAAAATATAGGGAAGTAGGCTAGAAGTAAAACTCAAAAATTCGGGCAGGGTCCGATAACAATAAGAACACAGCTACATCATCATTATTTGGCAAAGTATAATTGTAGAGGAAATATTTTTTTATACCTAACAACTGACTTATTCTTTATTTATTGACAGTCATAGATAATTTTTATTATATGTTAGTTTGGTAGAACTGTTTCACCAAATTTAGTAATTATTTGTCAAAATTATGACAAAAATATTAAAGATTTTCTATGAAATTCATCACATCTGTGATATATAGATACGTTTTACAAAAAGAATGTGAGAGAATCACAATAGACAAACAGTAGAAGAGGTAGCAAATATAGTTTTGCAAATAATTAGGATGCTGTTAAAAGCCCCCTAAAATAATTTTGTTAAAGTACAAACAAAGAACAAACGTTTTATTATTAACATAGACCTTTTCCTTTCTCCTGCCATTCATTACCGGATATCACCCATAAAAACCGATAAACCATCCCGAAACGAGAAATTTATCACCATAACTTGACCAATTTACAGAAACCCTCGAGACCCGTTGATTAATATCCACTTACTTGGGACAAATCAATTGAACAGGTAGGTATCTCTACGGCTACAACCTAAAGCTATTAGTAACTGTGAACTAACAGAAACTTTATCTAGAAAACTAATTTTGAACACCTTTATTGTACTGTATCCCATAAAATGTTAAATAAGACGACCCACCAGCGAGTCTGACACCTCTAGTGGTACTATCTGATTGAAGGCCGTCGTAAATATTCAGCAGGTTGGGTTTATTTCCTTTTTGACTGTGACCGTTTCAAATGTTTTAATCAATACCATTTAGATTAAATACCTGAGGTTTCGTCAGTGACTGTATTGTAACCTATATTAGTTTTTTTTATTTATTTAAAAATTTATTAGGGAAATCAAACCTTTTTTTATACTTCAATAATTAATAAATGTTATTATATCAAGTTCATTCTATGGTTTTAAAATATTTATATAAATATTTATAAAAAATAATAAACTTTTTTCTAGACGATCTGCATACATGTAATTTTTTAATACAGTGTTATCCGAAAAGATTGGCTATCTAGGTGACACATAAAACAAAACACCAATATTTTCGTGCTTTTACTTCATTATTAACCGTGTAGAAATAAACGTATAAACTATATAGTGTTAAGTAAAATAAAAATCAAATGTACCCACAATTTATAAACATTGTACACTTTTTTGTCACGCGCTGTTTTTATAGTCTATTTTTATGTATAAGAGAGTAATAAAACAGTATTTCTATGCAAAACTTAGTACGGTCATTTTAAATATTTTTACAGAATAATCTAAATATTTCCTAAAATTGTAATAAATGTACCTGAGCTATTACAAGTTTTGGGTCTTTTATTGGTCCTTTATAAACATAAGCTATACAGAACAATAGAAAAAGGTTTGGACAGGCCAAAAGCCCTGTGTGTTAAAGATTACATAGCCGTATCTTAAGATTATTTTCAATAAGTACCTATTTGCCAATTTTGTTTTATTTTAATTCCAAGAATTTCTTATAGTAATCGAATTATAAGTAGATAAATACCTTTCCAACAAATTTCACCGAAAATGCGATGATAGGTTTTCCATTTAGTAAGGAGGTCCAAGTTGTGATTTCTTGACAGTTTACTAAATGTCGTTTAGTTGCAACTTGCAAGGTGCAGTGTGAATTCTAGTGTGATCATGGAAAATTTGGAAGGGCCGCGTAAACGACAAAAAATCGGTCCTTGAACAGTTAATGAAAAAACATTAATATTTAATTGTTTTAAATCATTTACAGACAAACATTTATGTAAAAAGTGTTGATGACACAGTGGAATTAGTTAGTAGTACGCTTGGTGTTGGGAAATCTACGATCTACAGAGTTGTTAAAGAAGAGAAATGTGGCGAGTTTCAAACAGCACGTAAAGCTCCAGGAAAACCAAAATTTCAATTAGAAAATCTTTTGAAAGAAAGATTTCGAAGGAAAGTTCTTCTTTAGAAAAGAATTTCCGACAGTAGACAAAGTTCTTGCCCTGAAATGAGTCGAAGCACACTATGAAAACTTTTAAAAGAAATAGGTTTTCTATGGAAAAAACATTCCAGAAAGTCTATTTTAATAGAAAGAAGCGATATTGTAGTATGGAGAAGAAATTACCTAAGGACTATAAAAGAAATGAGAAACCAAAGAAGAAATATATTTTATTTAGATGAAACATGGATCAACGAGGGACATAAACCAAATAAATTTTGGCAAAATGAAACAGTTACAAGTCGAAGACAGGCTTTTTTAAATAATTTATCTACTGGTTTAAATCCACCATCAGGAAAGGGGCGCAGACTAATAATAGTACACATCGGTAGTTCAAACGGTTTGGTTAAAGGTGGTTTATTGACTTTTGAATCTACTCGTACCGGTGACTACCATGAGGACATGAATGCTGATGTCTTTAAAGAGTGGTTTGAACAAATTATAGATCTTCTTCCTCAGAACTATATAATAGTAATGGATAATGCAATTTATCACTCGAGACTTATAGAAAAAATGCCCACAACCAAGTGGTTAAAAAAAGATTTACAGAATTGGCTAAATTCAAAGAATATTAAGTTCCATCCCGGTTCTGTGAGCAAAGAACTGTATCATTTGTGTTCCCTTCATAATGAGAAATTCAAAAAATATGAAATTGATGAAATTGCAAAAAATCGTGGGATGACGATGGTTAGATCACCACCATATCATTGCGAAGTAAACCCGATTGAACTGATATGGGCACAGATAAAGGGAGAAGTTTCAAGAAAAAATAATTCTTTTAAAATGAGTGATGTTAAACAGTTGTTTTTGGAGGCTGTAAATAATGTGAAGCCTGAAAACTGGGAAAAGGCAGTAAATCATGCGATTAAAGAAGAAGAGAAAATGTGGAAGTTGGACAATATTACTGATGAAATGATCGAGCCATTTATTGTAAATATTGGTTGCGACAGTTCATCTTCTGATTTCGATTCTGATTTGGATTTGTAGGTAAGAAGTAGTTTTTATATTAAAATTATTATTTATGAACGTAACGTTGTTTAAAAGTCAAAGTTTAAACCCTTATACCTACATAACCCGTTTGACACAATGTTCTCAACATACCTTGTGGAAAAATAAAACATTTTAGAACAAATTGCACTTTTTTACCTTCAGCTGTTATAAGCAGGTTAATTAGGTGAAAATATAAGTGTATACTCGAGGAATAACTTCAAAAAATATATTAACTGTCTACTAAAAGAAGTGATACGCCTATGGATTACGAACGCTTTATTATTTTAATACTCTCTCATACATAAAAATAGACTATAGTTATGTATTATACTATACGGCATATAACTTTAACAGTTGATGTGTTAAAGAACAATTCAAAAATATATGCTCAAACAAGAAGAAATAGGATAATAAAAGAATGTGAGTAGAGAATCTCCTATGGGGCACTTTCCTTCATCTACAGTATATCCCCCTAAGTTGCAATCATATGGAAAAAAAATTATTATTAATTTTAGGAAAAAAGTTATTCTTTATAAAAAGTTCTGAATTATCTAAAACCTGGAATACAGTCATCAAATATCAAATTTTTTTAATGGTATACGAGGTTTGTCAAAAAATATGAGTTTTACTCAAGAGTAAAGTACCTTTATTCTTTATACGACTGATAAAATTTGATTTTTGATGGTTGTATTTTAGGTTTTAGACCACTAACTGTCTACGTAAATTGACGGCATATGAAAATCTTTTTTATTATTAATATTGGAGAAAAAGTAATTTTTTATAAAAAGTCGAGCATGGTCTAAAACCTAAAATACAACCATCGGATATCAAATTTTATCAGTCGTATAAAGAACAAAGGTACTTTACTCTTGAGTAGTACTCATATTTTTTGTAAACCTCGTATACCACTGAAAAAAATTGACAATGCAGAACTTTTTATGAAGAATAACTTTTTTCCTAAAAACCAGTTTGTTTTACAGTGTTATTGCTTTATTCAGAAATAATAACTTACCTAAAAAGCAATATTTTAGAAAAAACTAAAATGCATGGTAATCGTTCTGTACTTTTCTAGAAATGCAGGTTTTTAGCTGGAATAACTTTGCTAATTTTAGCATATTTGAAAATTTTTCACTAGTAAACAATGGCTTGAATACAAAAGTTAAAGATTTGTTAATGATAATAATTACCTTTTTATGGATAAACATAAGTACCTCATCGGGCCCTGACGAATCATAAATTCAAAATTTTATTGGAGTAGATCCTTTTAGATGGAAAAATGCTCGGATGGGCATTGCAAGAATAGTTGCATAATGATCAGAATTTAGAGATGAGGTGCGAATTGACATTGAAAATAAACCCGGGACACATTCTAAATTCCTGCCAATGGAAAGATCCAAAACATTTACACGGTGATGAGAGAACAATCAAGTCTGTAAATGAAAAGGTCACGTCGTGATCAGAGTGGGCTGGGAACTAGAACACGACTTCAGGAGAATTCAGGAAGCTCTAGGCAATTCGGGTAACCCCAGAGCGTTTCGAGTTCTCTTTAATACCGTGAAATTAACTGACAATGCGGAAGCCTTTTTATAAATCATGATAAAAGCTTTTTTCCTGAAAGTAAAAATTTCTGATGCTGCACATTTATGTAAAATACCTGTTTGCTTTTGTGAAAACGATTCACGCTATACAGAGATGTGATCGCACAGGACCGGTCGTGCCCTAAAATCTAATATGACAGAGTTCTCTTCTTTTAAATGAAAAAATTTCTTGATATTAATACGAGTTTAAGTTAAATTATGTGATTATTTATAGAACCGATATAAAAAGTACTTACAGTTCAACAGAAATGAAGAAACATGACAAATGATAATTAAAAAGATTTTAGTAAGAATGGGGATAATACGTAACAATTCAGAGGCGTACATATTTTAAGAAATAACTGTATATTAAAGCAACATAAAGAGGTTAACGGCTATGTGCAAACGTCATCTACAAAATCTACAATAATTGTGAGTGGAAATATGTTATATATAAAAAAATGTAAAGATAAAATATGAACGAAAACTTGAGAGTAACAAAATTTTTAAAAATAATCCCAAATTGAAATGTATTTACAGTTAAAAGACAAATTAATTGTTGTACTGTCCCACTTTGTTAAATAGTCATTTTTAGTTTCTTTAAACTATTTTTATTATTTAAATTAAGAGTCATTTTTTATATCTAATGACCTCAGTAAACAAATAAAATATAGATAACTAACGGTTATCGTTATCGTTAGCCGAACTTTTGACAGTTTTGGGCGTATCAAATAGTTTTTTTTTTATGAGAATCCGAAGGACTCTTTTGTAAATATTTTGTCAAGGACAAATTTAAAGAAAAATGTATCTAAAACAAAGGTGTCGGACCTCTCTCTTGCCTCATATAGTAATCAAAGTATGTGACGATTTGTAATTATGACAGCTTACAACAAAAATTAAAATCACTTAAGAATAGCAAATTCTTCTAGCATTAGAAAATGCCATAATCGCATGTTGATCGTTTTGGAAATTGAGCTTTGTTGAGAAGACGGCTTAGTGCTTTCATTGCTATGTTTTTTAGGCTAAAAATAAGAAAACCCCCTTTGACTTGTTCTAGATTAAGGAACTTCTCATTAATAAACTTTCAACGTGTTTTTAAAGTTTTTGGAATTTTAGATCTTTTAATAATGATATATGCCATAAATATTTTCTGCAAACGGGCATTTTTAAATTTACCTATTATTTTTTGCATAACTTTTTTTCTCTTAATTTAAACTTTTTTATAGATAGCTTCTGTATAAATTGAATAACCTATTCTATAGCTTCTGGAGCAATGTCGGTGGAACAACTTTAATTTTCTGATCCAGTATAATTATAAATCTCTTCTAGGCTCTGTCTTTCACTACATTCAGTAGGAAGAAAATTTACCCTTAAAAGAAATATAAAATATTTTCAATAAGTATAATCATTCCATTACTGTTGTTCAGAAAATACAAGACTCTTTGGAGTAGTTTATATTTTCATAATTTTTTTTTTTTTCAGAAATCATCAAGATTTGTTTTACTTTGTTTAAGTTTAAAATATATGACTAATTTGTAGGTATTGTATTGTATAATATTATTATATTATAAATAAGTTAAACGTTTTTTTAACAAAATAAAAGCATTCCAATTAATTTGCAAAATAGATTCCAACTGCACTAACGACGGTCCTGCGTAAAAAATCCGCATTTGCAACCCCAGTACCGTCCCTGTACAAAAAAAGGTGCGTTTTTAGTAGCCGGTTATGCGTTTAACGAGGTAAATAAGACCATGAGGCTACAAGTGGGTTGAATTCGTGAGAAATAAAAATGTTTTCAGTAGCATAAACTACTGGGTATTTCAGAAAAACGTGTTGAGAATATTTCAGCATTGATGGGTTCATGTAAATCGTTCGACAATTGCATCCATAGCGGTAATGATGGTTTTCATAATTTCAATTCAGTATGTATTCTTTATTTTATTACGCATTACGGGTAAATACTGTTTTTAATGAAAATGCGCGTTTTTAATACAAACAGACTGTATTTTAATGTTGGGATTACTGATTTATGTATTGCTGCTGATATTTTTATCCCACGGTACGCTGCGATGACTTTGGTACAAGGATTTTCTTGAGTTGGCGCCCAAGGTACCGAATTTGTTAACATCAAGGATAATACTATACATAGGGTGGATCACCAGGAATTGGATGTACGAAATAATTGAACTTTCTACCTAGGTATATCGTAATATTTTACAAGAAACGCTTTAACTTAGGTTTGGGGCATGATACATAAAATATGCTCAGAATCTTGAGCAGAATCCAAAAATGTAATATTATATAGGAATTCGTATTTAAAATATTGTCTATTTCCTGTAGAATGATTTTTTTTGTTAGAGTATTGTTACTAGTCATTACTGACTAACCTACAATTTTAATCTAAAAATTTTACAAACTAATTACTTATCTAAGAAGTCCCCATTCTTAATAACAGTATTAATTGTTTCTAGAGGAAAGCATCACAAGTTGGCGTGACGATTTATTACACTGTTTTACACTAGCACTAACATTAACGTTCACTACACTAGCTCAAATGGCTTCTTCCTTTTGAGCCTTCTGTTGAGTGTAGAGTTGTCCAGTAATTGCAACGCTTCTTCGTTGACGTGTGAGTGGAGTCGACCCTCATGTTTTGCAGCAAACCTCTTTATTTCTTCTTCGATTGTTGGCATCTTCAGGTCTCTATGAAGATAATCGTTTCGGTAGAACCAAGGTGCATCAACAATGCATCTTAGAACTTTATTTTGGAAAACTTGTATCATGTTGATATTACTCTTGCTGACACATCCCCATAGCTGTATGCCATAAATCCAGATTGGTTTTAGGATTTGTTTATAAATCAGCAATTTGTTGTGCACTGACAATTTGGATTTTCTTCTTAGGAGCCAATACATTTTTTTGAATTTAAGTTCAAGTTCTTTACGGTTTTTTTATGTGCTCTTTCCATTTAAGTCTTACATCTAGGTTCATCCCTAGGTATTTGGCCGAATCGTGATGCGGAATAACGTCATTGTTTATTCTTATTTGTTTTTGTTTATTTGGTCGAAGAGTAAAATCATAATTTATTTTTATTTTCCACTTTTTTGTCCATCGATTGATTCTGTTGCAGGTTTCCTGAAGTTTTTCTGAGGTCTCTGTATTAGTTCTGCCAACTGCCACTATTGCGCTGTCATCCGCAAATGTTGCTATTTTAACAGATTGCTGTTGAGGGATATCGCTGGTGTATAATAAGTAAAGAACTGGTCTTAGCACACTGCCTTGTGGGACACCTGCTTCAATTTCTTTCATTTCGGAGTATGCCTCGTCTTGCTCTACTCTAAACATTCTTCCCGTTAAATATGATTGTAGAATGTCGACATATTGTCTAGGGAGCATTTTTTCAAGTTTCTGTACTAGGCCAGCGTGCCAAACCTTGTCAAATGCTTGGAATACGTCAAGAAATATAGCTGAGCATATATATTTTTCTTCAGGAAATGAATTAGGGAGAGTATTATTACATTATTATTATTATACTATCTAAAATTTCGCTGAATTTTCATACCGCAACATCATCTTTACGTTCATTCATAATATTAACGTCTTATTATGAATAGGATGAATATTGCGTAAATATATACCACAAAACCACATTATCTATAAACACGAAACAAAAACCCAATCATAGTTTATAAATACCAATATCACGCCGATTAATAAAATCTAATATAAAAAAAATAAAGAAGGATCTCCTTTTAATCCGTGCAATGTGTGAGAAACTTCAGATGATGATTCAATCTCGCTTCCCTGCCATTTGCAAAATAATCGTGATTCCAACATCCGTTTTAACGAAAGAAAACTTTATATTAATGATAATATCATAGGAGATAAATTTGTAAGTAAAATGTTAATCGAATGTCAATCTAGCGAATTTATTGTCTGTTGTTTCAAACACAGTAGTTGCATGAATTAATGTTACCAGAATGCATATTACGTAATTCGGTAAGTGTACACATTTAAATTACAACAGCCTTTTATGAATCATTATTTGTTATAATATGGTAATTCTTAGTTTCTGAAAGCGGTGTACATACATAAATGTATGTAATGTATGTTTGTAACAGTAGAATCTGGGGCGTATGATTCACAAATGATCGTTAAAAGTTAAGTGGGACGTTTTGGCGAAATTGAAAATAGTTATAGAAACGTTTTTGTGACCCTAAAACAATTTTACTCTAACTCATTTTTAAAGCATTGTTAAGAATAATTTATGGCTGCCAATAAATAGTATACTTGATATTTAAAAGAGTTATTTGAATGTTCTAAACCAAAGGGCCCCAAATATTTTTGTCTCGTAGACCACTTGCAATGTTTTTCGGTTTTGGGTAACCCCCTGCTCAGCTAATATTGCATTTTGGAAAGATTCATTGACTTCAAATGTGTTTTTGCTGATTTCTAACTGCAACACATGAATTTTTATACATTTAATAAGGAAACTGATATTAAAATGAACCAAAATAACATTAGGTAACCAATTTATTACATAAAAACAATAAATATGGGGAGGGATAAACCATAAACCTGGAGCTTTGATAAAACATTTTCAATATTTGGCATCAATTTAGTGAGTATTAATCTTAAATCTCCTGGGTTAATGATGATAATAATAATAATAATACTCTCCCTAATTCACCCCCTTACGAGTGAATTTTAACCCCAAAAACTGAACTTGTGCGGGGAAAGGGACGGCTATTATTATTATTTGCCGTGGCGCTCCGAGGAGAGTTAAAAATAATTGATGGTGCCATTTGACTTACAGGTGAGGAAAACCTGCAAAACCTCACCCACCATGTCCAGTTTATTTCTTTTTTTGTGTTAGAAGATTAGCAACTGCGTTGAAACCTTTTTTCACCAGATATGAAGACGGGAAAATAATTAAAAACTTTCTCGCGATATTTAATAATGCGGGATACGTAATAGGTATATCTATTTGGAGCCAGAATAGCTGATATCCCTTTCTAAATTACCTTAGGTTGTTCGTTTCTTCAACGTCACCATATGGATTGATTATCCATTGTAAACATTCTCAAACCTTATTACAAAATCTGCATAGAGGGCATTTAAATATTGAAACGTTCAAACGTCATTTTCCTGACAGTTTGCTTGTGACAAATTGGAAAACAGGAAAAAATTCGCCCTGTCCAATGTTTTGCTTTATTAATTTAATTCTGACAAAAAATGCTGAAATTATGGGCTTTATTTGGATGAAAGAACAAAGGGCAGAAATATATTGGAAATTGCTCCACCTCCAATAAGGATAAGTTATATACCAATTAAAAGATCTTTTTAAGGAGATCATTTCTTTTCATTACTCATCTCAATTAATTGTGCTTTTATATTCTGTTATTATAGTGCTTATTACAGGCAAATAATAGTAATTATTCCTTCTTAATAATATAAAAACAATCATATTATCCTGGTATATCACTGAAGCAGTCGAAGATTTTATACGCTATGTGTATCCCTTATAGAGCTTCTATGTGTTGGTTACACGGCCCCACGTATGCCCTCCAAATGATCTGGTCCAATCAAATAATTTTTTACGGCAATGTATCGCTTTCACCTCGGTTAGCTCTGTGGAAAAGCTGTCAAATCATGTGTATAAACTTCTGTTTCTACTCTACATTAACGTGCGATTGGTCTTCGCTTTTTTGCTTAGATATCTCGTAACAAAATAATACTGACAAAGTGTTATCTTGAACTACACTTGAGTAAATTTCCAAGAAAATAGCTAAATCGTGGCGCCGTGGCACACATGGTTCCACGACACCCCGATTGAAAATCACTGGTATAAATGTTTAGGAAAATTGTCGTCACACTCTTCGGTGGTAATAAAGTTTAGTAAATGAACCCGATTCGGTCCGTTCGAGTTAAAAAATCTTCCGATCGAAATAATAAGCGAGCGACGAGAGAGATAAGAAGAAAACGACCGGTAAAGAAAACTGTAAGGAGTAGAAAGCGTGCGGGTGTGAGAATGCGACGCGCGCCCGGTTCACAACGTTGGACTCACTCGTAGTGCCTTCTTCTTCTTCGATTTTGCCGCCTTAGGCCACCGAATCACTCAAAAACTTCCATTCATCCGATCCGTCCTGCTATCTCTGTCTCGCTCCTCGAGAATGAGCCGTTAAGACTAAGACGCTCTTTAGCGACCGTCTGATCATTTATCCGTGATTGGGCTGCACGCTGTGCTCACCATTCTTTTGCCCAATATTTTTGCCTATTAAGATTTTTTTGGTTGTTATTCTTTTTTGTATAAAAAGATGAGCGCGTTTTTTTTTAATAAGAGCTCGTTGGCGCCATAGATTTAACAATGCGACATTTACAACTTTTTTGACTCACGAATTCACCAAATCTGTTGTTTTTTTTGTACATTATATTCTTGTGGGTTGTGGTCGTGGCAATCATAACTCTCTAGCTATTTTTATAAAAATAATTTCTACAGTTTAGACAATGGATAAGCTGGTTTAAATCTTACAAAGATATAAATGATAAAGGCTAAAATGTATTTGCAAAGTTTGATTTTTAAACAACCCTTTTAGACTTGTTTAAGTAGAATATAGTATCTATCCATTTCTCAAATTTGGTCAATATAGTCAGACAAAAAACTAAACAAACGTACACACAAGGACAACCCTGTTTTTTCTAACTAAAACGCGACATATCCTTACAACAAATTCCCATTTCCGATCCCAAAACATCCAAAATTCCTCAATAATACCGATTCGGTAAGGAGTGAGGGCTACAATCAGTGGCGGCTCGTGGGCACTAGCGGCAGTGGGACACACTCTGGAAAGGAATACCGGGATTCGTTTTTCACTTAGGAAAACAAGTTCTCCGCTTGATGAAAATTAAATATATGTCAAAATAAATTAAATATTAGGTTTGTTCCAACTTGATACATAACCATTCAGTAACGGTACAGCGCATGCGTATTACACTCCAAGTGTTCCAACTTAATTTGTACGATGTGCGGGTTGATACAGAATTCGTTCCAACTAAAAAATGGATGATTCCGGAATCGTTTCTGTACCGTCATATCGATTCACAAATTTTTGTGGAACTGTTAGAACTGACTTGCGCAAAGCGATCGATATATGTTGATAGAGCCGATAGAGGTTTAGTTTTAGTTAACTTAACCTACAAATTTACAGCGTTTTTATGTTTTGATAGGTAGATAATAACAATATATACATTTTTATTTAGAAAATACTGTTTATAAATCATATTTGGAAAATAAGTAATATAGAAGGAGACGGTGATTTTTTTGATGTTGATGCTAGGATGATTTAGAATTAATGGTAAATTGAGAAAGGATAATAAACAAAATTATTTGAACAGAATATATTCATTATTTACCAATATTTTCCATTGTGCTCTAGAATATAGAATGATACAATAAAAAATCAATAACATCCATAATTATAAAACACAACTAGTTTATTTTTATTTTCTTTTCGAAAAGTTTGGTTACAATTTTCTTCCTCTTCTATTTTATCTATTTATGAACCATCAGCAGTTTTAAAAGCGTTCCAACTCATTTTCGATTCCAAAACCATTCAGAGATGGGCTTGCGCAGTACATCGTTCATAAACTGATGTTGGTATGATACAAGAACGGTACCAAACACCAAGTTGGAACAAACCTATTACAAAATTGAAGACTAACTGCTAGGTACCGTTGCAGTTGTATACTATTTCTTATAGTTGAAGTCCATTCTTCTGGATTTTTGACTAGCGAAGTGATCGATGACCAGATTATTAAAATTTGGAATGGAACGAATAAGTTTTTTTTCGATGGATAACATGGCTAACGCGCACAATCTATCTTGGCACATAGTGTTCCTTAAAAATGTTGTAATACGTTTTATTGTCAAAAAACATCTTTCACTCTTCATTGTGGTCATGGGAATTGTACACAGGATAGTTAGCAGCTCCACAGATTCCGGAAATGTAATTGTCAAATTGTTCTTAAAAAACATTTGTAATAACGGTACGGCCCCATTGTGTTGCACAAAGTCATCTCGGGTGTAAAGTATGGACAGTTCGTTTTTGATTTTTAAGCTGTTTACTTTTGGAAATAAACTACACACAGTTTTAACGTCCTCATTTGGAAAACAACCTCGGTAGTCTTTAAATTTTTCACTACCAAATAAACTTGCATTTGTTAGGTGGTTAGTAAAACTAAAACGTTCATTTACCTGCACTACTATTGTATCACAAATTTCCTTACATATCCTTAAATTAGGAATGGGGTCCTCCTTTTCAACAAACCGTCTCTTCTTGCTTGTACTTGGACCTGATTGGGTGTTGTCGTTTAAGTTTAGTTCTTGTGGGTCTTGTTGTGATTGCTATTCTTCATGAATTAGCGTGTCTATATTATTTCTAATATTTTGAATAGCTGCTGCAAAATTTGATTTGTTTATCTTAACCTTGAGAGTATCGAGCTGTCTACTCTGCAGTTGATCAAAAAGTATATCGCAATTTGGCATTATTTTGCTGAAGAAAAATAACCAGAAATTAAAATCTGTCTTTCAAAATTTATCAACCCTTTAGTCTAATTAATAGTTTTTTTTATCGAATTCTGTGTTCATAATTTCTTCGAGACATTTAATCAAATCCTCTTTATAAACATAAATAGTATTGATACATTTCGATATAAAATTCCATCGTGTAGAAGCATTTTAAAGCATACGACTCTGGAAGAAAAGGTGCTTGGCCATTTAAAATCTCCCAGCGAAAAATTTCTCTTTTATATTTTCAAATTAGAAAAAATATGTATATCTCTATTTGATAGTTTGTCAACTAAGCCTGGAATTTCCAACGCATACCTTTTTGAGATGAGCAAAATAGAATTTGGTCATCCTTGACAACAATTTGCGAAAATGTACACCATTAAATTATTTATAAGACTCAGAATTTTTTATACTCTTAAATATGCAAACAGAGATTTGAAATCCTCTAAAAAGTCAGACAAAACCAAAAGAAAAATTAAAATTTTGTCCCATTTATAAATATTATTGATTTTTTTTTTCATCATATTTTTGACTGCTTTATATAAAAAAAACTAACGTTTTTTCGTAATCACAATAAATAAATTATTATCATGGTCCAACAAACGCGCACCTCATCGCCTTGTGAGGGAGCCGGTAAAGAAGCCGCTGCGTACATTCGTATCTGGTCTAGGTAATCTGTGCCATGGGACAGCGCCCTGCTTGTGACGTATAATCCATCGCATGTGTTCATATCTTACTAAGCGATATTGTCGTTGTCTTTGTTTTTCGCATCATAATAAGAGATAAAACAACAGAGGCACACATTTACTGTGCCCTGTGCCCTTCTTAATTTCTGAATTCCCGGAACGTCCCTCAACGTCCGGTCGTCCAGTGTCGTACCAACACGGTTTGCGCTGAATATTAGATAAAATAATAATAGGCACTGGCTACAATATTTACCAAACTAGAATTCAGGAAAAGGTTTTGTAGGTGGAAGTTTCCACCATAGTCCTAGGGCCCACACGAAAGGACGAAGACCCGGTAGTGTCGAATTATAATACTTTTTTATGACATATTTTAAAACTGTAAATAAAAATTCTTCTAGTCTAGTCTATATGTAGATGAAACAAAACTGTCACCCACGAAGCAGTAAAGGCAGGCACTCCAAAACTTTTTTAGGAAGTTTATATCTTACTCAATTAGAAAAAGAAAATGGGGAAAATCATACTAAAAGCCAATCCAAAAGTGAAATAGTTGACAGAAGTACTTATTTTTCCTTATACTTTAGACTTGAATAAACATAACATAACACAAGTCTAGAATGCAAAAAATGCTATCAAGCCCCCTTTAGTATGTAAAAATATTCACAAAATCTATGGGGTCTAATATAGCTATAGATATTCCAAAAAAAACAACTAGATATTTTAGAACTGATCTTGATCTGAGTTACTGATTACATTTTCTGTTCGTAAGGTAAATCATCATCTTAATTAATTAATTGTGTTGAAACGACACTGCTATGTTTAAATTTGAACTCGCAGCTGAATTATAGGTTAAAATCATCATTATATCTGTTTTTCGTCTGATCGCATATCGCCTGTGTCTTATGTAATAACAAAATTTACAAAAGTTCTTCATAATTTCAAAATTATAGATGCCTTTTTAAAACATAATGGAGATTGCTATCCATTATCAAGATTAAAAAAATAGATATAAATTAGTAATCTTCTGTTTTTCATTTTTAGTAGAAAATTGTATATAAGATGTGTATTTGTTTAGTTCTTTTATTTAACATATTAGTATATACGTTTCATAAAAGATGAGGGAGAATAAAAAAAGGGACGACATTCCATATTTTCCAGTATAAGAATCTGTGACCAAGTACTTAGTTTGGTAATTTGCATCAGTTATCAAAGAATACACCTTCACTTGCTGTGAAACAGATGGGGCTTCTATTATTTAAAAAAAATTTAAACTTTTTGTATTTGTCCCCCATATTTTTATAAATATATAGACTGCACCAGAAGATGGAAATAGATAATGCTTATATTATAAAAAATAAAAACTATTGACCGAATAAACCAAGGAACTCTTTTTGATACAAATAATAGACTTTTTGACTGGTGCTTTCTGTTATATAGTGTATAGTTTTGATATATTTTTATTATAAGTTCCCCAAAAATGCATGTGATTTAATATATAGTCTTCGAATTAAGATTACCATACAAATATTTTATTACAGATAAAATATGAGAAAGTTTCAATTTATTTAAAGCAAACTTTAGATTTATAGAAAGAAAGTTGTTTGTAACTTACATTAAAGCCTGAATACCAATATTTACTTATTTGATCACAGATTTACAGAAATTAAAAGTAGAAATAGAAGAAGTTGCTCATGATTATCTAGTATTTCTTAGTTGTCTCAGTTAAGAGAGTAGATTATTGGATATTGCCATGTTAGTAATATTTTTAAAATTTAATTTAAAATAAATAAAACAATATATTTGATTAAATTCTTTATTTTACAATTATTAAGTAATGCAAATTTCATTACAATTTTCTTCGTCTGGTGAAAACTGTTAAACTTTTTGCTAGTCTACGAAAAGAACACAGTTTTTCGTTTTAAAAAACAATTCTTCGAATATTTGAATTTATTAACTTCTGTCTATCGACGAAAGCAATACAAAATTTATATATTAATTTTAACTGTACAGATATATTTTAAACCTTAAAATAATAATTCATTGCACTAAAAACTATCATTAAAAGTTATGTATAAGTCTACAGAATAAATTTATTTTGAAAATATTTACATAAATTTGACTGGAAAATTCAAAATACTACCAAAAATATGAATTTTTAATTTAACTTCAAAATATAGTTTTTAATTTCGATTAATTATTTTTTGAATTAATGACTACAAAGTTTAGTTAAATATTCACAAAAAAAATATATGTCACATATGAACTAATACAATTGCAGTTTTTAAATTTTGTAGTTTTCAAAACGTTACAAAATCGCCTGAAGCACATTATTTCTCTCCATTTATCCTTACTACAAGTTCTTGTAATGAAAGTCTCACTCTTTAAGGGATCACAAATTGTATTCAATACAATTATTATTAATAGTTTTACATTTCTATATAAAATAAAAAAAGAATACAATTTTCAGACTAGACAATGGTAGTCTTTGCTTATACGCTAACTTGTAATAATATATTTATTAATAAATATTATTAATCCTAAAGATATATTTACAAAAAAACATTTATAAAGGGTAATAAATACTGAAATTTTGAAAAATAACTATGAAGTACTAGTATCTGCTATTGAAACAACTGTATGCTGTGTTGGCTGGGTAGTGTATGCTCCTAAAAAATAAAAAAATCAATTATAAATTATAAATTTAAAAAAATATAAAATTATACAGTGTGTATACTTTTTTATTACTAGTTTATTGAAAAGTTCCAAATAGTCTAGAACCTAAAGTAATCCGATGTCCAATGTCATCTACGAGGTTTGTTGAAAAATATGAACAAGTACCTTGTTATGAAAAAAAATAACAACTATTATCTATTTACAAAAAAAAAAACATTTTTATGACATGCAGATCAAATAGAATTCTCATTTATGTCAAGTATTAAAGATGTTTTTGTATGGTAGATGGATAAAATTAAATATTTTTGACTGTAGTTTTCAATTCTGAATAAAAATTTTCAATTTGTTGAATAAAATTCATATTTTTCGACAAACCTCGTACACGAGAGAAAAAAATTGATATATAATGTTCTATTTTGGGTACTGGACCAAGCAAAAGTTTTTATGAAGAATAACTTTCTGCATAAAACTAATAATAATAAAAAATCTCATATGATGTCAATTTAAGTAGACACACTGTATATATATACTATCTTATATGAAAGTGAGTATTTTAAAAGCATTTTGGTTTTTCAAACAATTAATTAAGTAATTTAAAATTGTTAGATGGCATGCATGTTTAAAAATAAAAACAAAAACAAAATATCTCACTGTCATAAATTTTTTTTTTAAAATGTTTCAATAAATGAGCGAACATGAATCAAGCGTCTATTTAAAATGAGTTAGTTTACAAAATTTTTAGAAACCAGTAAATTATTTTTGGAAAAATTCAACTTCACAATTTTTTGTTCAATATTTTTTTTTTGTTAGAGTAATATCAATTTTATTAATCTAGACATGTAATACACAGAAATTAGTTTAAGTATGGAGTAAAGCAATGATAACCATTGGAAAAATAGTGAAGAAAAGTTCAAAAGAGCAAAATCTATTTTTTTTTTAATTTTTATTGTGTAATTAAAAAAATTTTTGCAGTATACTTTTGTCCAGAATATATTAGATATATTGAACAGTGGTATTGCTATATGTAATCATGTATGAAGCAATGGAACACAAAATCTGTCAAATGTAGACATACTAAGAAAAAGAAAAATATACTGGCTTTTAACAAAAAGGATAGAACACCTTACATCACAATAAAAGCTACAAATATTTTCGGATATTATTGAAATAGTTGCAAGAGTTAAATAAAAAGATTGGAAGATCATAATAAATAATTTTAAAAAGAAAAAGAATACTACAACTATAAATACATTTACCAGATTTTGTAATACTGTAATTAATTTAAATATCATAAATCTTGTGAAAGTAATTTTTCGTAAAATAATTTTCCATAAACCGAGTCCATTCCTGTTAAAAACTGATTAGTAAACGGTGACTGTAATGGGTTTTACAGTAGATGAAATAATTAGTGGTATTAAAAATATAGTGTTAAAAAGATTGTCTTACATTTTTAAAATTAAGACAGGACCGGGTTAGCCCTTTTTCACCAGAGGACCCCTTTACCTCCAATAGCACTGATTACATCTAAAATAATAGGTAAAAATAAGTAATTATGTACAACATTCAGTTAATATAGGTAAACCAAGAGTAATAACCATTTATAAGTATTTACAAAACTAAATTATATTAATTTTAGTACTTATATTAAGTATTCATTAAAATGAAACAAATGTAAATTTTAAATTAAATTGTGACAGTAGAAAAATACATTTTAATATTCAATAACATTTGATGTACCATGTAAAGTCTTTTATGAACAACAGTTCTTAATTTTTGCATGCTAAAGTAACATAACCGGCGTTCCAGAGGCTCAACATGTTTCATGTATATTTCATTTATATTTCATGTATATTTTATGTATATTTCATGTATATTTCATGTATATTTCATGTATATTTCATGTATATTTCATGTATATTTCATGTATATTTCATGTATATTTCATGTATATTTCATGTATATTTCATGTATATTTCATGTATATTTCATGTATATTTCATGTATATTTCATGTATATTTCATGTATATTTCATGTATATTTCATGTATATTTCATTTATATTTCATGTATATTTCATGTATATTTCATGTATATTTCATGTATTTTTCATGTATATTTCATGTATATTTCATGTATATTTCATGTATATTTCATGTATATTTCATGTATATTTCATGTATATTTCATGTATATTTCATGTATATTTCATGTATATTTCATGTATATTTCATGTATATTTCATGTATATTTCATGTATATTTCATGTATATTTCATGTATATTTCATGTATATTTCATGTATATTTCATGTATATTTCATGTATATTTCATGTATATTTCATGTATATTTCATGTATATTTCATGTATATGTACGGGGTGTTAAAAATATAGAGGTAATAGTGTAAACAAATAAATACAAGAAAGTCTTAATAAATCATTACTTTCTTTATTTTGCCTTTTTTAACACCCTGTATAAAACTAACAGTTTTATTAGAAGGTGACTGATATTTTTAAGGCATTTACAAAAAACTTTAAGTTTTATTTAATTTGTTTTGTAAGGTATCCAATAAATAGCAAAATACTTTAAGTTTTATAATATTCCTAAAACGTTTCAGTTACTTTATCTATAAATCTATAAGTGTTGATTACTTAAAGCTTTATATCATTCTAAGAAAACTAATATTTTGCGATATTTAAGGTATTATTAAAAAAGTAACTGATATTTATAAGGGATTTATAAGGAAATTTTTAGTTTTATTGCGATTTTTCCAATTTTATAACAAAATTATGTGTGTTACAAGTTTTGTAAGGCACCCAATAAATAATTTTAAGTTTTATAATATTGAATTTCTATAAATTTGTTACTGTTGATTACTTAAAGTGTTGTCGGATGGTTTATAGAATGACTGATTTTCATTTTCGTTGGCAAATTCAATTTTTTTATTTTTCATTTGAAATTCTCTACATGGAACAAATTTTTATGTTAGAAAATATTTTATTTGAGCTACATAGACCATATTTTCTGTGTGAAGTGTAATATAAAATTATTATTAGGTTTATAATAGCCACATTAGACTCCATTAATGAAGAAGTTTAATTCTGCTCTCAATTATACAAAAGATTCTCCATTATTATTTAATTAAAAAGTTGTACATTATTTTTCATTTTATTTAACCAGTTGATATTTCCCCAAAGAACAGGTCGAACTTTCGGGTACTTGCCTGGAAATACTCATAAAATTTTTAATCCAAAACCCGCGTAAGTATAGCGAACAGACTGTAGATCAATTTAGTTCCAGTTGTATTTCTCAACGAAAACGCTGAGAACAATCATCAAGGAAGGTGCTTCGCTTCCAAACTCTTTAGAAAACGTTTTTGTTACCTCTATA
The DNA here is from genome assembly GCA_927349885.1 of Psylliodes chrysocephalus. Classification (NCBI taxonomy): domain Eukaryota; kingdom Metazoa; phylum Arthropoda; class Insecta; order Coleoptera; family Chrysomelidae; genus Psylliodes; species Psylliodes chrysocephalus. The sequence goes on along the minus strand of OV651830.1, from coordinate 519,698 downwards.
ACATCTTTATTTGATTTATGAAGATAATGGCAATCTTTTGGTTACGTTGATAGGTTCTTAGGTTTTATAAAAATGCTAATAGATATGTAAAAATTACCATTATAAGTTGGGATGTTATGATGAATTTGTTTCTGGTATCTTATGGACATTGCAATCTAAAAAATGAAGTGACTACCATAAAGAAATGGTTAAAAAGTGTATTTAAAAAATGGTTTACCAACATTTTAAAAGGAAGCAGCGTTTTAAATTATCACTTGGATTTATAACTTTATAACTAACCAAGATTGTGTTAAACATGTAGAAGAATTATGATAAAACCATATTAATAATAGAGATATTAAAATAAGACAGATATTTAATAAACTTTAAAGCCACGAGCTGTAAGTTAATGAGAAACCGACTAAATAGAAAGAGACAGTACCATCCTGTACAAACGAGAACTACAAAATTGTCTCTTAAATATTATTTTTTTTTGCATGTCATATAAAAGTTGACAAGCCCAGACCATAAGAGCAAAGAGCAGTTTATTATTAGTAATAAACTCGATTCGGCATGGTCTGTTGCTTGTCTATACTAAAATTTATTCTCAAAAAATTTACTGTCTCCAATTATTTGGCAATAGTAGAAACAGTTTTAATTTTCTGTGACGAATTTCCTTCGGTCGACGACAATAGGTGCGAAATAAAAAAAAAATAAATCGGAGCCGTAAAAAGGGTTCCTCGGAAAGCTCTAGAGTCTTTATTTTTGCGCTGATTGACGGACTATATATGCGCTATTGATACCTCTACAAGAACGGTCTGTTTTATAGGTTTTTAACCAGCGGTCATACCATAGTAATATACTTTTCTTCTTTGAAAATGGCATTTAAATATTTAATAGGAATAACCAAAACATATGAATAAAAGATTATCGTCCTTTTAAATTGTATTGCCATAGTAATTATTTTTATCCCTTTTTCCATTCTTCTTTTAATTTTCTATTTATATTTTCCTTTTCTTCTCTTTAAAAAATTTAGTCTAGCTATTTAAAAAAGACGTAATAAGTTTTTCAAGAAGGATAAGATCCTATTTTATTTCATCAAATATTTTATATTGTTGGTGTTATTAAGAGGGAAATAAAATATACCGTTCTTATGTATAGGACTCTAGATAATCAATAATTATATTTGTAAAATAAACATGAAAAGATAAGAAAAACAGTATCGCTATCTACATAACTAATCAGAAAAAGTATTATTGATAAATTTTCTTAATAATGGTTTGGCAGAGAAAGTAAATTCTGATTACAATCCACTGGATTATCAGTTTAAGCCAATGAAATTGCTTTACAAAATGAACTTTCATAAAAAAAATACAAGATGCTGCTAATTTTATTAGGAAAGAAATTAGTGGTTATGAAACTGTTAATGAATTCTAGACTAAAGGATTGATACAAGAGCACTATAGAAATGAAAATTAAATTATTGTACAAATATTTAATAGAGATTTAACGACATAAACACATAAATCAAAACTCTGAAGTCTGTGCCATGATGATGACAAAAGCAGAGGTTGTTTCCCAAACCTTTTAAACTCGAAGATATTACCAAACAGTTAAAACATTTTTTATGTCACGAGGAAGTCGTAAAATTATCGTGAATATCGTGATGATCTGTGGGAGTTTAATTGTTTTTATTTAAAACAACTTTAGGCATAAGGCACATATTAAAAGATTCTACAGGGAATCTAAATATCTTTAGAATTAACTAAGTTTACTATCCTTTATACTTTGTGTAAAGCATAAGGAGCATATCTGATGCAGATGATACTGCTTTCCTTACAGTTGAACAGGATCAAAAAATATATTTATCTGCATTTTTTCCTATTGCTTAACAGCAGTGCCATCAGCAAACATAATGGTTCTGACATTAATCATTTCTGGTATATAGTAGGTAAATAGTAGATTTAGATTATTTGAAAGGAGTTGGTTATTATTAAATAATGTGGAGAAGGACAAATTTTGTCTTTTTTATTAGACTTCCATGCGTCTGGCTTTTCTTCGTCTTATGTCAGAAACTTCAATCTAGCCAGCCCCTTACACTAGCACAATACGTGGATTGATGTTTTCTCTTGTTCTTCTTCACAGAACCGGCACAATGTTGCTTCTTCTGCTGTATTGATAATAGTCATTTGACGTTTCTGATCCAGTAGATATATCGTAAACCGATGGTTCTTCATGAACTGTTTGGCTTGTCTCAATCTTGGATAGTAATTCCACCATTCGCGAGACTCTTTTTGCATTTATCGTTTGATGGATGCCTTAGCAACTCCACAAAAGATTTCGGAGCCTCTCATGGCCTTATCTGAGCCTTCTCGGGCTAGTGAGTCGGCCCTAAAATCCCTCGTTGCGTGGCACCCATGCTAGGGTCACTTTATTTTGACTACTTAGCTCTACCAGGGCTAGGCAGTCTTTTACTAGTCGTGATTTGATGCCTATTGATAGAATTGCCTATAGAGCTATTTGCTATCTTGCTATCTGAGTAGATGGCAATATTTTTGCCCTAAACTTGCTGATTTATTATTTTTCTTGCACAGTGTTGCATGGCTATTAGTTTAGCCTGGAATATTGTTGCATACTCTCCTAGACTCAGTAAAATCGTTGTTTTCCAAAGATTCTAGCACCGGTTCCGTCATTGGTTTTTGAACCGGCTGTATATCAGACGAGTTTAGCCTGTATGAGAGGCCTCTATTTCCAAGATTCTCTAGTATTTGAATTTGAAAAGTTTTTTCTTATTTGTATGTGGTTATAGCTATATCAGTAGGCATTTCTAGAATATTATCATTTTTTACTTGCTGGTATACAGGTCCGACTAGAGGGGGGGTAGCCGGGACTAATTCCCGGGGCCCGGACTCAAATGGGGGCTCGGCAGCGGTATAAAGGGGGCCCGACAACTGAATTTTTTTGTTTTGTATGAGAAATTCGATACAAGACGAGAGGGGGAAGTTTGAAGTTTTGTTTGAAGAGCTGTTTTTTGTCACGGGGTCCGATCTAGAGAATTGTCCTGGGGTCCGGCCTGGCTCTCGGCGACCCTGCTGGTATAACCTCGTATAGTCAGCCTATGTAGTTGGTCTTTTTTGGACAATATTGTAAGTAAATCGTCCACTAGAACTAACCACAGCATTAGGGATAGTATTTCTTCTTATAGCTCGTGTAACTTTTGCCTGTATGTTTGCCTTTCCTAAAGTGGATAAAATGATCCTATACCGTAGGCTGAGATTGATCCATTCATTAGCATTGACTGAGACGTTTATCTGTTCCAGAGCTTTTGTTATTGACCTGGTTGAGGCATTATTGAAAGCTCCTATGATAGCTAAAAAAGTAGCTATTGGTATTTTTTGTCATCTATTGACTTTGAAAGCACCTTGTGTAGATCGACTAGGGCTAGGTCAGAGGATACAAGAGAGGACCAATAAAGCTTCCTTGAGGACTGAGGTACTCCTGCTTTAGTTTGTTCTAATTCAGAGTATACCTTCTTTTATTTTACTCCGTAAAATATATCTGTTATCTACGATTCCAGAAATTGTAAATACTAGTTTGGGAACATTTGTCTCAATTTTATTATAAGTCCTTTACGTCAGATTTTATCGAAAGCCTACACGATGTCGAGGAACAATTCAAATCAGAATACTTTCTCTATTAGATCTTTAATTGATGGCCTTTTATTAGATTTTTCTCTCTATGATCAATTTCCAAAGAGTTTTGATATTACTTATTGCAATGGAGAAATAAGTTTGATTTAGGTTCACTTAGTGGTTGTCCAGGTTTTAGAATCTTAATGAATTAAGTTGATCAAGAAAAATCCCTAATATTTTTTCCCTAATATTTAAAAATTTTTAGAATCATACTCAAAGTAGGTCCCTTCTATTTTTAATAAATAAAATTATATTTCCAAAAAAATATTACATGAACATTTTGATAATGACTGATAAAGATGACTTACTGGGATTTTTCAATTTGTCATTCATCCAGAATGAGTACTAGTTAAATAAAATACACGAATTATTAATAAATGCTTATCAATTTTTTAAGTCAATAGCATAATATCATTTTGTAAATAGGTAAAAAAAATTCTACCGTTTAAAGTGATCTATTATTGTAAATTAATGAATTTTCATGCCTTTACTTTTTCAGTTTTCGATATCATCGATGTCTATGATGTTGCAACATTTATTTCGTTAACTTCTGTATATTTTTCAGTACATTTTTTAGGAGTGGATAAACCTGGGCTGATAAATTATCATAATATCATTTTGATAAAAATATTATTACGAGATATTCTTATTAATCCGTTTTTATTATTTAATCAAAGGTGTTTGAAAAGATTATTTTTAAATGATTTTGTATGACAAAAATTATAAAATTTGACTATTTTAATACATGTAAAAGAATAATCTTAATAAAATATTTTAGAACATTGTAAATAAGAATTGTTTAAATGTACTAAAACTATAATTAAAAAGTAAGTAACGATAAATCAAATATTGTTTACAGTTGTAAAGTCTTTAACTGTAGTAATAAAAGTAACCATAAAATTGCTGGTATTAAATTGACCAGTTTCTATATAGCACACGCAAACTTAACTATTAACGTATTATTGAAGTCTGAGTTTAGCAAAATTCAACCGATATTTTAAAATCGCAATCGAATTTTTATAGATATTGCTTATACAGGGTATAATCAAAAAATTACCAGTGGAATAGAATTCATTTTGACTAGTAAATACCAGAAGTCAGCTCTAGTATACAGCAGTTATTGAGAAGGAGCTTAAATGAATTTCTTATCTATTTAATAAAATTTAGCATCTTGCCTATTCACACCCCACGGAAAAATGGTATCATGACAGACCTCCACAATTACCTTCCATCGCCTTTATATTCTCCAGACCTGGCACCGCTTAATGTTCATTGTTTTTAACCAGCTTTGTTATAAATATCTTTAACTAACTGATTCGGTTGCTACTTGAAAGTGTAAGTTCATTAAACTACAGGAGTATTTTGTTGAATTATGATCATGATTTGAGGAAAAAATCATCTCTTTATTGATAATAATCCTTTAAACAATTCACAAGACATTGTCAATGCATTTGCTACATATTTTCAGTCATCGTACACTAATTCGTCTAAAATTGATATGTCTAAACTAGATAATGTTGTTAATATTAACAGTTGTAATATTCCGCTACTTACAGAAGAAGATGTCATTAAATGTCTTAAACCTAAAAATACTAAAGGGCTAGATGATATTCCGGCATTTTTAATAAGAGATTATGCAAATATTTTAGCTAAGCCTTAACCATGATCTTTAATATGTCCTTACGAGAAGGGAATTTTCCAATTTATTTGAAGATATCTAAAATTTGCCCAATCTTTAAGAAAGGATCCAAATCTATCATATAAAACTACATACCTATATCCATCCTTTGCAATTTTGGAAAAGTTTTCGAAAATGTCATTTATGAAATACTTTTCGCTCATGTACAATCGATTATATCAACGCTATCTACGGCACAGCACGGCTTTTTTCCAGGCAGATCCACAGAGACAAATCTGATGTGCTTTGCATAATATGTTACGGAAAACCTTGATATGGGGTGGCCAGGTTGAAGCTATATATACCGACTTTTTCAAGGCCTTCGATCGCCTCGATCATAGTATACTTTTGGTCAAGCTTTCCATTGTTGGACTCACTATGTCTTTTCTGCGTTTCTTTGAATCATATTTAAGTAATCGTAAATTGAAAGTTGAATACCATGGTTTTCAGTCAATTTTTATAAAAGGTTCTTCCGGTGTCCCTCAAGGTTCAGTTCTAGGACCACTTTTATTTTCCATTTTTGTAAATGACATTACTGAAAACCTATTATGTAATACTCTACTCTATGCCGATGATTTAAAATTGTTTAAATCAATCTCCAGTATTGATGACTGTTTGATTATGCAGGAGAACCTAAATAAATTTAACCTTTGATGTAATTCTAACAACTAACCACTAAACATATCTAAGTGCAATTCTATCAGTTTCACTCGTAAACTAAATCCGATTGAGTATAATTTCACTGTCAACAATATTACCATCGATAAATGTTTTTCTTTTAGAGATCTTGGTGTTCTTTTCGACGCTAAGTTAAACTTTATTGAACATGTCAATACTATTCAGAAAGAAGCATACAGAAATTTGGGTTTTGTTATTCGAAATCGACGCCAGTTCACTGAGCCTAACACTTTAAAAACTATTTTTAACGCTTTTGTACGTAGTAAGTTAGAATAAGCGTCCACTGTTTGGAGTCCTGGATATGAAGTACATAGCCAGGCATTAGAAAAAATTCAGTCAAAATTTGTCAAATATTTGTGGTGCAAGTTAGATGGCGTCTACCCTACTCGCAATATTCTGCAAACCAACTTGCTGAATAGATTTGATATCCTTGAATTACGTACTCGCAGGAAATGTTGTTCCATCTGCATTCTTTACAAATTATTAAATTTTAAAATTGACTGCCCCGAACTACTTCGTCAACTAATGTTTAATGTTCCTAGTATCAGAACTCGCTCCCCTTTGTATTTCTACTCCCATTACAAATATTTTAAATTAATTAAAGAAATAAAACGCTTAGTTCTGGATTGAGTTAATTATCATAAGACGACGTAATTTTTTCTCCTAACGGAGTTTTTTTGCGTTTTCTTATGATGATTAAAACGTTTATTAAACTATTTTTTGTTTATATATATTTATGCTATTATTGATATTTAATATTTTGTTATTATTTTTATGATGTAAATTATACTGCAATTGTAATTATTTTTGTGCCCATCCTGTAATTTGTTTTATACTGTTGGATGGTGTAATCCAAATAAATAAATTAATAAATAAATGTAATGTTTTTTTTAATAATAATAATAATAATAATAATAATATTGTATCATTTTCCGGTTATGTATTAGCAACGCTGGTACCTATTTAGAAATCCAAATATCGAAAACAATAGTATGGTTTCTTTAATTTGTAATTTTCTACTATCACAATATTTTGAAATGATGTTCATTTGATTATTTAGAATTTTCATTTGCCTCTAGATTGTATTAAAAATATTTTTAAAATATTTGAGGGATAGATATTCAACGATTCAAGAAAGATGTCACCACTACAGGGTATAACTGAAACCATTTTAAATGCGTGTAACAAAAAGTATATGAATATCTTTAAAAATATTGAATTTTCTTTCTTTTTTTTAAAGATTAAAGTACAGTGCTAATTTTATTGTTATATGTTGTTTATACATTTATTTAAATAATTAAAAATATACAAAGGACAATGGGCAGAAATGTATGGGAAATTGCCCCACCCCCAATAAGGATAAGTTATATACCAATTGAAAAATATTCACCTTAATTTTTATGCTAAATGACTGTAATTGAATATTTTATTATAACCTTTAATTCAAAATAATTTTATAACATTCTTCTGTACCTATTGTAAAAAATAAAGTACTTTACTCTTAAATAAAATTCATATTTTTTGGCAGTTATATTTCAAGTTTTGAACCATGTAAAACTCAACACCAATTATAAAAAAGTTTTCCATATGGTTTCAACTTAAGTATAACTCGAAACAAACAGACAGTCATAACAAAAACAAATGTTCTCCTTACCGATATATGGGGCAAAACTGCCAATTCTACTTTCCAAAGTTCATCAAACCAATTTAATAGTTATATTTAAACCTATTTATAAACAATTTTTATCAACAAAATTAGCACTGTTTAATCAATTTTCTCTATATGTACTTTAATCTTAAAATATAATTAAATTGATATAAAAATTAATTTTATAATTGTAACAATGTTTACTTTATACAACCGGAGCCAGAAATAAAATTACACGGTTAGTTAAAACCATTTAGTTTTTAGAAAGATTGATACTGAATGAATTAAAAAAAATCTAAAAAATGAAATCCTTACCGGTGCTGTTTGAGATTATCTTGCCTCTTGAAGCTTTTCCCGCAAATCTCGCAACTAAAAGTGACCTCTGGACTCTTGTGCGTCCTCTCGTGGATCATGAGGTTATATGGCTTGGTGAACCTCCTCTGGCAGTACTTGCACACGAACTCGCATTTAGACCTCATCTTCCTTCTGAACTGGCCACCGCTCACGTCGTTGTCAATCTGCATTATCGCAAACATCTTGGCACTTTATCTTTATAACCACCCACTTAATTATAGTGATAAAATCAAAATATCTCGGGTTATCTCTCGGTAAAAGATGATCCGGCTAGGATGTGATTCACGTAATCGGTTTTTTGGATTTCAGTGCGTTATTTGTTTTATTATTAATTGATTGAACAATAGGAAATACTGCAATTCAATTGTTTAGAGTAGATAAAGCGAATGCATAGTAAGTTGCACGATGACTGGGCGTGGGAGTATATATGCGATGTCTCAATCTGTAAAAGAAAGTTATTATTATTAATGCGATGTGAGTCAGGTAGGTTCTAATGTAGATTTTAAAGATTGTCTTATGGCTTATAGAGTGACCAATATTATTTAAAATTAAACAATATGAAGCACAGAGTATTCTTTTTTTTATTAAAAAATTATACCAAACAAACACATAATAATATCAGTAGCTAGTATGGATATTGTATAGTATGGATAGGTGTATTGTACGTAGGTATTTTAAACTCTTTCCTAATAAGTTTAAATGAGACAAAGCTTGTAATTATATGATACTTTCTGATAAATTTATTTTGATTGGTTTCCAAAAATTTGTTTTAAATTTTGTTGTATAGTTCTATTTAGAAAATGCATATTCTAATTTGCCACGAATGAAAAGAAAACAATAATAATTAAGTATGTCTTTGAAAAGTTCAAAAAACATCAAATTTAAAATTATTTTGAAAAACTATATCCAAATCTACCATGTTTGCCACTAACCCTAGTTGGTCTAAGATCCGAAGTAAGGTCGTCCTTCACCCATATGTTTAATAGATGAAAGTTTCTTTTTATTAAATAAATTGTGACTATAAATGTACCGCAAATGGGTTGCCTAAGAAAATACGGTCCATACTATTTATTTCCTTAAGATAAAAAAAAAACGACACCCTGTACCCAGACAGCACACCAAATCCTTTGGATATCTACTGGACATCCCAATATCCACTGAATGTCCAGTCCATGGTGGATATCTATTTTATATCCATAAGATGTAATTTATAGACATACAAATGTCCATAAATAATAGTAATTATATAGCAAATTATTAAAAAATTACGCTATTGTGCTCGCCATTGTGGCTAATAGTACCGTTCAGATATTTAAAATTAATTTTTTTAAGGTGTATTCAATATCCCATGGACATCCACTAAATATATCAAAGTCTAGGCGCGAACGCAAACCATCATGGATATCCACTAGATATAATTTTTGATTTTGCTTACTAAGTATAGATGGCGATACCACTTTCGCATCTACTCATGCTCAACGCGCTGTAATTGAGTTCGATCGAAATTTGTATACAATCAGACTCCGTTAGAGACTGGAGTCGAGAATTTCCAATTATTGATGAAGAGTCCTAATAAGGATGACTTTCTCCTTAGTGGGCAAAATCAAAGGCAGAGTGTTGAAAATATTTTGAGTGTTGAATTGAAAAAATTGTTTATCTCTGCTATTTTCTTTCGACGTTATTCAATAATCATAGGTTACTTATGAACCTCTACTAAAGATACCTAGAAAATATTTTGCTGAATATCCAAACTCTTTTATATCCTGGGATATAGACGGACATTTGGTTGGATATCCATATTGGATATCCACAAAATATGTTCTGTGGATATCTCTGGGATTTCTTGTATTGTCTGGAAGATACCCATTAGATATTTTGCTGGATATCTATAGGATATCTTCTATATTCTGGATATAGACGGACATTTGGATATCCATATTATAGATCCACGGAATATTTCTGATATTCTGTGGATATCTCTGGTATTTGGTGTGTTGTCCCCAAATGCTTCGACTATGCCCAAACTTTAATCTGCTCACTGCAGGATGGATTAAAGCTTAAGTTTAAAAGTTGGTGTTTTTTTTTTCATCCGTTTTTGAGTTCTTCAAAATTCGAAATTTGCACTTTTCCTCAAATATCTCGAATTAGGTCCATTTTAGGGAAATCATGTATAGGGATAAAAGAATCATAAGCAACTTTTATCATGATTCCTATACTTTCCTTATCTGTACACAGAAAGGAAAGTAAAAAATGACCGTGACTCTATTTTCTTAGACAACCCATTTCCTGTATATTTAAAAACATGTTTTATTTGATAAAAAAAAAACTTTTATCCATTAAACAGATGGGTGAAGGTCGATCTTACTTACGATTCTTGGACTAAGTGTAAATAAAATATTAAGGATAACAAATTTTACACAATTGCATTTGGAAAGATTAAAAAGTAATTTATTTTCTAATGACCAATCCAAAATAGTCCTTTTTTTAAGATTTTTAGATCATCTACATACATGAGGCAATCGTATATAATACGTAGAGGGAATTCATTAACAAATATTAAGAGGACCTAAATTTGTGCACTGAGGAATCCCAGAGCTTGTAAGAATTGTATAAAATACTTCACCGCTATTTCAGATAAGGAAAAATTGATTAGGTGATCGTGGATACCATACTATTTCACTTTATCTAAAATAAAATTGTGATTTACCTTATTGAAAACTTTCTAGAAATCAGTCTTATTCACAAGAATTAACACATTTGGATATTTTATTACCAAAAGTTAATAAAGTTGTAAAATTACACTACTTTACACTATATTAAGAACAATAAAATATCTATAGTCATTTTAATTGGAAAATAATGTTAAATCCTACTTCACAGTAGGTGGTATTTATTAAAAATTTAAATTTATTAATTTAAATAAATGCTATAATTGGATAATTGAACGATTACTAAGTGAATTGGTGCTCAAACTCAATGACGTATTTACATCTACATCCTTGTTCATGGTTTATATTCGATTTTTGATCATATTCTTAAATCATTCTAATATATTAGTGATTACACGTATAGATGAAGTTATAATATATATCAACCAGCTTAGTTTAGAGTTTTCTTACTGATTTTTCTTGGTCCTGATCAACTGCAAGGAGAGCAGTATCATCAGCGAATTTAGCTACAGTTATACTTTCCAGAATTGGCAAGTCACTAGTGTATAAACATTTTCTTGAGGCCGTCGAGCTCTTATTTCTTTTTAATTAGACTATTCCTTCTATGGACTTGTGATTTATGTGAATATGGAATAATTTTAACGCATCCCTCGTATCATATGTTTTGTTACCTGGGAGGTCAGTAAACACGAATAAGAAGAAGAAAAACGCGAATAATTTGCATATAATAATTACTTATCATTATCGACAAAGTCGTGACTATCAGTAGACACACAGAAATTGGTTAAAATAGGTAAGTAAGCACTTAAGTAAAGTAAATAAAAAATTATCGAGAAAACGACAAAAAAGCACGTTGTATACCCAATAGGAATGTTGTCACTGGCTGAAATGTTTTTCACATATTTAACGTTTTTACTATTTTGACAAATACTGGCATTGGTTGCAAAGTAATTAACAATATTTATCATTTGCTATGGTCGTTCTTAATTCTATGCAAAGATAATGAAGAAATTAAATTGACTGTATATTTCCCTGCAACATTAGCCTTCTACTATTAATTAATTGTATACCAGGTATTTTATTTGATGTACACTTTTGATATTTTTTTATTTTAAAAGCTTTGAATATTTTGTAAGATATATTTATTTTATTTGCACAGATTTGTTTCTTATTTTTATGTGTTTCCTAATTTTAATACTACAAATATATCTGAATTTTAATTATTACACTTAATAAATAAAATATTGCTATAGAACTCATACAATGATAACTACAAAAATTGCAGAATTAACGCTTAAAAATATTTTCCAAACTTGCAGATTATAGAGAAAACATGTGTAAAGTAGAATTTTCGAAATATAAGTTAATTTTAATTTTTACCCAATATTATCTCAAGAAAATTAACAAAACAGTAAAACCATTCGAATTTAAATCTAAAAATTTAAAAATTAAAAGATTTAGACATTTGGAAAGAATTTTGGTTTGCCATGGTGACGCTAGAAAAAACAGGCATTCCGTTAATTAAAAAAAAACATATTGGGGTCTATTCTGTAACAATTTTTTTATATTTAACGACCTTTAAAAATATGTTTTCTTCATTAATTCTGTCATTATTTAAACGGATCTTTAAAATACATTAGAGGACTATCTTAAAGAAATCTGTTTAAATAATGACAGAAGTAAATTAACGAATACGAAAATGTTTTTAAAGGCCGCCAATATTTTTAAAGGCCGTTAAATATAAAGGAATTGTTATAGAATAGACCCCATAATGTGTTAATTTTTCTTTAAAATTGTATCATTACAATAAAATGTTTTGACCTAATACTTTAATTAAAAATTAATATTGTAAAGAGAAAATTTTTCGAAAAGTCATTTCATTTTTATCTTTACAGAATATTATTGCAAAAAAATTAAAAATAAAAAAGATTGAGTGTTGTTTTTTAACCTCTGAATAAAGTTGAAAGAAAGTACTTGATTAATCTATATGTTCGTTACTTTGTGTAAAATCAGCCTTTAAATAAATAAATTAAAAAAAAAGATAATTCATACCCACACTTATTATTAAACTGACTTGTAAGTTAATAAATCAAACTCAAAATTACCAAAAAATCCTGTTATAAATATGGTCATAGAAAAAATAAATAGTAAAAAATGTATTAAAGAAGACCTAAAAGCAAAATTAAATCTTTTATTTCCTTCTGATGTTTTAATTGAAAATAAATTGCAAAAATGATTGTAGATATTATTAGTATTTTTTATAATAAATTTGTAAAAATTAATTCTAAAAAATGAATAAATATTTCAAAATTTCCGAACTTACATATCAACAGAATATTATCCAAATAAAACAATCAGATTATTCACAAATGACACTAAGATCCATAACATGAAGCCCAGCACCTCTTCACCCACTCACCAAGAGCACAGTGTTATATCGCGAAGTCGCAGGAGATGTTACAAAAGTGGCGCCTATATCAATATAAGTGGATTTTGCCACCGATTGCAGGAATCCGCATAGAGTGAAAGGAGCTGCCTCGCTGAGGCTGCTAGCTGATGCTTCCCTTCTACTCTTCCTTCGCACAATCGTGCGAAACACTTGTTACAGTCATTTGTTTCTCATGTAAATCAATTTTTTGATTGCATCGCATCAGCACGGCGATGATTTAATGAGTGACAAACGGTTTTTTTAATATGCAGTGTATTTTATAAACCTAATTAGAATATTAAAAATACTATTTTGAGTCGAACGCTTTAATTACGGAGAAAATACTTTTCTTTGTCTATATTTACTAAATTTACTTCTGTTTAGTTTCATTTGTTTATTTATTTTGTATCTGTCATTTTCTTCTTTCATAAATTATAGTATTTAGTTAGCTTTAAATAATTCTTCTTTTTTTTTAGATAGTACGACTTTTCTATCATTCTGAGAACTTTGCAATTTAAGATTCATTTAATTTATTTTACCTTCCTAAATTTCATTCAATAATATTTTGTACCTATTCATTTTAACATTATTATAATTTTAGAAATTATTTTATTATAATACTGTTTGATTAGCCTTCTATATTATCTATTATAGTAAGAAGTTGTGGTTATTTTTGGTTAATAGTGACAGTAGTATTTAAAAATGCAATGTGATTTAACAAAAATAGAAAATATGTTATGTACTCGTGCACTTTTGTTTAATTTTATTTTACTACTGTGCAATATTGCCAAACATAAAAAGATACATTTTCCGAACATACAACAATCAAAACAGATGCACCGTTATTCTGTACATTCACCATTTTATTAACCGAATAAAATATAGAAAAAAACATCTTTGTAATTAGCTTGACAAAAAACACAGTCAAAAAGGATTGAAGAATTATAGTACCTTCTCTAATAACGGACAAAAACATAATAAATCATTAATTCTAATACCTGAAAAAAAAAATGTACTAATAAAAAATATACTTTCAAAATAAACAAAAAAAAAAGATATTAATCGATGATTGGGATCTTAGATTCGGACAGTCCTATCGACACAACACCTAATGTTGTAAGTTGCAATATCAAAATCACATTAACTCATTATATTGGCCAAGCAGTAGAGGACTACAAAATTGTGATGACTGCTAAAAGTGCTAGGGGGCGTAAAATTAGGCTCATAATAAATTTTTTAAAACATACACGGTTTTAATAAATTATCCGATCAGAATTTTGCCTAACTACCAAGAATATATCTACGCTAAATTCCCGATTACTCACATATTACTCTCAATTGCCCTTTACTCACAGACTAGTAAATTACTGACAAATGTGAGGAATTACTCACAGATTGGCAACCCTGGGGCGACGACAAAAATTTTCTCACCTCCACTTTTTAATATTTGATTAAAAATGCAAAGGGACCAATTATTATTTTTACATAGACAGGTTAAAGGTTAAAAAAGACAAATATTTTTATTTAACAGTTTTAGTTTTAAGGTATAAATAAGCTAAGTATTTTTACTTTTACCCTACGAATTTGCCTGTAGGGTAGTTTTATTTTCAGAGACTAAAATGTCATTTTTATTGCCTATGGATTAAAAATGTACTTTTAATTCCTAGGGTGAAAATAACATTACAGTCTGTTCGCTATACTTACGCGGGTTTTCGATTAACAAAGTTATGCAAATTAGTCATTGACAACCAGTTCCAATAAGCCTCTTTCCAAGAAATAATTAGGTAAAATTGCCCTAATGGTCAGATTTAAATTAAAATAACATTAGGGTAGGTACTAAATTTGTTACAAATATTGCAGTTGAATTGATTCTTTGCAATTGTTGACATTGTATGTATATTGTATATTTAGTGGAAATTTTAAAAATGCCTAGACGTGTGTTAGATGTAGATAGTCTAATTTGTAGTGTACAAAAGTATTTTTCTTCAAGCGTATAATAATGTTTACATTATATCAAGGTACACGTGTTGTAGAAGTAGCCTATTTTTATACTAGTACAAATATTTTTCATTTTTGTACTAGTATAAAAAAGCACAAACCTAATGTTAAATGGCTTATTATGAACGTTGCAATCAAGTAGGCTGGAACTGTCATTTGAGTACTTATTTAATTTGACGTTTGTCAGTGTATGATTTAGAATATAAAAAAAATAGTGTTAACCTATTCGTTATACCTGTGTTTTTCAAGTAAAAAGAAAATGTCATAAGAAATGCAATCAACACCTCCCGAATTGCTAGAAATAGCGAAATCTTCGATAGAAACCTTAATACCTACGAAATCGAAGAAAGTTTACGATTATGTTTACACAAAATTTGTGAAATGGAGTGAAAAAAATCACGTACATTTTTATTCAGAAAATGTTCTGATCGCATATTTTACTAATCTATCTGAAAAATTCAAAAGTTCAACAATGTGGTCGCAGTATTCAATGCTGAAATCAAAACTAAATATTAAACATAATGTAAAAATTGAAAACTATTCAAAATTAATTGCCTTCTTAAAACGAAAAGGTGATAATTACAAACCGAAGAAGTCAAAAGTTTTTTCTAAACAGGAGTTTGATAACTTTCTTAAGAATGCACCAAACAAGACATATTTAGCAACTAAGGTAGATACATAATTTTTTTAAACTGTTATTTAGTTTCACGGATATTCTATTAATTTCAGCTTTTTTATTTTAATTTTTTTATCCATACTTTTATTTAAATGCTTGAAGAAAAAATAGTATATGTCACTCGGATTAGAAGGCCCATTATATGTTTCGCCCAGTTTGCACAGCTTCGGCTAAAGCCTCAGCTGTGCAAAATTCTGGGCTCAACATATAATGTTGGCCTTCTACTCCTAGTAACATAATATACTATTTACGGATGAAAAAGAAAATGGCGGTCCTTTAAAATCGGTAATGTCTGTACAAAAACGCGTATGCGATGCTCTAGGAATTAGTGAAACCAAATTAAGAGAAGTATTACAAAATCACAATAGTGAACTGCCGAAAGAAGATCACTGCAAAACTCGCCCATCATTGAAAACGAAAGATATTCCAGATGGAAAGAAATTTGAAATTCGTGATACCATTTATCGAATGAGGGCTAACAAGGAACATGTGACCTTAAATACAATTCTCTCGGAATTAATAGATAGAAAATTTGACGACATTGGCAAAACAAGTCTATGGCGAATTGCAAATTTCAAATTTCAAAATGCCCTTCGTGGAAGAAGTTCTGTCGTGCACAAGAGAATCAACTTTCTAAGAAAATATTTTAAATTTAAAGAAGATGGGGCGAATATTTAGACGAAACATGGATATTTTCTAGGGGTGCAACCAAGAGAATATGGCAAGATGATAACGTAAAGTCCATCAAACATATACCATTTCCTCAATATATATTAAAATCAGAATTATTACGCTTGGCAAATATACACGCAAAACCAAAAACCTTTGTTGTGGATCAGATTACTGAAAGTTACGGTCATCAAGTATTACGTCTGCCACCGTATTATTGCCAGTTTAATCCCATCGAATATATATGGGGAATAGCAAAACAATATTATAACAACCATATTGGGCTTTATGGTTATAGTGACGACGCAGTTCGGGAAACTTGGCGAAAAGCACTTTCAATTGCAACTCCAGAAGTGTGGCGTAACTGTATATCCAAGTGCGAGAAACTAATAGAAGATTGGTAGACTCGTGAAAATAAAATAAACGAAATAAGTCCAATCATAATAACAATTAATGGTAATAACAGTGATGATGATGACGATTATGATATTTTGGATGATAATGACTGATTTTCAGTTTTGTTGGCAAGTTCAATTTTTTTATTTTTCATTTAAAATTCTCTACATGGAACAAATTTTTATGTTAGAAAATATTTTATTCATAAGCCATATTTTCTGTGTGAAGTGTAATATAAAATTATTATTAGGTTTATAATAGCCACTTTAGACTTCATTAATGAAGAAGTTTAATTCTGCTCTAAATTATACAAAATATTCTCCATTATTATTTAATTAAAAAGTTGTACATTATTTTTCATTTCATTTAACCAGTTGATATTTCCCCAAAGAACAGGTTAAACTTTCGGGTACTTACCTGGAAATTTTAATCCGAAACACGCGTAAGTATAGCAAACAGACTGTACCTTAAATTGTATAAGCTTTGAAAAACCCTCTCTAATATGCACAGTAATATGCAATATTTTATGAAACATGGTAAAATATGCAAAAACAACTTGTATACGAGGTTTGCAACCAACCAACCAACAAACCACCTGAAATATATTGGCTCGATGACATCGAAAAAGGTGAAATAATTTTATCTGATCGCACAAGTTCAGCGTTAAGAGTTGAGATTGTTTAAGAGAACGCTCCCTCAAAATGTCACCGGCCGCGGCCGTACAAAAGCCCGACAATACAACATATATTTATGCTAATATAATCAATGACGATATCCGCCTCTCATTGTTGAAAGTTCATTGATATTCAACGTTGTCTGCGCTATTATTCACTCCGCCGAACAAAAAGAGATTCGACCGAAGATTTCTATTATTTTCGAAACAATCTCTTGGTGATGTTGCGAAATGCCATTCGCCCAGATTTTGAAGATGGCTCCACCTTCCCAGTCGAGAAATTTCTTTTTCTTTCGGTTTCTCGATTCACGGGCACGGGGTGAATCATCTTCATGAATATATGTATAAATAAAGGCATATATATCCATTGTATGTGGAACATAAACGACATATTTAGGCGCATTCTAGATCGGCGAAGATAAAGAAATAATAAAGTCAGGTACACAAACATGATTGTTTATATTAACTATTATTAAGGTGTAGTTTTTGTTTGAGCAGTAATAAAATGTTTTAAACTTGCACAATAGCTTGAATAGGTATTGAATTTTTATATTTTTTATTATTATTTTTTTTTATTTAGTTATTTACACTAAACAAAAGAATGTAGGTTTTTACAGCGCCCATGCAACCGCGTGACGGTTACCTTTCTAAAGAGGCGCCAAACCGGAGGTTCGTATACAATTTGAATCAGTGGCGGCTCGTCGTTAAAGACATTGGGTGTTCTGCAAGATACTGCCTCACCGATACAAAAAAAACAGTGGTGCATGAGTGTTCTAGAGCTGCAGAACTGCCAAAATATGCCAGTAGGTATCTGATCTACATATTACAGAAATTATTTTAGATATCCTAAAAAAAACTTTCTTTAAATAGTATTTTATTAACATTTAGGTAATAAATTAAGCTTTATGTGCTGCTGATTTTGAGATGTACTGAAAAATTTTAAAGAATACAAGATGGTTTTATAGTGTTCAAATGATTAGTTGATTCGACAGAGAAAGGACTATTTAAATTTGAATTTAGATATTAAAGACATAAGAGGTCATTGGTATGATATTGGGGTAAATAATACGTACACTTAGTGTCGAGTGCCATCTGCTACACCATCTTAAATTTACCAGTAAATAATGCTATTAAAATTTTAAATAGTCAACTTTTTCAATAGGTATTGTACAAGAACTTCATGTATTTTTCTTTTCATTCACAAAAAGATGGGATATTATAAAGCATATACCTAAAATAAATCTAAAACCCCTAATTGATACTAGAAGGGCAAGTAATTAGATTGATGCTATAAAGACTCCAAAATTTCATCTAAGTCAAATTTCTGATAGCCTTCTAGAAATAGCAGAAAATTATACTGTTAACATGAAAGCTAGGCATAAAGTAAGCTCTATTCTATTAAGTAACTAATCTTTTAAATGTTTTTGAAGTGTAATAATTTGGTATGATGTTTTATTCTAGATTGGTATATAAGCATCATGGCTAAATAGGTGATGCGAAGACACTTCATGGGGGAGGGCTTCTGACCCCACCCCGTGGCTACGCCACTGGTAAGCATAACTATGAAATGTAACGATTGATATTAAAGTGTGCCAAAACTATTTAAAGAACATTTAAAATATTATAGAAATGATGTTTTCGAAGAAAAACTTGCTCAAGCTGGAAAACCAGCAGCTGCTCTTGAGATAGAGCAAGGTTTTCGTCCATTAAATACTGTTAGACGAAAGTATAAACCAAAATTGTTCGATTATGAACAGAAAGATGAGACACCTCAAGATCCAAAAATTTCGGGTGATTGAATGTTTCGTTATTGTTTATATATAGCATTAAAGTTGTTTTTAACACTACCTGTAACCATCTGAAAAGCAATGCGGTGATTTTTCTAATTGACAATAGTTAAAAACAAATAAAGAACTGTTATGCCAGAAAATTTTTGAAACATTTTCTGTTGAAAGTGATTTTACTGACAGTTTAAATTACAGTGATGCAATAAGGGAACTGTCAATTATTTAAATAAGAAGTAGGGTTTGTTTTAGTGATTTGTTTGATCTTCTTTTGCCATCATATAAAATACTGTTACTTTTATTTTAATTTGTTTTTATGTTTTAATTTTGTATTGATTTAACATTTTCAAGAAGGCTATTATATAGCGTAAGTTCAAGAATTGCTTATTATTTTAACTAGATTTAATTTACCCATTCGTATATAACTACTAACTATTCGTATAACTCCAGTTTATCGTGCATGAAAACGTGTTGGTTAAAAGATCAAACAAGTGATGCCGATGGTAAAATTAGGGCGGTTGCTGAAACGGCATAATAATAAGCTGTACCTATACCATCGGCTACGCCACCAATTCTGGTAGCTACTAGCTTTTACCGACACCCCGCTGGGTTGCTACTGGTTATATGGCCATGTAGTGGGGGTCATGTAGTACCAATCTCGTAATAATCGAGTTGCTACTGGGTATCCTGCTACCAATTATGTACATTGGGTGTTCGTTGGTACAGATAAATAAGGCCAGTGCCGTATGTTCCACGTGGCTGCTTCAAAACCAGCTTTTGTGAGCCTCATTACTTGTAAATTTAACCCTTAGTACAGATGCTTGCTTAAAAATTAGATAAATACAGTTTTTTTAGCAGTGTGAACATAAATTTACAGGAATTATTAAAATTAATCTAATTTTAACCGAAACCACCCATTCTGACATTAAATTTGACATATGTAACCAATAACATTATTGAATACAATCCTAAAAATAAAAGAAATAAAGCAATAATGATTAGATTACCCAGTGGCGCATCCAGAGTTTAAGTCTGGGGGTAGTGGTAATAAAGTAAAAAACATAATATTTATCGATTTTACAAATAATAATTATCTAAACTATTTCAAAGGTGTGTTCTTGATTATTCTGTTTATATTCTTTGTCAGAGATTATTTTATGTTACATCATGACATCAATAAAACTATTTAAAGCATTTGGCTTATAGAGAGAGATAATTGGTTCTTCAATTTTTTAAGTCTCTTCTTTTGTTAAGTTTTTTATAAGAGTCTTGTTCATTGCAGATGAGTATTCTAGCTGATGAAGAGTGAGTGTATTATAAAAATACTCGCAATGGCATACTTTGATTTTTGGAAATCTTTAGAATATGGGGAATACTAGGAGATGATACAGAACGGCGTACATTTTTAAATGCTGAATCTTAAAAGAAATCTTCATAACTGCTTGCAGAAGATAAGTCATCATCATATGAATCGCTATGAACACTACAATTTGAATCCAAAAAGAAATCTTTGGAGCAGAAATGTTCAAATTATTCTTTGATTCTTTGTAGGCTGGTTCTTGAATTATGCAACTCCTTGTATTAATGTTTATGGCCAATTGTTAATGTCATCATTATATATGCTCTTCTAGGTATATAGTTTTTTATTGTCATATACTGCAAACCATCTTCAAGAATTTAAGAAAATATCTAATTTATTCACTTAGTAATTTTTTTAAAAGAGGTCAAAATTTATGCCTCTCTGACCTTGTGTACGTTCATCTTTAAATAGTTCACCTCAACAACGGCAACTCGGATTTTTTTGTCGACTTCTTTGGAAAATAAGTTTATTGTGCGGTGGTCGTAAATAACGTTGCGGCACACTTCAAGGGATCGTAAAACGGGAATATGACAGATAAAGACGGCATTTAGTCTGAAATGATGGTATGAATATTTTTAAAACGCGACTTAGGTAATTAACCAAGGATTAGTTTTAGATATTGTTTTGTTTGCCTATATAAAACATTGTCAGAACAATAATTAACACATAAAGCGTTATATCGAGTGAAAGAATACATACAGGATGTTTCCAGATTAATGATAAATTTCTATGCTTGCCAAAGTTAGTGACATCATATAAAAATTAATAAATACTTATTAGGCAAGTAATTATTTTTATATTGTTGTTTTAACAACCAAATATTATTTCAATAAAGACTCTTTTACAAACTGTACAAATTATGTTGAAGCCTAGAGTTGCCAACATTGCGAAAAATTTGTTTGAGGAATACAGAGAAGACCTATTTTTTGCTCTGTTTTTTTGTTATTGTGCATATTCTCCAAATGGTAGTGACAAATAGAAAAATTTCAGTTGCATATTCAAAAAGTAGAAAACATTTTCTATTAAAAACCCAATTTTTACAGCTATATTATTTGATTTGTACCCATAATGGATTTATAAAAAATATCTCAAAATCTGCCAAAATCGCCATATTTTTTTATACCCTTTGTTCATTCTCAAAATTATTTATGACTCAAAGCTTCATAAAATTTTGTATAACTAATTTTAAGTTAAAAAAAAATCAAAAACAATATAAAAATTCATTTCAATAACTAGAAAGGGGTTAAAATGAACAAAAATGGGGTAAAATATGGAACGCGCTAATATGAGAGAGAGCGAAAAATCCACATTTTTTAAAATATATTTTTGTATTCTGCACAAACTAAGCTAAAAAATAAACAATGAAATGGAAAAACGATCGACAAAACCACAATTTTTGAAATATTCATGAGAAATTTTGATGAAACCTACAAAAATGTTGAATAATTTTAAAATTCGGAAACAAATCTCAAAAATCCTCCTACAAATTTTTAAGACCATCATTGAACCTTAAAGGTGGAAACAAATACTTGGACATTTGAAAAAAGCCTACCGCAGTCGGGGATCAAACCCAGACATCCTTGTTTGCCAGAAAATTGCCTTTTCCTTATATGTTTAGTATGCATAAATACAAATTTTTTATATACAACGATGCTGTATAGAGGTATTTAAAGATTTGAGAACGAGTCTGAACGCCGTCTGGCCCGAACTAGCACTTCTAATTTCTGTTTAAAAATCTTGACAAGAATGTTTGAGTTTACTAATTAAAGTATATTTTTATATAAATTGTATTGTTCTTTAAGTTTAATATCATTAGGATATTTTTGTATTTATTTTTTCGACTTTTGTATAATGATGTCGTGCTCCATAGATTTTATATACTCAAATGATCCACCCAGTATAAATCTATCAGTAACGGCGTCACGAATATCTTCATGGAAAATTAAATAAATGTTTTTATTAACAGACGTGACGGGTCTGTTAAAATGATGGGTCCGTTAAAATGATGGGTTTGTTTTATTACAATTTGTTCTCAGTTTATTAGAAAATCTCTTTATTATAAATGACAAATTCTTCAATACTAAAATAAATAATTCGTTCGAGAAATATATTTATATGCCAGGTAATCAGCTAAAGGAATTCGAATATAAAGTTTTAGAGTTAATAAAGCTGTTAATGAAAGGAATGACAATTGCAATATTTATGTTTAAATTAAGACAGGGCTATAAAAAGATTTCAAATAATGTCAAGCACTGTCACTGAAATTATTCGTCAAAGTCAATTAATAGTCCAGTTATAGTGTTTTATATAATGTTTTTGTTGGGTATGGGAATGGGGTATTAATATTAACATTTATTGTGCTCCCTTCTGTCACTATGCAACAAGGAAATAGTCTCGACGTGTATTAACTATCCTTAAAATCCTATCTTCTTAAGAGTAGGATTTGGAATAGTTTCTATTTTAATTCACACATTCAGTCAGAAGTTGAATGGAAATTTCCTCCTCCTACTCACATAATCTTCACTTAATATCTTTTACTACTCTCAGTTTATTGAGATGTCCTTCGAGTCAGCACTGCTCGTTAAGGATGTCTGTTACAATGCGTAGCCTGTTCTTGCTCAGACTTCTGATGTTTTCTGGTTATATTCAGCCAGAAGTATCTTACCCCCCAAGAGATTTTTCCAATTATCGGTTTTTCTATTGTCTAATTACGTAAATATACGCCTGGAAGAAGCTTGGGTATTTATCCAAATTTTGAGTGTCTGGTTATAGGCCAATACACTACTATTCCAGTTCCTTTTATGGTTTTGGAACCATCCATAGATGCTGAACACGAATCTGAATAATTGAAAATGTGCTAAGTTCTCATATATAACTACTCAGCTAAAAGGAAAGGAATTTTAATAAAAAATAGAAAGAAAAATATGTACGACCTCAACAAAATCTTAACAAATGGTGTTCCTCAAGGCTCGGTCCTTTTTATTTTATATACTAATGAATTGTTAAAAGTAGTAATACTAAGTTACAGTTAAGAAAAAAAGAATAAAGTACAAAACAATTTAAAAAAGTTGTTTCCCAAAAATTCATTTAGTTTAAACGTTTTTAGGGAATTTAAAACCATATTTAAAACTTAATTGCTGTATAACCCAAAAAATCTAATAAGATTCATTTTATTTTGCAACATTTTTTACGCCGTATCTTTATTTTTAAAAATGCAGTAAAATGATTTAATTTATAACGAGTATTGTGTCATAATAATGTGAGGCACCTAAGTACTTATTTATCTACGAGATAAAATTGTCATAAAAATTAATAGTTTTCAATGTAACAGTTATATCATATTATTTACTTTTGGCAGGACCTTTGAAAATAAAATGTCCATTAACGCCTGCTTACTTTTTATCTGCAAGGTTATAGTAAACCTCATAAGTAAGTAACTTCCTATATAAAATATCGTTAGTTATTTAAGTAGATTAGGAAAAATGTAGGAAAAGCTATTGACCTATTTATAAAACTGTATTGGTTAAATAAAGAAAAAAACATATTATCTAAATCCATATGTGGTTCTCAAAAAAGTTTGAGTTCTATGAATTTTGTTGAGATCTTTAAAAAGATTCAATCTTGTAAAAATTGATAAAGTTACTACTTGAACTCGTAGTCAAGCAGTTTAAGGACAAAAACATCACAAAAGACATTTTTTCTACTAATACAAGTCTAAAATATTAGGAACCATGTTTGACTAGATACATTCGAAAACAAACAAAAAATGTTATTCCATATCTGGGGAGTTAAATAACAAAATAAAATTGGCTAAAATCGCTATAGTTTTCGTATCTATCCTTTGTTATTTCTAAAAAATTTGTTTCAATATTTCATAAAAGGACCCCGCAATAATCTTATGGAAATTGGGTTTCTATCAAATTGTCTGAATTTTTGATATGTTGTAGATTGCTAAACAAAAGTCTCCATGGGCACAAAGTGCCAAAATGAATATTTTGGCAGCTACGGAGCTGCCAAAGCTCCCCTGATCCGTTGCAAAATTATTCATTTTCAATACTATTTACTATTTACAAATGTCAAAAGCATATATTTTAATTATTTTAATATATAGAGTAATGTTTTTGAGGTCACTGAATTCAATTCTCATGTCAGATTGGACAAATTAACCGTTGACAGCTGTCAATTCACGGTCAACGAGGAATATAAAAGTAAATATTCTCTTTTCACATTGAGAGTTTGGGTTTTTGAGGTCGCTGAATTCAATTCTCATGTCAAATTGGACAAATTGACAGTTGGCAGCTGCCAAGTGACTGTCAACGAGGCATATAAAAGTAAATATCCTCTTTTCACATCAAGAGTTTGGGTTTTTGAGGTCGCTGAATTCAATTCTCATATCAGATTGGACAAATTAACTGTTGACAGCTGTCAATTTACGGTCAAGATATTTATGAAAAACTTTTTTTTGAAAGATTGAGCATCTTGAGAACAAATCAATTTAGAGCAAATGTCGTTATTAATTGTCTACTTATTATATTATCCTTGAATAATTGAAATAGAAGAGAGTAATGGAAATTGTAGTTTTTGATTTCTAGTTTTAAATAGGCTAGGTTGTCCATAAATCGCCCTGTGGATAAGTGAGATATTCTCAAAAATATAATTTAATGTTTTAAAAGTAAAAATTCTCCTCAAAATCATATTAAAAAAATAAAATTTGCCTCTACATCTTGTTAGGGACAATACATTTTTGAAATTTCTAAATGGTACAAAATTTTATATTTATTTATCTTTGTCTAATACGACCAAAAAATGCCTACTTTATCGGTTGTTTTACTATATACACTGACATAAAAACTGTGCAACAATTTGTAAAAATGTATTCCTGTATTACTAGATAAAAACCTATATTCTAATAGTTAAAAAAGAATTTTCATTATGTTTAATTTATTTTTAATCTTTCTAAAATTGGTTAATCAAACATCTCACAATTATTTCAAATATGATCCCTGTCCCCATTAAATTATTGATCTCTATTCCAGTTAGGTACACATTGCAACCGTAATTCACAGGACGTAATAAACATCGTCGGCTTCCGCCACAATCCGTGACTTATCACTGATGCCTACTATAATAACACCTTCGCCAAACAGATAACGACGCTGTTAAAATTGCTGAAAATTTTTATTTACCTTTTAGTGCCCACTAATAGGCCGCGATAAGCTGTGAAAACATTGGGATATGGAATACCGACACAAAATATCGGTTTTGCAAATATTTGAAAGTATACGATATATCTATACCTATTTCCTTATTTAGATAAGTTATTCGAAGATGGGTATGATGGCGTTTAGAGATAGAGGAAGTGGACGTTGAGATGTGTATGTATAGTGAGAAATTTTCAGAATAGCTGTAATTATTGTATATAATATTTAAATTTAAAATCCGCTTAATATAGGTACTTTTTAACCGACTTCAAAAAAAGGTGGAGGATCTCAATTCGTCAGAATAGTTTTTTTTATGAATGTACCATATTTTCAGATTTCTATAATTCTTTTTTGTAAAAAATGGGGTACCTCAAGGGTAGTCCCATATAAATTTGATCAAGTTCTGATAATGGAATCAATGAGAAAACTTCAAATTCTTTACTTTTGGAGACAACTCTTATTTAAAGAATTCTCTTCCCCAACCACAAATAACAAATATAGCTTAAAGTAGAATATGATTAAATCTTGAGTTCAATATTTTATTTTTCTCTTTATCGATTGTTTTACTGATTACAGCCAAGTAAAAACAAAGTAAAATATAGCAATAAATTTAAAAAAAATGTATTTTCATAAATATCTAAAAAATGTCCAAAACTACTAGTCTTCGATGATGATTAATGAATGACTTAAAATAATTATACAGTTTTCTTTTTCATTATGATGTTTCAATCAAGTGATTAATTAATGATATATTAATTAAAACCTGTCAGACCAACGGAGTTGTTTCCAAAATCAATCGGTACCACCGGGCTTGTTGGTTGCACCATGACACAGCACCCTTAAGATGACTCAATAAATACAAGTATAATTATTACTGACTGCTTCCATGTTGTTTTAATTAAGTATTTTTTAAAGCATGCACAAGATAATATCATGAAAATGCAGAAAAATATAAAAGACTATTCCAGTCACCCAATCCAAAATTATAACTTCGTAATTTACTTAATTTCTACTTAGTATTAAAATAATTTTTTTTGTGTGTTGTTTTATCTTATCATCAGAGATAAAATAGGTACCTTATTAAGTTATTTTATAAATTACAGTATTAAGGAACACAACCTGCCATCTATGAGCAGATGATCCAATCCATGCCGCATAAAAAATTAAAGTGTTCTGTTGAATCCTCATAATTGATTTCTCGTTACTTGTTTGATGAATGCTGCTCGGTAAGAGGTGCGGAATTTTTTATTCAGTGGCGTATCTTAAAAAAGGACTAAAATCTTTCAATACAAATAATATGGAGTGTCACAAAACAGTGGCTTATCGCTATTTTGGAATTTGAATTACTTCTACTCTACAAACGAAGTGAATTATAAATTTATAAAAATTATAGTAGATGGAATATCAAAATTATTTTCATTTATAGATGATGAAAACAGTGAATTTGTGGTTTATTTATTTATTTAATCAAGTAAATAAATCTGCCTTTTTTGTGAAAATGTAATAAAAACGATCAAATTAACTAGGCTAATTTTTAAAACATTAGTGTTCGTCTGAAACTGACTTATTATGGATAATTAATCGCTTGTTGGCAACTGAAATATTCGAAAGAACCTTCATCCTTTATCTGACGGGTTCTAACCTGTCCAAAAACAAGAGGTGCATAATGTAGATGAGTCATTTGTTTTTGATAACCGCATTTTGATCATCCAAAATAATAATTAAATGTATTCGATCTTTGTTTATGTTTTATAGCACATAAATATAAGTCCCTCATCTGACTGCAAAAACTGTCACGTCGTTTTGCTTGCTATTTGTAGTTGGATACAGGGAAGAGGGTTAAATAACATGTACTATGTCCCGGTGGTGAGACTTGTCGTATGGCCTGTCAAATTCAAAGTAAAGTTGCTTATTAATGGATTTTTCGTTTTTACTGGAAAATATGTTTCTAACAATAAAACATCATTTTTTCTTTCGTTTTTTTGCTACTTCCGATGTAGGAATTTTGGGATACAGATTAAAATCGTTATTTTTCTGAATCTAAGATGATATTGCAAGCATTTTTTGTGTAGACTAAAGAGTTGATAAGCAACAAAAGTAACCTGGCAAAAATCGGGACAAACAGGCTAAAAGCGGTTTAATTGGAAGTTGTTTTCCATTATTCACACCCGGTTTTCGAGAAAATATATCAAATTATGGCGAAAGAGGTAAATCTACTGAATAAAAAATACTATTAACCAAAATGTCTCTATTAGTAAATTACAAGAAAGAAGTGTACACAATAAATTCAATGTTGAGTGTTATACGGATCTGTCCTAGGTCTATTTTTTAACCTAACGTCTATCATCAGATGAACTGAGAAATTTATGAAATATAAATTGAGTTTTTGATTAATTTGAGAAATTATTTTCAAATATCCTATAGTCTTTAACACAATTTTGCTTGATTCTGAGTCTTTCTCTTTTAAAGAAGCGCTAAAAAATTAAATTCTCTATTTAATGAATTATTTTAATTAGACTATTGACATTCGTGGAGGTACCTACTTTAAAGCATTTCTCACACTATTATAGTGCTGTATATTTTCTACCATTTTTGGTCTTAAATATTTTTATAATCTGACATGCAAATTTAGTTAAAATTCTTTAAAACTTTCTTAATCCTATTTTGAACGGATTATATTTGACAAGGCGGTAATGGGATTTGACACAAGAACTAGGATTTTTTTCCTACCTGAACGAGAAGACAATTGAGGGTCCAGTAGCTGAAACACCTTTGTTGGCACTATATTTAAAAATATAATGGATAAATATCTACTGTAAATGACTTGTTTATAGTAAAAGAGGATTTCTATAGAATTTGGGATTTTTTTTGAAGTAAACCGATTTTTTTGAGGAAAAAATATGTGCTTTATTTGTTTATTTTTAATTTATTTACTGTTTCATAGTAATGATATTTTATTTTTAGTAATTACTGTTAAAACTGGTAGGAGTATTCGAAAGAAAAAATAATCCTACACGATAAACAAAAAAATTTGGTTCCATCAAATTTTTCTTTTAATTTTACTGGTAACTGCACCAAAAGATGAAAAAATTTGATTTTCCAAAACATATGTTGTGTATTTAATGAAAAAGTTTTAGTGACCAATATTATTCCCTTATTTACATTATTATTAAAACTTCATATCAAAGAAAGGCAGGTTTACTCATCAAAATAGAATCTGGTTAAATTTACAAACTAGTAGTAATATTGTTTTGGTCTCTATTATCCATTCTACATCTGCACAAAATTATTAAAACACAATTCTCTGCACAAAACTTTTACTTGGCAAACATAAGTGGCCAAAGTTCTGGTCCAGTCCACGCTTAACTGTTTATACAGGGAAAAAATTATCGCAATCTATAATTAAAAATTTTATCAGTGCGTTATTGAGCACTGGAATATTTAAATCAGCACTTTCAACAAAAAATTCCATACTGGCGCGTATAGCCCATCCACTTTGAACGCATATTATTTATATAAGCCGTTGTTGAACACATGATCGTCGGCTACCGGCGTTACGCCTACGGCCCGTCCAAACTGCTCACCGTGTTACGCCCGACCGAGGTCTGAAACCTTTTTATAGCCATAGTAGTTGTGAGCTTTCATTCGGACACCGAACGGATTTCTCTTTCTTTCAATTCTGCTGTGAGCGTGTGAAGTTTAGCGACTCTTTATTTTGATTTTGCCTTATATATGTCAACGTCCTGCTTAATTTATGTTTTGGGCTTTTAGCGTGATGACAATATTTAGATTTAATAAAATAAAATGTTTTTTTATAGTTTTTGATATGTCTATTAAATTTAATAAATCTTTGATGTAGGGTTACTGTTCTACGTGACTATAGCTATCTCTTAAAGAGTATTTGATAAATTATTCAAGAATTTGGTAACGTTTATTAATTTCTGCAGTTTTTTTGGTTTTATTCTGTAATAAAACTATTGATGTGTCTATTTTTTCATTTAATTTAATTATTTAAAATTAATTCAGATGTCTTGGTAGGATTCCCCACTCGACCATTCACTGTTGGGTACTGATTAACAGTGCTGTTCCTAAAGTGGCGCTCGGAAACAGTAACAAAACCTACACAGAACACGATGCTAATAACCGTAGCAGTTGATGCCGATGATAAAAAAAGTTACTGTTCTAACTGACTTATCCTAAGGATTATGGTTTAACGTCATCAAAAATACATAATTTAAAATTAACTATTTGAGGCAATACTCTCCACATCTCAGCAAATGTGCTTGTATAGTAATTTACAGTACTTTTGACACCTCCCCTAGGTGGGTGTCTCATTTGTTTTTATTTATTGCCCACTTGACCATTCACTGTTGGGTTCTACCTTACAGTGCCATTTTTAAAGTGGCGCTGGGAAACAGTGACAAAGCGTACATAGAACACAAGGCTAATAACCATGGCAGTTGATGCCGGTGGCACAGACATATTTTTGTACCCCATTTAAATTATTGTGCGACTAGATCGTATGTATTTGCAGAATGAGTTGTAGCGATTGAAAAAGTTTCAAAATAAAGGCATTAAGATGATACTAAGCTGTTCGCGAATGGAACTAATCAATTTAATATTAAATGTGCTTCAGATGTTGCCTGTAGGAACATGTGTACTATTTTAATTCCTACTTTTAATGTTTAAGATTAAATCAGGTATCTCCCCAGTATATTTAATAAATATTTTAGGTTATTATCACGATGTTTATGAAAGTGATACAAAAAATATGGAAAATAAACACAAAATTCAATTTTGAAGCTTTTAATAAATAGCCTAAATATATCAAATGCTCTTCTGCTTTACTTCTGAATATGTTTTGTAAAATTTTATGTTATTTAAAATTAATGGAGGAGACATGTAACAAACAAATCCTTTAAATGTATCAAATAAATAATAAATTGAATCTTAGGAAAAAAATATTTATTTGAGTTAAAAGAATAATTATTGTATGTGATTTTAAAACTAGAATTATACTCCGCAGTTTAATAAATCCCTCCTTTTAATCCTATTTTAAATAAGATTTTTTTCAGAATCAATAAGCATTATCATCTTATAAAATTTGATTTTCAATTTGTTATCGTTTTTGTTTATTAGTTCAATATTTTAACCCCCTTTATCCACCCATTTCTATTCAGAATTAATAGGCTTCGTTCTCTTATACTACTTACTCTTCACAGACTACTGTGTGAAGAGTATAATAATTATAATAATAATCATTAACGTGTGGGTTACTGTTCTACGTGACTATAGCTATCTCTTGGATAATATTTATTATATTCAAGAATTTGGTAACTTTTTCTTTTTTACGGCTTTATTCGTTTGATAATATGATTGATAAAACTATTGATGCGTCTACTAAATTTTAAAATAATAGACAATAATGTGTGGGTTACTGTTCTACGTGACTATAGCTATCTCTTAAAGAAAATGTTACTGTTTTATAGCTATATCTCTTGGAGAATATTTAGTATTTGGATTTTGTTTTATTCTATTCTACGGACTTTGTTTGATAATGTGATAAAACTATTAAAGCGTTTATTAAATTTTAAAATAGTAGTACTTAATGTGTGGGTTACTGTTCTACGTGACTATAGCTATCTCTAAAAGAATATTTGTTAGAATTTGGTAATATGGGTGATAAAAATGTGTAATGTTAAATTACATCAAATTATAGTTAACAAATAGATGTGGTCATAAAAAGAGAAAAAAATTATACGAAGTATTAGTTAAATTTGGGCCATATGAAGATTAGAATGGCTTTATAATTTTTTTTCAAATTAATATGTTTTATTTCTAGTTATATAATTTAATAAACACATATTTATTTTTCAATTTTAATGTATTTAAATTGATTAATCAACATGAATTTGTTGCCAATGTCATAAATTAGTAGGTACTGTATTCAAAAATGTAAATAATAGAATTGTTATTGTAAGTCCTGAATTAGATATACAATAATTCAAAAATGTATAGGCTTTGATGCCAGGATTATTATGAACAAAAGAGCAATATTCAATATTGCTAATTAGCAGTGTCAAAGTAAAATTTAAAAGTACAAAATTGACAGTTCAAATAAACTTTTACAGTTTTTGAACATTTAGATTATCGTTTAATGGAATATAATAGAAAAAATCATTGTAAGATTGTCATATTCCAAAGCAAAAATTGTTTTATAGCAAAATTGTTGTAGTGCATTAAACGTGTGTTGAAGTAGTACAGAATCGGAGTCAGGACAACAGAACACCATTTTGAAAATTTTGATAATCAAGTGATACAAATTTTAAGAGGGAGGTATCCGCAGATCTGAGTCTTTAGTGGTTTTCCGAAAGGAATATTAAAGAGTTTTTTAAAAATTTAGCAGAAATATACAAGAAAACTTTCAGAAAGTTAATTCATAGGGCTTAAACAGTATTCTAAATTTTATTTAGGACAGAACTTGACATACAATGTAAAGATTTATATTAGCGTTTAATGAATTATAGGCATAGTTTTAAATTTTAATAATTGATTTAATTTCATAAAGGTTCAGACGCAGTAAGTCACTCTCATTATTAGCAGTTGTAAATGCTATTAAAATATTTGTAGACCATTTGTAAAGAGTTTCAGATTCTACTACTACTTCTACTAAGATACAATAATATATAAATTTATAAATACAATATAATGTGTAAATAAACATTTAATTTGTCAGTTTAAAGTTTCTGTTTCAACTGACTATTGACAAGTCATAACATTTATAAACCTAATCAAGACAAATACCAGAAGTACTTCATATAAAATGGAGCAGCAGGTCGACAGTTTAACAATTGAATTGCTAACATATGGACGGAAATAGATTTACCGGACTATTTTAAATGACATTGTAAATATTCCTATAGCTAGGAGCTATTTGTTTATTTATTTATTTGTTAATGTATAATGAAACCATTGATGTGTCAATTAGTTTTAGAATAATTGTTATTGTTGCAATCTTTATTATGTTTATAGCAGGAAGTTTTTTTTTTCACGGATTTTAGACAATAGGTATTTAAGTTAATATTATAATTGTCTGTTTTATATTGTGTCGATTAGATCACTGTACTATTTTCGCTGTAGAAAAATATATAATAGGTTTTTTATTTAATAGGATTGACGGAGTAGTTCTAGTAGTTTGTTAGAAATGAAGATAACAAAACAAGGCTTATATTTAAATCCAGTTAAAATACATCCATTCATTTTCTTATACATATCGTTACACAAGAAAAATTATTATTAAATATTAATTAGAATTATTAACAGAAGCATACATTTTTTATCCATACCTATTGAATTTTTAAATATATTTAAATTTTACACATGTAGGTACAATGAAAATATTTGTAAACATCTCTTATAATTAAGATTATTTTTTTTATTTTAAATGTATTTGTCGAATTTGTAGAAAAAAAAAACAAAATTATCTTAATTTGAACAATTAATTTAACAATAATTATTTCAATTTAAACGTTTTATATATTTTGATTCTGTAAATGTTGCTATCTCTAGAGTATTCTATTAAATCGGTAAAATATTGAAATTATAAACAAATTATAAATATAAATTTGAAAATATTGACAACTATTACTTTAAAATTGTCAATAAAACGTTGAGTATCAAATATTTATAAACAAATTGCATATTCAAACAAGACTGGGTTTGTGTTCTGTGTGACTATTGAAATCTTTTCAGTTTGTTACCCAAACAAAAGCTGTTGACATAATTGAATTACAAAAAAAATTCATTGAAACGTTAAATTATCACTTATTAAAAACTATTAACCACTTCAAAAACTGATTAAATAAATTATAAACGCAGTTTCAAAGGAATTAAACTGAAAAATTACCATTTTTTAAGGTTATAATACTGAAAAGACACGCTCACACAAACACAAAAAATATAACAAATGCACTAACCTGTATATTTGCAGCGCCGATTCTTGTAAAAACTATCTAATTAACCGTCAAGTTGTCTATAACAAAGTGGCTGTGATAGTTGACTTTTGCTTCTGTACCAAACTATGGCTGGTAGCTCAATGATTCTAACAAGTAGTGAGTAGAATGGGAAACCATGGTACCCCTCCCGCGACACCACTAGCACAGCCTACCGAGATGTGCACCTTACGAACTTATGACATTAAGGTGAAGTTGCCAGGTAGGAGAGAACCAGAAGTCACCCGACTGGTAAGGGATTATGGGTCTTATAAAGACTTGGTTTAAGAGGATGACATTGTTGGCTTTTGATTGAGTTTTTAAAATAATTCAGAATAATTATGGTAGGTAGGCACTTTATTTTGCGCCTTATGGATTTGTATTCTGATGCATGTGGGACGGACGCTTTTGGTGGGACCTTCTTCGGTGAAAATGGACTTAATTATGCAGTGTAGAAAGGGTTACCACTACCGAAAAAATATTTTTCATATACCACTAAATAAATCACTATGTTTAGGGCTATTATTATAGTTAAAAACTATAGGATTTAAAAAATGTAAAATACAATAATGAACAGGTTCAGACAGGTTCTAAAATAATTTTGTGGAATAGAATAGAATACTTTATTTAATAATGTTGTTTATAATTATGCAAACGAAAGCATTTTGTTTTAAATTATAAAAAAATTATAGTCTAGATATAAGTTCAAAAATAAGATTAAAACTTTTGTAAATCTCTTGTAAATATCTTGCAATTCTCTTGTAAATTTCTTATAAATCTCTTGTAAATTTCTTGTAAATCTCTTGTAAATCTCTTGTAAATCTCTTGTAAATCTCTTGTAAATCTCTTGTAAATCTCTTGTAAATCTCTTGTAAATCTCTTGTAAATCTCTTGTAAATCTCTTGTAAATCTCTAGAGTAAATTATAAAACGTGTAAAATATTAACTCTTTAATTCTTAAAACAATAATTTCATCTTATATACAATGTGTTCCATAAAGACCTGACTATCTCTCTTATCTAATAAACATATATATCCGAAAACGCCTTCGAAGAGGGTTGAAATTTACCACTTTTTTAACTATATTTCAAAAACTTACTAAGAGATTTAAATAAAATTTTAAGAGAATATTAAGAGTATTAAATTACATAATTTAAGTCTACTTTCCAAAATTTTACATATGTGTAAAGGGGTAAATAAGGGTAGAGGGGGTTAATCATTTTTCCTCATCTTTTAATTTGTTAATTTTTTGAAAAATAAAATTGAAATTATTATTTTTTAGTTAATTTTACATTAAAAAGGTTCTTTTAGCAATTGTCCAAAAAATCAAACTGTTTATTATAGTCAGACTTTCATAATCATTTCAAATTGCTTACCTTTTTAAAGTGAGTCAAATTGAAGAAACTATAATTATTATTCTTTAACTGAAAACATTTAGTGAAAGAAAAATTAAAATAACGGCAATATTTTAGAACAATAAATAAATCTACAGAGAGAAATATTCAATATGTTCCCCATTTTGATGAATACACAAATTTATTCTTTTTTCTTTGAAGTGATTCCTGGGTATTTTTTTAGTTTATTAAAAGTATTTATTATTTTTTCCCTTAATAATTCTAATGTATGCAGTTTTGTAGAATAAAGTTTTGTTTAACATAATTTCATAGCATGAAATCTAAAGGTGTCCGGTAGGGTGACCTAGGGGGACAATTCAACCTCGTGGAAAATGTTCACTCAACTAAAACATTAAAATAGTATATAGTAAACGACTAAAGTTGCACTTTTTATTCCGAGGCCCAAAGTGGCTTTTTTGACTTACTATTAGCCCTAGAAAGTCTTTATGAAACATCCTGTGTAAGTAAAGATAGTAAGGATATACTAGATCTTTAGATAATCTGCTAGAAGAAAAATAAAAGGTCATCAAGGGAGTGATGAAGAAAATTGGAAGTATTAACAAGAGATCTAGCAGAACTGGAAGAAATAATAACATATAAACTGCGAAATTGTTAGGGATATAAGGTAGATAGAAAAAAACACATCGCTAAAGCAACTGAAGGAAGCAGTTGGTAAGAAAAGAAGAAAATGCAAGGCAGCCAGGAATACATTCAGATAGAAATACATTCAGAATACGATGAGAATTTTATGGAAAAATAGTTGCGGAAGAGAAACCTTTAAACTCGAGAAAAGTTGTGAAAAGCAAAGACTATTGTAGTGTATATACCATTGAAACAGATTACTATTATTAGACAATATTTTCTGAGTCATCTACCACTTAATTTTGAAAATGATTTACTTAAATTAAGTGTTAAATTAAAACATATTTTCCTTAACTTTCAAAATAAGAAATCTACCCTAATCAAAATATATGCGCTAATGTTTTATGTAAATGATATATGATATATTTTCTAGTATTCTTTTTAAATCATTTATTACTTGGTCCACAAATCATTTTTTATCCTTTTTGATCCTTATCCTACCTTATTTTCTTCATTCATTTTATTTTTAATTTTTTGATTTCTCATTCAAAGATTGGTAATTTGATTATCCTTTCAATAATTTTATATTCTCTTTTTATTTTAATCTTAGCTTTACTATAGAAACTTGCAATTTTTTTTAATTATTTAATTATGGTATCTGTTTTGAAGGATCAAAAATTAAAAACATCTGTTGAACTAGTATCAGGCAATGTAAAAACAAATGGAAATAAGTTTTCTCAAATGCTAAAAAATAATTTGCATCTGACTCTCGAACAAAGTAGTAAAATTTACATACAAATGCAGCATAAAACTTTGAGAAAACATTTACACAGTAGCGTCTTTGAATGTCATTTACATGGCCCATACATAAACAGTTATTAATATTTATGAAATAACGTCATTTATTTTTTAATTTGCATATCTACCTAGGAAAAAACGAGTGTTAATTTAAAAATTTATTTTAATGATCGACTATTATTTATTAACCAATTAATTTAGCTTCCGTTAATGGTTTATTCAAGTTTGAAGTATTTATATGATAAATGTTTCTTAAAATGTTACTCTATGAGTAATCAAAAAAGTAATGTTTACTAGCATCTACTTTTCGATCCAGTTATAATATTTTAAATACAAAAAATCATCAGGCTCATCAGGTAATTTGAGCATTCGAACCATATACATGAAAGTATTTTACCACCCACATAATTTTTTCAAATTATTTTCCATGTTTTAAAAAAAAATAAAAATAAAGAAAATAATAAAGATTTGTGAAGAATAGTGAAGGATATTGACGTATTAGTACAAAAAACATACTTACTGAAAGTATTGAAATTCTAACGCGTAAAAAAGAATTGATTGAAGCCTTTAATACATATGAATTTCTCCAGAGTAGGAGAGAAATTGGCTTCAAAAATAGTTCTTGTAGTATCGCCCAAACCTAAAAAAAGCTACACAATACAATCATTCTTTTAAGAACATGTATATACTCGTATAATTGAAGTAAAAAAAATTAAAATAAATATTAAGTTAAGTTAGTTAAGAAAATAGTAAGAGATTTCAATTTCCTTTAGTCATTTAGATATTTAATTAAATATTTGAAACAAACACTTTTCCCACTGACTTATAGAATCATTGGTTATTTCAAGTTCATAAAAAAGGACCCAAAAATAAAATGAGTAACTACAGACTTTCTCAAAAATTGTGGAAGAAGTTTTAAAAAATAGACTAGCTAAATACATAGATAAATAAAATATTATAAGTTCAAAGCAATATTAATTTCAAACAGGCTTATCTACGATTGTGCTGACATCTTACAAATATGATATGAAGTAATATAGATAACAGCGTTTCAAAGATCGGTATTTTTCTTGACCTGGCTAAGATCTTCGACACTGTGTCAGAGGTAAATCTTTAATCCTTTTTTGTAGTAATATAAGTAAAAGGGTTTAGGCAGTAAAAATAATAACTATAAAATATGGTGTCCCTCGAGGAACTGAACCTATTTTTTGTCATATATTTTTTGCATGATATATGCCCTCTATGACTGGACTAAAATTATTTTATTAAAGGAAAACTGTACAATGGAATAATAATAACAAAATAAACGTGATTTTTATGTGGCGCTGCAAATCAATGAAATCAAAAGTAATGGTACTAATGTTTTTAGTACCATATTACTGTTATTTAATTACCTAAATGAAATGTTAATATAAGTATTTAAAATTTTAAATTGAAGCCATACAAAATTTTAATAATATAATGAAAATCTTTTTTTAATGACTTTTGAGTAAACATAAACTGCTAAATGGAATACACAGATTTATGAGCAAATTTTAAATTAAGTAAGTAGTAAACATAAAAGATAAATGATAATTTAAAGTTATGTGAACAGGACTCAAAAATGTATATCCGTTTTAAAAAGCAAATGTATTTGGCAGCAAGAAAAATAACTATACTTCCCTTATTCGAAAGACGATTCAAAATATGCTGAAGGTGACACCGATATAGGAATTTGAAATGTTATTCACCAAGACCACAATTCCTGTTGGTGAGATCTACAGAAAAGTTTAGACTAATCAAAAATGTACATTTAGAGTAGATACAATAATTACCATAACAATAATTCCTGTTGGATTTTTTAATACACACATGTAGGCGTAGGGTAGGCTTTTTTTAGTTTTGATGGAGGTACCTTGCCAAATTTTTGTTACTTTATAAAGTTGTTACATAAACATTTATACAACTATTCTATGCAATATTTCAGCTAATAAAATTGAATTGCTTTATAGTGATTCTATTTTGTTGCTTTGGATCACCTTTACAACTT
Organism: Psylliodes chrysocephalus; assembly: GCA_927349885.1. Lineage (NCBI taxonomy): Eukaryota > Metazoa > Arthropoda > Insecta > Coleoptera > Chrysomelidae > Psylliodes > Psylliodes chrysocephalus. The sequence continues at coordinate 481,022 of OV651830.1, read as the reverse complement.
TTTGGTTATACAAATACAACTGTATCTTAAGCTCATAATAACGCTTTAAAAAATAGTTATATAAATATTCGTGTGAGATAATTCCTCTTCTAATGAAAACTCTAAAATAATTGTAATATGTAGTGTCGAAATACACTTCTGCAAATCAGAAAACTATATAATACTATTATAAATCAATAATTTTATTTAAGAATAGTATTATCTCTTTAAAAATATTTATAAAAAAATTTGGTTACTACCTACACCATATTATTTTGTATTTTATGTTTGTTCAACTACTTCCCATACCATTTGTATGTGAGTGTATGGTCTGAAAATGTCAGATTTAAATAAGTGAAGAAATATAAAAAAATAAGTGGTACCTGCTTTTCAGAGAACAGTAAAAAATATTAGCAAAACATTTTGATGTTTTGTTTAGACAATAAAGAAAAATATCATTCAGCCAGATAATCATGCCCCAATACTAAAAACCATGTTAAACTTACTTATTCTAGCAATATTATAATTTATACTTACTCTGTAAAAACAAATCTAATCATTTCAATCTCAAATACTTAAATTGCAAACGATTTAGTAGCATTATGTTATATTTTTAGACATACAGTGTAGCAATTTGTATTTATTATACAACAAACCATGTTAAACTTGTTCTGTACAGCTTAATTATTGTATCACAATTATATTTATTTGAATAATATTTTATAAATATGATTCTGTCTTAAAATAACTTTCTAATACTTTTGAATAGCCGCTATATTTAACAAAAATCTAAGACAGTTCTAAAGCTAAATCTATTATTGGTTTAACTAGTTAATATAAGACAAAATAAAGATGTTTATCATTAGTAAAACTAGTTTAATTTTTGTTTCACACTGAAATATGAATCAAACTCGAGGCACTTAAAAATTTAGTATTTTATGTGCTATATAGTTAACAGTAATTCTTGCTGCGCATCCAAAAACTTCTTTATTGTGGGACATACATTATGTCTAAACCGCGTTATAGATATATCATTTTACTAGTATCTCCATGAATTTACCTTTATGAATAATCTAGAACTAATTTCTTTTCAACAGATACATTTAAAAAACCAAAATGTTACTGATTTTGATATGCAATATAACCTCAAAATTAAAAGTTTATTTAAAGTATGTGTAAATGTGTAGTAACTGTCCAGTAACTGCATTCAACAAATCTTATACAATTTACAAATGAACCAAATAGTTCTGTAATTCTGCGCCCATTTTAGATTTATTACTGTTGAAAGAATGCCCCGAAAATGTTCTTAGCTAATATTTTATAAATTTTGTTCTGTAAACATTTTTTCGGCTTTTTTAAAATATTAAATTGTTACTTGGGCTGTCAAATAAATAAGTACAAATTTGCAGCTCTTCTTTTCTATATTAAAACCCAAAAGTATTCAACTTATTACCTAATTTCGTCTTTTTACATAAGTACTTATCTGTAACATTTGTCTATTGCAATGAAATGCTTTATATCCCTGTATATCTTGTGCTTTGGTTTCTCTATCCTCTATCCCAATAGTTAAATATTTTTGCTTTGTAGTGCCACATTTAAAATTTGACATCAATAAATTTTCTCTCTTGCAAGAATAGTTTTATTTTTAGTCCTTATTTTTTCGCTTCTACTTTATTATCAGAATTCGACGATTATAACTCGTATTATATTAGATAATATAAATATTTTGTATTATATTCATCTGAATTACTCATTTAGAATATTAATTTTCGTTTTCCTTCAGATTTACTGTAGTTGATTGGCTATTAAAACTTTAATAGTGTAATTATATTTTCTAAATCAAAATATCAAAATCCTGACTTTCTGTAATGGCTATAATCTTCAAATTATCTACTATAAACTTCTTCCTACATAAAAACGGTATATTTCCTTATAAAATAGATTTAATACTGTCAGTTTAAACCCACGCTATTCACTTATTTAATTTTGCGTTTCCATTTGCTGTATAACAAAGATATTCCTAATCTTGAGTACAATACTATCGCAACATTTGATGATATACTGCAATCCTGACTATTGGAAAAAATCACGAAGATGCCAATAGAAATTGCAAAAATCTATAGACCAGATTAACACCTGGATGAAAACATGGCGAATTAAATTGAATAAAGGCAAGTCTGTCCATATTAATTTTTGCAATAAACAAAATTTCCATAAGAATAAATTGGACTTCTCTGGAAGATCCATATTAAAAAGAAACATGAATCGCTTGGTATGAAATACAGAAGAATATATAGGTGGGATTTAAAAAAAAATGGTTGTGAAACAAAAATCCACTGAAAAGTCTTTTAAGAATGAGTTGGCATGTGCCATAAGAAAAATTTGTCTGTTGAGCCACCACCGACGTTGATATTTCTGAATTTTCACCAATAACTCCTTTTTTGACTGACGCTACCATTTCAATAACTGCAAATAATTTGTTACGTTAACTGTTCTTCAAGAAAATGAGCCAGACAATCTGGAATTATGTACTGCCATTCGCTGTTTCACAGCCAACTCCAATTATGAGTTTTCTCTATTAGATCCTCGTATTAGTGTAGAAAAAATGTACATTATTAAATTAATAAAAAAATCATCGGATTTTTCTGCATAGATAATGAACATCTGGCATGTTTTAATTGCTTGTTCGTGTTTAATTCAAATTCACAATTATTATTAGTGGTTATAATAGTTTTAAGTAGTTGCAAAACTCTAGGTTACTGTTACTAATCATTCGATAAATACAATAATAACGATAATTGATCTATTAGTATTCATTTGATAATATTAAAAAAAATTGACTTTCTAAAACAAGTGCCCATTTTATGCGAAGGCGGTTTCTAAGGGCAATAAATCATTGTATTGGTACATTTTTAATAAGTTTAATATCTACCTAGCCGCCGTTACTTATGATTATGATATTATTCGGGTTTGTTAACGTTCTTAATGGATTATGTACGTTATAAAAAAGAGAACTAGTAATCGAAAATAACCCAGAATAGAAAATAGCATTTATATTGATGTATCTGCATATGTACAAAAGTAATGAAATATTACATAAATACAGGCTGCCCAGCAACGATATATGTAATCTTTGTAAAAGCACTGAATTATTTAGGAACATTATTTTCTTAAATAAATATAATATTCTATTCGGAGCCAACGAATTGTTGCAATACGACAAAAATGGGCTCAAAACAATAACAAATACTTCTACAAAAAATAAACTTACAAACTGCAATATTTGGGGCAGATATTATCACAACCTTCGTCCATATTACCAAATATAAAAGGATTTTGAAGTTTCACGATATAGATTCATGATCTGGAATCGCTACTGGGGATCTTCTACAAAGAGGATCTCCACAGAGAAAATATTGCCTCGTCGTGAAAGCCCTGTGTGTCTCCTATAATACCTTTATAACCAAACCAACGAATCAAATGCTTGAGATAAAGGAATCTCCTTAAGAACTGAGATCAACTCTTTAAGGACTAATAAATCTTCTTCATCGCTAGAAACTACATATTATGATGAAATCCAGCAAAGGATCTCGCGCTCTAAATAGCTTCCAGAATCTAGCTCAAATAAATTAAATGTGCGTATCACTGATGATACAAAAGTTGTGCAAGATATTTTTATACGTGTCGGCAGAATACATAATACAAAACCTCGACACATAAAAAAAATTAGTAACTTATGAACGACCCACCAATCTATTTAGCAAACTTCATAAAAATGTAGACAGAAATTTGGCCAATGCCTATCTTACTTTTTTCTCTATTTCATAGTTAGAGATTCTAGATTTTGGACCACTTTTGAATCAGCATTTATTAATATAACCAATATAGAATAAAGGAGGATAATAAAAGTGCGTCCCTTCGCATTACATTTTTACGTCATATTTCAAACCAAAGCTAGTGAAGCTGATTAGTTTTGGTGAGAACAATGAACAATTGCCTTTTTTTTAAATAGTACGACTCTGAGTCGCCATCTTGATAACACTTTTTCGTCTATGTCATATCGCAAATAGTGTTTATGTTCTCTCTACTTCATTCTGTCTCATGATTTTTTAACCGCAGAATATTTTAATTCAATATCGAATTAATAACAGAAGAGTAGATATTTGGTAATCGGATTAAGGAACAATTTTCTCGAAATTTTTGTGGAATTCTTTAATAAAACTTTATAACCCTCGAATTTAACAACTTTTTTTCGTATTAACGGCAAAACCAAAAGAAAATATACCTTTATTATCGCAAATTGCCGCCTTATCTTCATATCCCAAGTTATATTTCCCACTGTGAAGCCCATAGTCGAGTCGCAGAGAGAGAAAAAAAACACAGATATTGCCCCGGAGTCATCCGCCATATAACTAAACGCTTCTACAGTAAACCATATTCAGCCGCCGAAGAAATATGTGATTCATCTTGAGAACTTCCCAGGGCCATAGGTGGAATGCTGGGAAAGACCCTCTGGGCTTTTAGTAGCGAGGAGCTGCCCTTACTGCCGCGGTCCTGCAGTTCAGGGGTCAACTTATAGCCCGGTTCCATTTTGAGAAAATTGCATTCAAAACAGTATGTTACATTAAGCAAACAAATAAAAATAAAAATGATCTTACAACTAAAAATTATATTGGAAACTATAGAAAATTTTGCTGAAACAAATACTTAGACAGACCCTGTATATTGGATCTATATGGTAACCGTTTTAGATATATCAGCACTGATCCAACCAACCAGCCTTCTCGATAAACAGGGTATCAAAATAATATTAAAAAGCATTTGTGGAAATGGATGTAAAAAAGTCTATTATACTGTTTATACGAAAGTAGGATTGTAGTAGATATGTTAAACGTATACCTTATTCATTGTATTCCACAAATAAATATATTAAATCACAAGAAGAATAAATAAATATATCTAGAGATTTGACAATTAGTAATCTATATGAAAATATAGGTTATAATAAAAGCGTCACTTAAAATTAAAAAAAAAATCAGAAAAAATAGGAAAATAATTTAATTTGTAACAGGATAATGTTAAAATAATCTAATAATTCTTGTATTTTCTGATTATACAATTTTTTTATAAGATTGCGATTTGGACAAATTTTTAAAAATACTTTGAATACAGATATTTTCCAAAATACTGCTTTAGTGATCAAGTAATTCTAATATGCGCAACGAGTAATTTTTTTTTTAAATACCATTTTCAAGTCAAAATTCGAGAGACGCTAAAATGGTGGTTCCCACCTTATCGATACTGAGGTTCACAAGGGTAAACTCGTAGAGTAACAAAAACGAGAAATGATTTAACTTGGAACGAAAGACCGAAAGCCGATAGTAGTATTAGGACGTTGAATTTTTTGGTTGGCGAAGCATTGGCATTAATTAGGTTAAATCATGTGATGATTTCCATAAGCCTTGATTTTTAAAACCATTCTATATCGCCTTTTGATTAGGGTTTACAAACTTGTTTGAGCAATTTATCCAATAATAATTGGCCCCTTTACCTCTTAAACCTGCTCATGTAAAATATTTGGGCTCCTTACTTTGCCTTTATATAATATTAATAAAGGACAGTATTACAACTATGTTAAAAGAAATAAATTGGCTTTCAATTCAGAATTATGTTCAGTACATGACTGATATTTATTTATAAAATAAAATGACATAGTACCATCGCATCAGATCTATTAGAAAAAATTCAATATAATTCGAAATGTCACAACTAAAATACAAGAAGCCAATCTGTCTTTTATGTATGGCAAGCCATCACTAAAAGTTCCCAAAATACAATTTTTATTAAAGGTTTAAAAAATTTAATAGACTGCCTACAGAAATTAAAAAAAAAAACAATAAATGTATTCAAAAGTAACCCCAAACAATACTTGATAAATAAACGGGACGGATAAACTTTCTTGTGATAATACTCTTTAATCCTGCCCTTTTTAAGTATTTCCCTTAATTTATTGTTATATATTACCTCTCGTTTTACCCGCATTTATTATAAATTATTTCTATTTTGAGATCATGTACTTTATTTTAAAAAATTACTTGATGTTATATTACTACTTACGACGATAGGTTATAGCAACTTATAGCCACAAAACTATTTTTGTGTTAAAGTAGATTCATAGAGAGCAATGTAATTTACAAAGGCCTTCTTTCAACATACAAATAAATGACAACTTTATAATTAAAATAAAAATCACAACAAAATACCTCGGTACCAAGGTAAGAAGATTCATTTTAAAATTTTATTTATTGCGGAAATTTATGACTAGAAATTTACTAATTATTATTTACAATTCGCTGGTTGAATATGTAATCCAAAATCGTATAATAAACATTTTCTACAAAAAAACCAGCATTATATTCTACCTTTGTATAAGAACAATATATTATCTATCTTGCTGTACCTTTATGCAAAGCCTAAATTGAGATATACTACAAATTATTTGCAATAAATATCAAAAGAAGTATACATTTTTAAATAATTTGACATTTAAGAGCCATTCACACATCACAGTTGACATCTTGATACTTGACAGGTACAGCCAAGCATTATTCTGAATTTTGCCAAATAAAATGGCCGGTTAATTATTCTATGGGGTTGCGACAGAGAGCCAATAAATTTGATGAAGGTGTTTTTGTGGCTAGGGGCGAAATAGTAGTACGCTTAAGTTAGCACCACCATAAAAAAGTAATTTTTAAAAAATTGCTTATATATTTTTCATAAATTGGCAGGCTTGGCTACTAATTTCGAATAAAAATAGCCTTCAAAATGGCTATAAGGTCGCAACTCGCCTTAGATATTTCACCCTTACTATCAACAGCTGTTGTTTGACAGGTCGTTAGAGAATGTTTGCAATTTATGGAATTTTAAGAATGTTAGGAATGTTGACTTAAGAAATAATTGAAATTCCTAAAATTGTAACATAAGAAATGCATATGCGGATTTTAAGAAAATTGATTATAAAGTAGTTAGGATGAACCGAAAATTCTGAAAATCAATAGGGTTCTAAGTTAGAATGATCGAAAACATGATAAAAAATTTTAAAAAATGGGGGCAAGAATATTTTTTCGGCTGCACGAATGCAATACTGAGGCACCATAGGAAGGGCCTCAGTAATTCGATTTGGAAATTATATTTTTTAAATGTTCACACTTTTTGCGCTCATTATAACTATTTTAAGGCCTGGTGAAACGTCGAAATATAATTTTAAACCTTTTTTCCAAGTCAAAATAAATTTGGAAATTGTATTTTTCGGATTTTGTCATATGTCGATTTAATATTTTTTTCAAATCGAATCAAATAGGGAAATTCTTTCTTCGAATTTTAAACACCTTTGGGGTCTCATGAATTATTCTAGAAGTGATAAAACTTGGTCAATCCTATGGTACACGTAATATTGAAAAATATAAACTTCAGGACTTGGCCTTTATTTTTTTTTTAAATAATAGTATGTGCGTGGGTAGCTGGTAAAACCATAGAAAACTTTTGGTGGAAATATGCCCTTATTTGGTAAACAAATCATGCCAATTTTCTGAAAATCTCCCTGGCCTATTACGCCAACGACTGTTCTTCTTCTACTTCTTCTTCTTCTTGTTGTTCTTTGAAATTTTTTGAGCGTGTTTTAGAAACGAAACGCCATCGCGGTTCATCTATGTGGGCATGTGCGCCGTTTGAACCAATGCGGTACGCGGTGTATTCTTGATGTACCCGGTAGCCCCGGCCAATGTTGCTACTGTTTTGCCCCTCTGATGGTACACGTGAGGCGTATGTTCGTATAGGACTGCCAACTGATGACTGGTATCATCGGATTAGTTTAACGGATCATGGTTAAGGGTGCGTTTAACACTTTAACAGACAAAACTCAACATTTTTCAAATTTTTTATATTTAAGGCTTAATAAGCCATAATGAGAATCAACATTTCAGAATGATTCATAGTTTTTTTTTTAGTAAGTAATGTGTATTTAAACTATCAACATTTTGATGGTACATTTTTGTGGAGCACTTAGGAAAAAATTAAAATATTCAGAAATTTTTGTAATAATTTATTACAGAAACATTCATTTCGATCTCAGCATATCATTAGAAATACCTAACCTACAAAAAACCTCCAAGATACATTTAAATCTATTTCTGTTTATTTTATTAAACATTTGACACTCTTAAAAATTAAACTGAATTTATTTTCTAGGACAAATTGGTTAAAAAAATTCAATGGTTGGTGAAAGATGGTCAAAAATCAATCAATGCTATGGTGTTATGTGGTTTTAAAAAATTTTGGAGGGCCACCGCGTACTCTGCCTTTAACTTTATTTATTATGTATATTTCTGAGGATAGTCAAACAATAGGTGGTTAAACGCATGTCGTTTTTAAAATGAAAATTTTCAAATTCTGGCCAACTTCACACAGCTTCTTATTTTTTTTTGTAAATTAAGTTGGTATCTTGAATTGTTGGGATAGGGGGACATAATTCCACTTATCAAAAATAGACGATTCCGTATGATATATCTATATAATTATTCCACCAAAATTTATTGGTACCTGCACATACGCCAAAATTATAATTTTTTCATCTTTTAATACTAGCTAAATTTACATTTATTTTTAAATATACAGAGATCATAAACTGTCACGATTATTGGGTATTAAATAAATATGTCACAATATGGGATTTTCATATCACAAAAAATAGAATAGCTATAAACAAAATATATAAATACTGGCCTCAATGGGGTAAGCGCTATATTAATTCAAACTTGGATTAATAGTCCTTAAGTGTATAAGGATAACAATCCTGATATAAGGATCCAATGTACCTTTGTGATATACTACAGGAAATACAGTTTTATCAAAACGAATATTTATATTACTTACAAAAATTTAATAAAATAGGTCACAACCCGACAAAAAAAAAATATGGGATCAACCCAAATTGTTTTAAATTATTTAAATTTTTATTGTAAGTTCAACCAGTAACAGGACTAGACAGACGATCACCGAGACCACAATTCATGAGATATTCACGGGAAATTTTGGTGAGACCTACAAAAAGATTCTATCTAATAAAAAAAATCTTAAATAGTTGAGGTTACTAGTTAAACTTTTTTTAGGTCAAAAATATTTCCAAAATTTTATCACTAATATAAAATGTTATTGGGAACCATATTTGTATATTAAATCGAAAGCCAAACATTTTTTAGGAGTATCATTACTTCAAATAATTGAATTCAACAAAAAAAAAAACTAATTAAAATAGAAAAATTTCGGTTATATATTCAAAAATAAGAGAAAATTTCCTAATGAATACCCAACTTTTACAAATATATTATTTGATTTGTATTCACAATGAATCAGTAGTATAACTTGATACAGGGGCCTCGGTGTAAGATATTTTTCGGATCCCCCTGAATTAAAAAAAAAATAAACATAAATAATATGTGTATATTTTACTATATATTTTAAGAAACAATGAAAAAACAATGATTTTCTTAAAAACTAAAATTAAACTAGAATGAAGATATATAACAGAATTGATATGGGGGTGGGTGGCTCAGTGGTAGTCTCTGCCTGCGGATGCAAAGGTACCAAGTTCGAATCCCACCGTTGGCCAGGATTTTTTTATTTAATTTAATTATTTAAAATTAATTCTGATGCTTTGGTAGGATTCCCCACTGTTGGGTTGAGTTCCAATTAACAATGCTGTTCCTAAAGTGGCGCTGGAAAATAGTAACAAAGCCTACACAGAACACGAGGCTAATAACCTTAGTAGTTGATGCCGATTAAACAAAAAAAATAATCAATAATGTGTGGGTTACTGTTCTACGTGACTATAGCTATCTCTTAAACAATATATTACTGTTCTACGTAACTATAGCTATCTCTTGAAGAATATTTGTTAAATTATTCAAGAATTTGGTAGTGTATTTTTCTTTTTACGGCTTTATTTCTTTAATAATGTAATAAAACTATTGATATGTCCATTAAATTTTAAAATATTAGTACTTGATGTATGTGAGGGTTACTGTTCTACGCGACTATAGCTATCTCTATAAAAATATTTATGAAATTTGGTAATGTTAATGTAATAAAACAATAGATGTGCCTATTATATTTTAAAATAACAATCCTTGATGTGTGTGTTACCGTTTTACGTGACTATATCTATCTCCTAAGGAATATTTATTTAATTATTGAAGAATTTGGTAAAATTTATTGATTTTTACAGTTTTATTTATTTAATATTTTTATAGAACTATCGATTATAGATAGTCTTAAAGATAAAAATTTTAATTTAGCAACTAGTTTCGCCCAACCAATCATCATCAGATTATGTTAATTGAACTTAAATCCCAAAATATTTAATAATAAATAAAAAATATTGAGCAACAGTTATCAGACAGTCAGTTAACATAATATGCAATTGAAAAATTTGGTACACTCTGTATTTAAATCTTTTTATATAATTCCTTTCAAAACATTTACTTCTGTAGCTAATTTATGGTTTACTGTAAGTAAACGTCCGCAGCCCAAATGCCCTAGGGGACCAATTTTTTTCCAGATTGCTTGCTTGCGTTATGTTTATTTAATTTCAGTTAGCAATGGTTCCTATATAGAAGCAGCACGTTTTTTTTCACAACGTTACCTGATGTGGTAGTTAGTTATTCTATTATTAAACATCTTGATGATTTATTACATTCGAATTCGCTGATATTGCTGTTGGCTTGTTGATTTACATTGAAATTATCATGGTACACCATTTTTAATGATTATGTTTTAATTTTAGTGCAAGAAAAAAATATATGTGTATGTAAAGGGTAAATCTTTTTAATAATTTGAATCAATTTTTTTACCTATTTATCATTTTTTAAATCTGTTTTTCACATCGTGTAAAAATTTTTTTTATAAAAAACAAATACCTTTCGATTTAATTCCAACATGTTAACATCATCAATATAAGAATGGAAATATTTTCGTTTCCTTATCTCTTCAATCTTATTCCATCCCAGCTCCCAATTCTCCATAAAGTCCTACTCCTATGACAGCGTATAGATGGAACACAATCTGACATTGTACTAGATAATTCTCAGCTTTTTCAATTTTTATTTAATTTGTTTTTACTTTGGGGATATGGAGGTGTATGTTTCATATTTTCATATTTCAATTTTCATATTTCCAAAATTGCAAATATTAATAAACTGTTCAAATTTTCTAGTCAATTCTTCTATGGTTTTACCGATGGAAATTATATTTGTCGCCAGCAAATGGGGATACTTTCACATTTAGAAGACTAAAACCTACAGATTTTGATTAGATTTGGCTTCGTCCAAAACAGCATTATTCTTCGTTAAATATTACTAATATTAAGCTTGAATTAATTTATTTTATTATTACCTCACAACTTAAGCCTTACCATTTTCCATTTTAATCTATTATAAAGAATTTTATTTCTGTTAAAAAGGTCATTACATCATAAAATCTAACAAGATCTCTCCAATGATAATTTGGGATTGTAAGTACATATTTCAAAATAACACCTCTCGAAGGTAACGCCGGTCGGTAAATTGTTTTTTTCTTTGAAAGGACCATTAGTCACTGTTGTTTGCTATATGTATCGATTTCTGGCCATCGACGTAAGACACACCTCATTAAATATCCTGTCAGCAAGTCAACTTTTTCATTTTTTTCACTGTCTTGTTTACCTGCTTTATGGAAATTCGTTAACGTTTGTTCACTGATTATATTTTTGTTATTTGAATAAGTCATTAATAGATTAAATTAGCGATCAGTCAAGATTTGAGTGTTGCGTTGGCAAACAACAATTAGAAAAAGTGATTACACTGAAAGAAACGTTTATTTAGTATTAAGAAAGTTTATTATTTAACTTACATAAGTGCACTACAACCAAGTTAAAAGCATGTTAGTTAAAAATTCCCATTGATATATTAATATTTAATGTATTTACTTTTTTAGAAGTCAAATTATGTCTAAAATTACATTTTTATCTTTTTTTTATCTTTATCTTAGTCAGTTTTAAGCAGAAAGGGTTAAATTAGGCCCAGAACACTGCTGCCTCGTATTCAAGTACCATCTTTGGATAGTTTTATCCAGCGTTCTTGGGGCATTCTTTCCGGTGCTATGCCCAAAAAGGTAAGACATCGCCTAGCAAGAGTTTTGTATTCAAAGATCACATGGTATGAAGTTTCTTTCTCTTCAATGCAAAGTCTACACGTGGTGGCTTTCTTGTGTAATCCCATCACATGAAGGTGTTTAAGCAAGCAATGTCCTGTTAGTAATCCCAGAATAGTGAATATCTGAGGCCCTTGTATACCTCAATAGCCATGCGTGGGTCTGGTCCCCTTAGCATAAGCTCTGTGTCCTCTTATCAGTTGCCAGTGAGTTTAGTGTTTTTTGGTTAAACAACTGTTCACTCCCTGTCAAGCAGAGGTTTTGCTTATCCCAAATACAGGTTCAGGTACTGTGAAGGGTGGTTATGATCCCTCTTTAGCAAGATAATCAGCCTTTTCATTTTCTTCGATATGTATTCCAAAGCAGTTCAAGACCAGCTTCGACTTGATTCTGTTTGAACCAAGGGCATTTAAGACATCAGTAGCATGAAATGGTAAAAAATATCGAAGAAGACTAAAATTTACATAAATATACCCCAAATTAATGAGCATAGATATCAATATGCTGTCATCAACTAAGGCAGATACATTTTGCAAATAAGACAGTCATTGCTATAGACCATGAAAAATATTTTGTATTTGCCAACTCGGAAATCAAAGAAAACGTAGATTTTAATACAGATAATATAGAAGAAGAGTTTCCAAATAATGTATAATATAAACAACTAAAGAGATATCCAATCGTAATGAAGGAGAGAAGATATATTCTGAAAGTTATATTAACAAATGTTTTACTAAATTAGTTGATTTTGTACACCAATGTCAGTTGGAGACGATATAATATTAAAAAGAGGTCGTGGGTTCCAGCCCCAGGACCGACTGGCCTACTATCAGATTTTTCAAAGGTTTTCTTTTAGCAATAGACAAATACTGAGTCCGTAACATCTTCTCAGATATTTACCACCATTTTTTTTAACCCCATCCCCTTAGACCTTCATCCTGATCCTTCCAGTGAGGCTTAAGAGACTAGAAATGACCTAACTGGACGAATGAAATACACCACCTTTTTTTGATCCTGCCATTATGCAAGAGAAACTTAAAATTGGTATTAACAAAACATTTGAATTAAAACAAGATAACATCCTAATTTACCACAGACCCGCCATGTTTGTTATTTTTCCTACATGAATCTTATTTTTTATTGGAGTCGAACATGGGTTTCACAATTACCCAGTAATTTTACTAATTTTCTAGAGTGGTTTTTTTCTTCATTTACGAGTTCTCATAAGGCCAAAACGGTTTTTTTGATAATTAAAAAAAAACTATATAAATGTTTAAATAAAGTTAATTGTTGACGAAATAATGATCCTTATTTCCTTATTTTGAGATGATATATTTGAATTTTCGCATCATGTGCCGAGTGTGCCCGAGCACCGAGCAGTCCGAAGAAGTGATACCACTTCTTCTAAGAACGCTGTTGAAGCAAGAAGTACTGTGAGTTGTTATACCAGCTAAATTATCTCCCTTTAAATTAGTGCTCAAGAATCGAAGATTCTCCCTACGCTACTGCATTTGACACCAAGGTGCGGAAAAGATTTTTTTAACTCTCTATTTGTCGAGCTATCGTCAACAAATATATGGTTTAATATTTTGTGGCAAAACTACTGGGACATTGGTTAGTCTTTTCAAATTTTACTGTCATTTATAAAAAAAATATAGGTCAGAAATCTTAATCAACAACATATAAATCGCCCACGCAAATATCCCTCTAGAATAAAATCAATCCATCGCAGCGCAGCCAATTCTCAATACCATTTTAACTGAAAGAAATCACGTAGGCATAGGCTATTGCGTTTCGGTAACTCCAAACGATAATTGTCCAGTATACTGGTGGTCACTCGCCATCATCAGGTCACTGTCTATTTGCGGTGTCTTCTTAGTTTCAGTAAACTCAATGGGTGGGGTAATGGACATTGAAGAACACCGAATGCTTCTATCGCGTGGGAAATGCACAGTAGTGGTTCGAATACCTCTCACTTCACCGCACACACGCGGGTGACCATGCCTTATTCACCGCCTCTTCTTTCAATGGTGTAGACGCCGTAGGAGTCAAGGGGTACAGAATAATGATTCTTAAATTGAATATCTCAAATATTATTCATATCTTAAGATGGTCCGAAGTGTCTAGATTATAAAGAAATTAACAAAAAGTCTGTCAACTGCCGAAATTCAGTTTTCATTAGCTTGCAAGCACTTTAGACCTTATAGGGTAATTATTAGGCATACAATTATAAATTTACCCAGACACACATTAATGAGCCAGCACTGGCGCAATACATGTGAACAATACTTGAAGTGTGTTAGTTATTTATTTATGTAACATGCGTTTCGTCAACTAGACTGACATAATCAAGATATGCTTTCTAACTAGAATTTCCTGCTGAGATTGAAGTTGTTTAGGTTTTCAAATGAATTAAATTAATCCTAGATCAAAATAACAATAGTGTTATTTTATTTTAGGCCTTTATTTATCATTTACTGTAATTATCAAATGAATAATTATTAATCTAATAACTTAGTGGGTCTTTCGTTGAACAGAAATATTACCTAAAACACATATGTTAGCGACATGCATAGGAATCTCAATTTATGTAGCTGCGATTCACTTGCAGCTCCTTGCTGAGGCTTTGGCGCCTCCAGGCGCCATCATCAGTTGTTACAGCATCCTGAACGATCACCAGTTTGATTGCAGTTAAATTTATAGCTTCTCAGCCACAAGTAAGGACGATCTGTTTCTATTTCTCCAAATTTGGAAGTTGTGGCTCGTTTCGATTAATTCCTAAAATAAATATAAACTATAGCAGATAAACTTGAAAAATTAAATATGTAAACTCACCTGTGCACCTTCTAGTACTAAAAGCGGGACCATAAGATAAATTTTATCGTATCATTAATACCATCAACACATTAACAGCTTTAATAACCATTTGTAGGGGATTATAAACCACAGGGTAAATTGTGCATGAGCTAAAAGAGATATTATATCAAATCACAGTTAATATATACTTTTATTAATCCCTTCACTCTCCAAATCATTCAATTTTAAGAGCCAGCTAGGAAAAAAGGAATTACTGCCACCACTTACATCCTTGGATAGGCCAACGAAGAAAATGGTTCAGAAAATAGTTTTCTATTTTATAGAGGATCCTTACCAATTCTACTCAAATGTTTAAATAATAATTATAAAATAAATTCTGCAAGTTTAAAAAAACAAAAATTACATATAACAAGAAAAATTGACAAGTGACAATTGACATAAACGTTCCAAATCAGAAAATGATGTTCACAGTACTTCTTGTGTATACTTTTTTAGCAAATTACTTTATTACGTTGTGTTAACATAACAGGTAGGTTAACTAGGTAAATAACAAATAGAAGTTTTGCGAGGTTTTGATTTCCCTCAACAACTTCTCATGAACGTTGTATAGTAATGTTATTACGTTCCCTTAATGCAATATCGCCGAAAGGCTTGGCAACGTTATGTGATAGCTGAGTAGTTTGACCGAAAACTAAATAAATTAACTTACATTTCATATAAAAAAAATCTAGTTCACGAATCCAATATATAAGCTGAGACTCAAGAGCTGAACTGTGAGTAACGTCAAATGGTAACCGATACTCACTATTCAGATTATAAAGTCTCTTCGTTTTCTGTATTTGATGTCGAACTGGGTTAAGGCTGAATCAAGTTTTTGTTGAATGAAGATATTATTGTTTGTGCTTTGTATTTTGTATTCCTACTGTTGCATACCTCGACAAGGCTATTTTAAAGTGAGGGTCACCTAGTAGGTACTCAATAAAATCATCCTTATCTCAATATTCAGCGTATAATGATTTATTTTTTTTTATTATTAATATATTAAAGAAATATTATCGCGCACTCCATTGGTCGCTCTCCGGATAAAAGCAGCATCTTCGACGACTTATTTGAGGTTCTGGGGCTCTCGATCTGAATCACTAGCGCGGTTGCATAAACATAATTATTATAATAATCATAATTGGTCTATTGGGCTTTATTTAAATTTCAGGAAATGTGCTGTTTTCGTGTAGGAAGAAATAGTAAAGGTGATAGTTAACATCTGTGACTATCATAAATAAGATTTGTATTTTTTCGTTCATAAAAACTTTATTTATAGGGTGATACGATGAGTTGCTGTGGATAGTCATATTTTCTATTGATTTGATTTATTTATTTAATTCAATATCTCTAATTACAGGATAAGAAAAGAAATATTACAATAACTAACTATATAGAATCAACAAAAATGCTTATTTTTTTATTAGGCAAATAAAGACAACTATTTACAGATGATAAATATGATTGGACTCCAAACGGTATTGGTTTATTTCAATTTTGACTAAACCAGTAAGAAAAACGCTCAAAATATAAAGTCGAGCCTTGCGGAACTCCGGATGTTTGTTTGAAATTCGTTCAGTTATGTTCCAAGCCCTGGACATAAAGATAACGATTTAATCTGACCACTCCTATCCAAAACTTCAGAAATGCACAAATTAGATTAGTTACAGTTACAGCAATTGAACCATATTAATTTACTTTTCATTATAGAAGTTCCTAAAGCTTCTTACCCATGACTGATAATATTCTTAAATACCTAGAGATTATCAATTTACTGGTATCATTAATATCTTCTTACGTTTCAATACAGACAAAATCATATTTGTAATTTAGGTTAATGCCTATCATGTCAACGTCAGAAGCTGATGTACTTACTTGTTTTTTCTTTTATTTCAGGTAAGTTGATTTAACAAGATTATATCGTCGATAGCTAGCAGACAAGACACGTGCCAGTTTGGTTTTAGGTTTGTTTTTGATTTATATCTATGCAGATACGTTTTTTTTTCCATCACATCTTTTTATTTCTTCAAAAAAACATATATATTATTAGTAAAAAAAGTAATAGTCCTAAAATCGATCCCTGAGGGGTTCCCCTCTTAACAATATAATTCAATGAACTTTTGCAATTTTCAGTGTGATATATATGTTTGATAAACTCAAAAAGTTTCAAAATTGATGAAACTAAAAAATGGGCATCTAATTTTTCCAATTAAGGACAAAAAAATGTGACACTCACTTCAAGTCTATCTAATCTATCCTTGTATTATCAATATTTTTTCGAATAACTTTGTATTTTCATTGAAAGTACCAACCTAGCTAGTTAGGATACCTACTTAGTTAAAATTGATATCCGGTTTGATTTTTTTATTTAATTTAATTATTTTAAATTAATTATGATGCTTTGGTAGGATTTCCCACTGTTGGGTTGAGTTCTAATTAACAATGCTGTTCCTAAAGTGGTGCTGGAAAACAGTAACAAAGCCTACACAGAACACGAGGCTAATAACCTTAGTAGTTGATGCCGATAACACCAAAAAAAAATCATTAATGTGTGGGTTACTGTTCTACGTTACTATAGCTATCTCTTAAACAATATATTGTTCTACTATAGCTATCTCTTGAAGAATATTTGTTAAATTATTCAAAAATTTGGTAGTGTATTTTTCTTTTTACGGCTTTATTTCTTTAATAATGTAATAAAACTATACATATGTCCATTAAATTTTAAAATAAAAGTACTTGATGTGTGTGTGTGTGTGGGTTACTGTTCTACGCGACTATAGCTATCTCTATAAGAATATTTATTAAATTTGGTAATGTTAATGTAATAAAACAATAGATGAGTCTATTATATTTTAAAATAACAATCCTTTATGTGTGTGTTACCGTTTTACGTGACTATATCTATCTCCTAAGGAATATTTATTTAATTATTGAAGAATTTGGTAAAATTTATTGATTTCTACAGTTTTAATTATTTAATATTTTAATAGAACAATCGATTATAGATAGTCTTAAAGATAAAAATTTTAATTTAGGAACTAGTTTTGCCAACCAATCATCATCAGATTATATTAATTGAACTTAATTCCCAAAATATTTAATAATAAATAAAAAATATTAAGCAATAGTTATTAGACAGTCAGTTAACATAATATGGGTGGTAAAAATGTGTACATTAACCATATCAAGTGTAGATTCATTTTTGAAGATTGACAGGACTTCAAAAATTATTTCACACAGTATAAATAAAAATATGAACACTCTAAATACAACGCGTTGCAAATTATTTGACCCAAAAAATTTCCATTGTACCAGCCAGTTTAATATATGTTTACAATTGAAAAATTTGGTACACTCTGTATTTACATCTTTTTATATAATTCCTTTCAAAACATTTACTTCTGTAGCTAATTTATGGTTTACTGTAAATATATCTAACTCAAAAAGTTTCAAAATTGAAGAAACTAAAAAATGGGCATCTAATTTTTCCAATTAAGGACAAAAAAATGTGTGACTCACTTCAACTCTATCTAATCTATACTTTTATTATCAATATTTGTTCGAATAATTTTGTATTTTCATTGAGAGTACCAACCTAGCTTGTTAGGGTACCTACCTAGTTAAAATTGATATCCGGTTTGATTAATGAGACGTAGTTACTACCTCAGTTTGCATTATGGATTTCTGTTGGGTTTAATATTTTTCTTTTAAAATTAAAAGTATCAAAGCGATCTATCATATCATTTTAGTTACCCTACACATCTATCATCAAAGCAATTATTTGTTTTGACTACGGGTCTAGGAATTTTTAGAATTACTGGAATTCTAAAATCTGGTAATACAATGAAAAATTCTTCGCCTTATCATTGTTTGCTTTGAATTCAGAGTTTACAACATTGTCGGCACCTACTTCATAGGGAACTTCTTGATTTTGTTGTTCTAAAATTGACTTGTTAAACAGTGACATATATCACATAATATACGCGGGCGGTACTTTTATAAAATAGTTATGTATTTATGATTGCGCGCACCCATAAAAGTATGACTGACAGTTTTATATGGACAGACTTGTTATCACTCTTAATACTTAGAAATCGTATAAAGTTTATATTTAGATGGCATAAATAAATAACTATAATCAATATCCACTTTTAGCTTTGGGCGTTTCAGGTTATATGTGATTAAAATACAGCGTCTATACCACATTCTAAAAACACCCGGGTTCGATTCCTATTGCTATTAATCTGATCTTGTCTCGATGTCTTTCTCAAAAAAATTTCTCGATCTAGAAATCAAAAACTGATTATTATTAACACAGTTGTGTTAATATTTTGTCTCTTAAAGATGAGCTATAACTATCCCGATACAAAACGAAGGGATAGAAATAAGAACAAAATACTGAGATTAAGGGTAACACTCTCCAAATAAAATCCAGGAAACAACTATTGCAATAATAACATTAAGGGTTAAACCCTCAAATAATTTACATAAATATAATAGGTAGAATTTCTTTATTTATGTCTACTTACTTATCTCCTACATCTATCCTATCTGCTTAGATAAAAACAGGGTGCAAGTGTCACTTCCTTGACTGTTCTTGAAACTTAAAAAACAGGTTTGCTCGAGAAAGATATTTGGGTGCAAGTAGCATACTTTTCCTATGAAGGCGCAAGTGCCACGGGCGCATCTACCACGAACCCATTCAAAATAATAACATTTAGATGTCATTCTATGTAAAAAAGGTGGGTCTAAAAAGCACTGTTCTAGGCATAATAAACTAAAAAATATATGTTCTATTTGTTAACTAAAATTTCTTATCAAATTATAGAAATTTATCAATTTTGATGATGTACCTAGATTCCATTTTCGAATAATTTCCCTCAAAATTGGTAACAAAGAAATGTTTGTTATCTAATTGAAATCATGATCTGCTGAGAAAATATAAGAAGGTCACACCCCCCATTTGTACACCTGTTCTGATTAATTTTACTTTCCATAAATATCGTTAAATCGAAATACTGAATGATGACATCCAACAATCCAAGTTTTGAAACTACTTTCAGCAAGGATATTCTGATCCATATATTTATTGAACTTTCGTTTATGGATCTCAGCTAAAATTTTGCTATGGCAAGTTAACGGCCTTTAAACGTATGTACGTTACTTCAAGTGGTGGCCTTTCGTTAGGGGTTTGGCATTGGTAAGTCGATTTTATCACAACTGGTAGCAGAAGGGCGTCGTCACTTTACCAGCAATAAGTAGTACCTGCAAATGGCCAGCAGTTTCCCATAATATTGTTTTTACAATTCAATTATACAACTGAAACTGTGATGTCAGGATCATCGACTTATATAGCCCGTCCAGATGTTTCTTGAGACATAATGACATTTCTATACTATTCCTTCTTCTGGTTTTACTTGTACTTTTACTTATGACTGCAGTACACTGTAGGGTGACGGATGACATTGCTCTTTACTGCTAGCGTCCTTTTAGTACCAAAATGTCCTCCTGAACGGCTGCTATGAAATTCCTTCAACACACTTCTGATTTCTACTTCGCAGACTACATGTATACTCCATCGGGGCTTTCCCACTTCCGGTGTAATATGCCATCCTGAAGATACGGGGAATCCCATTGAGTCCAGTTCACTTTAATAGTTCCATTATATCTGGCTATCTCTTGTCAAGTAGGTCTAACTCCATTCTTGAGCCATTCTCGGACAACTTATCCTTCAGGTTTTTTAAAATTCATCAGCCACTGCAAGGCGCTATGGTCACATCTATTGATTGAAAGTGTTCAAGGAAATTGACAAAAGCTAAAAGTTCTTTCCTAGTGACGCAATAATTCTTTTCAGCTTTTCCCAAGGTCTTACTAAAATACGCAATTACTTTCTCTTGTAAAAGTTGAGTTGAAATAAATAGAGTTACCAGAAACTAGCGTAACATTGGTGGCAGCCATGGGATGGATGACATTGCACTTCTCATCTTATTCTATTTCCTATAACAGCCGCAAGCTACTGCAGGGTGAAGGGTAACAATATTAATGTTAACTTCCTTTCAATGGACTTCTAGAAGGCACATTACTAACAATAAGTAGTGAAAGTCCGGCACTTTGCCAGCAGTTTCTTATAATATTAAGTAACCTTCCCTTCTAAGGAATTACATTTCTTTGTGTGAGTTAAATCCATTAACGGTCCGTCGAATAATTAAAGTTAATAGCCATCAAATTAAACTTCTCAAGTTAAAGTTAAAGTTAAATTCAAAAGGGCCATGTAGCGACAAATTTCTTTGCCATCAAATTAGTTAAAGAGCCAACAACTTGCCACAACTTCAATGTTTGTTGCAACTCTAGGAATTAATGACTGCAAATCTGAAACATCCTGTAGATTTATTGATTTGTTTGATCTATATAAAAGTCGATCTTGTTTAAATTAAAACATTTTAACACTTTTTTTTTATTTTCTTTTAGACGCGACTGAAAATCTAAAGACGTTCACTTCTTTTTTTAAAAACCTTGTCATGGTAGGGCCATCTTTAGGTTATATTTGATATTAAACTGTTATTATCTAAAAATTTCTGTAGTTCCATCTTCCTTAGTAATGCTTTTAAAATGTAGATGGAAACAGTTGCTATTTATTTTTAAAATTAAAAAATCGTTTTTACAAATATAAAAGCTGTATCTTAGTGTCTTATAACACATTACAACGAATAATAATTGCAATATCATTATATTCTATGTATTTATATTGTAATGGTAATAAAGAAAAAAATAAGAAATCTTCTTTGGACTAAACATGGCTAACAATTTTCTCTTGCGGCATCTATTAAGAATAAGCAGAAACTAATGAATGCAGCTTTTTCACAAAGATGACGCTACCAGTTCTAGTGAAGGACCACTAAAAAGTTTAAAGTTTAAACCACAGATTAGCGGACATAGAGATAGGAAACGCAACGACTGCACGGTGGCGTCATCTATGCGTCTCAGATGTTAACTAAAGGTACACGTCGTTTGTAGACGTGGACAGCAGTGGACAGTTTGTAAATATAAATATCAATTAGTTGAATTTGAATTTTAAATTTTGAGTTCATGATTTAGCCTTTAGATGAACTAAGGGCAGATTCCACCGTTGTATTAAACGGAGATTAAAGTGACATTGTTAATGTAAAAATGTCATTTTAAACTTCGTTTAACACAACGGTGGAATCGGTCCTAAGCGAAATAGTTGTGATTGTTTTTGTCTGAAATTTGAGGACAATAATTATGTTTTGTAATGTTAATAAGTCAAAGCAATGTCTCCATACGGTTTGCTGCTATTTCCTTAATTTAATATTCTTGACTTCATTATGTGCTTCCAAGTTTTGGATTCGTCTTTTGAGCTTCTTTTTACGAGAGCAGTCAGGAAGGTTATATTCAGTATTATACAGGTGAAATATTATAAATGGCTTCATGGATTTTAAGCTGAAACTATATCGATTTCTTGAACTACTAGCACAGTTGTGAGAATTGTGTTTTACTGCCTGTATGGAATAATTTCTTATTATATAGTCTCTAAAATTATTGCTCATTAGTCTCTATTGAAAAATAAAACAACGTTACCTTACTGTAAGATTTATTTTTTATCCAACATAGCTGAGATTCGAAGCACATTACAGGTTGATATGTTGACGACACAGAAACTAGATCTAGGGTTATTTTTGATATTAATTTTAAACATTCATATTCTTAAAATGATTTCTAGGAACTAGATTTAGTTGTTACAATGAGATTGGGATCGGTTTTCATTTTGAATTGTAAATGTATCTTGACTGTCAGCATAAATATTATATGGTTATATATAATTTATTGTTCTTATATATAAAAATTGTTAACTGGTGGAATTTTAGTTTTCTTTAAAAAAAGAAACATTTAGTTGGGGCCGAAAAGTAGAAAAATATTCGGAAAATTAGGAAAAATGGAAAATAATTTCATATTCTTTAATTAGAGTTTCAAAAATTAAAGACAATATATCATTTCTTTATATATTGTGTAACCATCTGATTGCATTATAAAATATTTGTAAACAATGAAAATTAGATTATGACTGTCTTCAAATTCAACCAACTCCAACAACAAGTGTTTTAGAGGTAAATAAATTGTATTATTCGGAAAACAATTAACGTTTTTTGGCAATTGTATAACATCCCAATCTCGCTCTCCATTTTCTATTTCAAAAGGGTCCGATTGATACCTATAAATTATTTTTCCAACAAACCGTTTTGAAAATAGAATTTGGACATTACATCTGTTATTTCATTGATATAATTATTATTATGGAATACAAGTGGCTTCCTTAATGATATATTTTGATAATACTGTACAATCTTGTAGTAAACTTACAAATCGCGCTATTAGATTCATTCGGCATGCGTACTAGAGGAAATATGCAAATTGAGTGAATGTATTCAGAAAAAGTCGTTGACAAAAATTATTAATTGTAAGTTTCTTAGAAGAAAGAAATGGTCTTGGTGTCATAAATATTAAGAGACTAAGTTTTAACATTTATTCTTGGAAATGCTATCGAATTATACTAAAATTTTTATTATGCTTTCAATTTTTGACTTCGACTGCCATATAGAATCGTTTTACAGTGAGATGCTAAATTTAATTGGAAGAAGTGGAAGCTCCGATTGGTATCTAGTAAACTAACAATAGTAAAAAAAATTAAAATAACCGATAAAGGACATCCAACTGTTCAAATGTACCGAATTAACACAAAATCAAACCAACATAAAGCAATTTTTATTTAAAAAATTATGACAACCATTTTCGGCCTTAGGCCATCATCAGATCTAAAAATATGACATCCCTAAAAATGTTTATGTGGTGTTAAGCTTTAAGTTAATATGGTTAGTAAAAATTAATTAATGTTAAATTTTTCGATTTTTGATGACGATTTTTTGTATTTCAGCAAATAATATAAGCAAAATAAAAAATTTACCAATTGTACCAAATTATGGTTTTAAATTTCAAGGTCGAAAAGGACAAGAAAAACCTAATTTTTAAAGAAAAATCTATGATAAATAGTTCTCTGATTTCACTATCTATCTCCAGAGTTTTTTTTTTTATAGTAGTTAGGAAAATTTTACACACACAAAAGATTATGTAAGAAAAGATGAACATCTGTATGTATTTTATGAACGATTCATAACACTGACTAGATAGTCCAATTTGCATATTCCATTAGAAAAATAAATAAGAAACTTTTAACAAAAAAGAAAAACGAAAATATACAAAAAGACACGCAATCTCTCATTCATCCATTTTTTATTATACACACAATAAATAATTTATAAACAATCATCACGACTAATGGATTATTCTCAAAACTATGTACAAAATAAAAATAATTACAAATTGTCTTAGGTAAAATGTCATATAACATACAATATAAAAATGCATTTGGTACAGTGCATTTTATTATATATATAAAAAATTACGTAAAAATTAAGTCACGAGAGATATTTTTTGGCTAAAAGAGAAAGAGTGAGTAGATATAAAGACATTTTAGTCACTATCCCCATTTTTTCCTCAGATCTGGTGAAAAATGTAAACTAGATATGACAACGTCGCCCTGCATCACGGCTATGTAAGTACGGCCGATCTTTACACCAGACAATACTTTCTCAGTACAATAATCCTGTTTTCTAAGGGAATCTATCGCTCGGTATATTGGAGAAGCGATATTTTTTGTTAAGTTTCTGATTAAATATCGGCCGTACTTACGTAGGCGTGATGCGATGCGACGTTGCCAGATCTACCCTACGTTTTCACCAGATCTGGGAAAAAATGACAATAATAGGCTGAAGTGTCTTTCCATCTACTAGAGTCTCAAAAAATGTCTACAAATTCAATTTGACTCACAAAACAATTGCGACTTGATTTTTTAAAAATTACCACAAACTATATTTTAATCTTTCACTAGTTTTTGAAAAAATTAAGACCTTGTATTTTTTACATGAGCTAACTATATTGTTTCTGATTATTTAGACATTTGTTTGAAACTCTTTCATAAATCCAAATTGAAATTTAATATCAACTCGGAATCAAAAATATTACCTCTTCTGTCAATTAAGTAAGTACTTCTTAATTTAAAAGATGGCTTGTCTTATGCATTTGATTGCATTAATTCATAGTGTATATCAAAGAAAAATAATAATGAATAATTATTCACAAGGCTGCAAAATGTATATGTTCAAGAAAAGAAATTAAAAATAATCAAAGTTTGTTATACTAGGTATTAAACACAATTATAGGGGATATTAATAATAATCTGGTAAAGATTACAAGAGTATATAATACTTATCAGCAGGAACCATAAAAATAAAGACTATACAATTGGTACAGGAGTGGAAAAAAAAAGAGAAAGCAAAGAATGATTATACAAGATAAAACCAATTAGTTTTTAGTAATGACAGAAATTTCTCATTAGGCTAGACAAAAACTGGATGTTTCGATATTATTAATGTAAACTATCTGAAAAAAAAATTTTTTACAATAACTATGACAACCTAAATGCTTTGCTAACAATATTACATATTTTAGAAGATATAAATGTTTTTATTGGTAATTATTGTATTATAACTGATAATTAGTATTAATTTTACAAAAGACATTTACTTTATTTTCACTTCTTGCATTGATATACACCATAAACCATTCTAAATACTGAAAAATATCGATAAATCACAGTTAACCTACCAGCATTAAAAAAATTCTATGTCCATCTAAATTATACATCTGACATGTTAAGTATGGAATAGAAACAACCTCATTATTAAACTGAGGAAGTTTTAAACAAAATATTTATCTTAAAGCTAGAGGAGTACGAGGGCAAACAATAAATATTAACACGATTTACGAATTGGTTTCATTAATATGTATGAAGAACGCTGTTATCTGTAATTGAAGCAAAGTTCGGAAGAGATATCAAATATTCAAAAACGTATACTGGATGGTTCAAAAAAATGAAGTAATTGAGTAATAAAAATTGCAAGACCCACTTATTTAGAACCATCTGTATCTACCATTAAATTAAAATATTTCTTTCTAACTATGAAACACCTTATATACATAACGATAAAATGTACCGTCGTACAAATCGCCCTCTGGCTCTAAGATCCGCTATTTTGATACGAACAAATGAATAATCGACGAATATACTCGTCTAATTTGCAACGTATATATTCGTTTGGTTGCTTCACTTGCATTTTCTAGCTCGGCGACGGAATCTACGCATTCTTTGATCCCATTCGTCCTTCCATTCGATGACTATGGATCTTTGGGTCACGCCAAGGCTGCCTGTCACTATTCCTCCGGGAGAATCGTCACGTTCTCGTCCTAAGAATAGGTACGATCTACAAAGGAAATATTATAAATAAGTAACTGTGTATATGAAATTTAAAGATCAATATCAATATGGAGAAATTAAGCATTTTTAGACTTGTTTTTGAGCCAAGCCAATTTTTAAGTACGGATGCTACAAAATCGTAAATTTTGATTCAAAAATTGAACATGGCAGTGTTAATTTAAGAATGCCAGGATTCCAATAAAGAATATTTTACTTCAATTAAGAATTGGTCATATTTAGACAAATTTTGTCTCTGTGTAGTAATGTCGTGGCATCTATACAATTTTTCATTTAGTTTTCAAACGATCCTCATTATAATCTAACTAGCTCATCAATAAATATTTTTAACTTCAAACTCGAACTATACTTTGGTTCGAACTTTCAACCTACAATTACCCGTATCGGTTGAACCTACGATATAATGTTATCGATGATCTAACATTCATCGGACTTTATTATTATCATTAGTTCCCTTTGGCCTGCAGTCTTCCTTAAACTGTTTCACAAATTTCTTGATTATTTAGATTTTAAAGTTGGAGTGTATTTTAATGGGAAAAGAAGCCGAATGCAAGGATATTGATAACTGCCCTTTTTTGAAAAGGACAGTCCTTTTTTGAAGCAGAATGTCCTTGCGACTTTTTAAAGCTTAAAATGTCCTTTTTTTACGGCAAATGTCTTCTTTTACAGCAGGTACCTTTGGAAGGGACATGGTTTATACAAAAATATAGAGAACATTTTTTATAGATGACGAGGAAGATTTTTTTTTTTGTAGAAGCTAGGCGAATTTTTTTTTTTTAGAAGTTCAGTAAAAGCATAAGGACTTTTTGTATACCGGAGACCCTGTCAGTATCGTAGTCCTTTATTCACTTTTTAAAAAGGTGGCAACCCTAATATACAGGGTCAGTGATAAATTCCGTATCACAGTGGATTTTTTTAATATCTAGTTTACTCACATTTAGAGTTCAAAAACAGTTTTGGCTTCCGAATTAATAGAAAATGACATAAACGACTTTTTCAGTCAAATTTGTCATATCTTTAAAAAATAAGTTAGGTTATTTCCAGTGTTGCTAACCCGTGAAAACATTTCAAATGCATTCTAAACAAAATTATGGGCATTTGGAAGTACATAACTCGAAGCACTTTGTTTAGAAAGATTTGAATTTTGTCTATATTATTTATAGTTTTTGTAACTGTTCTGTTTTTTATATGTAAAGCTAACGAATAATGATTTGCTCTTATTTATTTTTATTCTCAACGTCTTTTTTCATTCAGTTACATTGTTACATGCCTGTTGGAGTTTATCTATAGTTTATTCTCTGTCATATCCCACTACTAAGATGTTACATCATCAGCAAAAGCAGCGATCACCACGTGTTTGGTTTATGGTATATGACAAGTATATAACAGATAAAGCACTGGTCTCTTTCTCAAATTAATATTAAATCGATGTTAAGAATGCTGTGTACTGTTTATAATTGTATTCTCTTTTCAATAGTTCTAGTTTAAATTTTTTATTTCTAGTTGTTTTTACATATTGAGCTTTTTTCCAAATGTTCACCAGTTTTTTGTGTCTCTCCCTTAAATTAAAATAAAAAACTTTAAAACAAATTTTTAAGAAAATCATTTTAGAATATTTAACCGTTTTATTGAGTAGTTCCGTATTAATCCCTATTGTTGCATTATAGAGCTATTCTACGATTCAATATTTAAAATCATTAGTTACACTCAACTCCTGATTCGTTTAATATAATGTTTGTAATAGTTGCTATAGCTTAAAGTAATGGATGTTTAAAAATGTTGCTACCCCCAATAATGGCAAAAAGAGACTAATTTAAAAACCTTTTGAGATTAGAAAATTATTTTGAGATCTAATTTGTAGATGGTAGATTTGATATAAAGCATAATTAACGTTTCTCTTACTTATTTGATTTGATCTTTGGACACTTGCAAGCTAAATCAGCAGCTGGTACCAACATGGGCATGGTTCCTTTGCGTATTCTCGATTCCTTGGACTTTTTGTAAATAAATTCGACATTGATCATGAATCGTACCCATCCTTTTGTATACTCAGCTTCGTTGTTGTCGATTCGGGATAGTACTTTGGCCATTATAGCTAAAAAATAAACAATAATATTAATACTCATTGTTTTAACATTCAAATATACATTAATAAACTGGTTTAACAGTGGTTTAAAAAGGACTGATTCAAATGCTTTGGATAAATCGATAAAAACGAAATAATTTATCTACATTTATAAATAAATTTAGCTGGTTTTGATAGACATATTGATAAATGAAAAAAAGCTGATTGAATATAAAAAAACAGTAATTGTTTTGAAAATATTATTTGTTTGCAAGATTCAATATACCACGCAAATTTCTTGTGTCTAATATTTTATTTTTAAATCATATATACCTGCAAGAAGATATTGAAAAATAATGATGCTAAATTCATTCACAGGATGTTGTTAATCATCCAGCATTTCTCATTTGTACAAGACAGGGGAAGGAATGTGCACTTTATATGCAAATTCTTATTTTCTTTTCCATGTAATATTACTATAATATTTCATCTTAACCTAAACTGATAACACAACGTAAACCTGCCGTAAACAAGCTGTACAAACGTTTGGATTTCTGGAAACTGTTTTATTATGTTGACATTATTAATGGAAGAAACGTTTTTTAGTATTTTATCAAACATTTTAATAAATTTACAATGAAATATTGCTCCGGAGGTATTATTATTTTTTATCTGGTCGCTGTTTTGGTATACATTATATGTTTTAGATAATATTTTATATAGGAGACAAACACAATCAAAATACTTACATTTAATTAAAAAGATATCGAAACGTTGATGATACAAAACGCAAATAAATATCAGTTATTTGAAAGAATATTATTTATTACGTACATTTTCTCATTTTTGATAAATTTTTTAAAATTATTTTTAAATCTGGACAAGGTATTATATTTTATGTCGACTGGGAGGGTATTATATAATTTTGGACCTAACAAATACGATCGTTGTCCTACTGATTTCTGAGTACGAGGCACAGTATGGAGATGTTTTTTCCTTGTGCTATATGGATGATCTGGTAAGTTAAATAGTTGTTTATTTGAATGATATTTAATATTAATATTATTATAAAAAATTTAGGTTTATCAAATGATTTAGTGGTGTTACAATAAATTTAGATATATCTTTTAATATTTCGGCTTTAATATAATCGATACCAGGACTTTTATTAAATTTTTACTCGTTAATAATTGTTTCAATTTCTCGTTCGAAAGTTGGAAATAGAACGAAAGAATTTCAGAGAATATTACGGGGTGCTCGATAGGTTGGATTTGGCTTAATATTTTCAGCCAGTTCTTTTCCAACATTTATATAGGTTTTATTAAAAATATTTAAAATTTCTTTGAATGTATTTATTGTTTCCCCTTTCAATTTTTTTTTGGCATTTATATATTTTATTACTTTCCAAAGTTGTTGGGGGTTACAGGAGTTGTTTTCAATATTTTTGTTAATTAGGCTTTTATAATAGTTATTTTTCACAGTTTTTATAGAATTAGTTACTTTGCTTTTATATGTTCTATATTGTTGTTTAATTTCTAGGTTATTTGGGTTTTTTAATGTTTGTTGAAAAAGTGCATTCTTCTTCTTTATCTTTTTTAGCAGCAGAGACAGATTTTATGTGTTTTTCTTCTTAATTTTATTTTTTTTGTGCTATCTTTTACAAAATTAGATAATAAACTAACGAATGCAGAATCGACTTCTCTGGTAGCTCCTTCCCAGGATAAGCTCAGTCAGCTTTTGGGGTCAAAACTCACTCGTAAGAGGGTGAGTGTTATTAAGTTTCTGCTTTTTTTTGCCTTATGTACTTCTTGATCGCTTGTATTACGCTACATTCAATTTTTACACGATAAATTGTAATAATACTCTGTTATTATTGAATTTAATAAAAAATATCTTATTTATCCATGTCATACCAACAAAATATTCTAATTCCGTTAACTTTATTTCATTTTTGTACCTCTATAAGGTTTATTCACTTTATATATCTATAACTATGATATTAACTCATTTTATAAATAGTTATCTAAAAGCTGCTAAACGCATAAGTTGCAACTTGTTTCCTGCAATTTTATATTAAGATATATGTAATTTCGTTAATCATGAATAACTGACACAACGCGCGAGATAGCAAACATGTCGTAAAATCCACTGAAATGATTATTATCTATGCAAACTAAATGTTATATTCTTGTTACAACTACATAAATTAAGTTAAATGGTATTAATTTGTGATCTATTTCTTGTTACAGTTGCTATGTGGAAAAAATGTAAATTTTATGTGATTATTTTATACTTCTATATTAGTAAATAAGAAATACAAGGTATTATTATTTTATTTTCTTAAATATTCAACTTTGTTTGATCTATCATTACTTTTTCCAATATTTGCTACAAAACAAAACAATATTATTACAAATTTAATTAATGTAATTCTAAATTATTATTAGTTCCATTGTTTTGCTGTCCAGATATATGCAGTATTTATTATTTTGAATTAGGCATAGCCGTGCTTTCATAGCGAATATGTGACAACTATAATTTTCCAGCTATCGCTATTCTCTCTACTTTCTAGTTTTGTGCCTCACATTCGGTTCGACTAATACCTATCCGACCACCATATCTTATAATTTTAGGCCCCGTTGTCATTTTATTAACTTGTATACTAGTCGTATACATAACACGAAAAAATAAGCACTGTATTTAATATAATAATTTTTAATCACGCACAAGTGGCATTTAAACAACTTGTGATATTTTCTGTTTATATACCTATATTTGAAAATTTCTCATTGCTACATCGTATAGACATATTTAATTTAATTTCCTTCACAAATTCATATTCTTCTTCACGTTACTCGGCAAAATGCTGATGGTCCATAAAGCGCATCCATGAATTTGGCATTTATCCCGATTTATATCACACAAGCGAAGATGAAAATACCGAAAGTTGTTCAAACTTCCATAAAGGAACGGTTAGTAACTATTATTTGGTCTTTTTGTTCTCCATAACAGATGTTATGTTACATCAAAAGCTTCTCGTTTTCATAAACAAGAGTTTAAATTCGAAAAGTTTTGATGGCAAAAACTTTCGAGTGCGTTATATCATCGGAGCGTAGAGTCCATAAGGATAATGTTGATGTTACCCAATGGAATCCAATAAAGATAACCGTAAATTCTCGTCAGGTTAGCGTTATTTTTCAATTTAAGAAACTGGATAATATATTTAGATTGCTATTTAGCTGTCAAATAATGGAGATAAGCAAAAATTAAACTCAAGAATATTCTAAGCTAGTATCTTTTGATGTCTGCAATTTATTTACTAATTTTCCCAGACAGGATCTCATTAAAAACTTTCTCGTTAAAAATAATATGAATCAATAATCTATTTCTATTGCTTTAGAACTTAGAATTACTTAAATTTGTATGTCCAATTTATTAATTTATAAATTCTACTTGAACAAACTCATTCATACTTTTTAAATTTCTTTCACATCATCAGATCTGTCTCCGACACTGTTCTGTGGCTCTCCAATATATTTACAAGTGTTTCCTTTCCGACATCATTATCTTTAGCCAGATTTTCTAAAACCAGTGTGGAAAAAGAGATAACTCTAGAAGTTGCTCTTAAGAGAATGGAGATTAGGGGAAAATTTCATGAATAAACAAGCCAAACGGCGCAACGATTCATTACAGTTTATACAATACGTTCTTAAATGGGATTTAAACTTAAGTTTGACTGGAGAAACTACAAGTAAATAATACGACCGAGGTTTCGTTTGATGTTTGCGAAAAGAGCTGCTTAACGATTTTAAGCTACAGCTTTACTGAATTTATTCATTGTAAATTAACAACCCTCTTATGTGCTATAGATCCACCGTATGGTTAGACTATCACCTTCTTAAAAAAAAAAAAGAACAAGATTATAATAATCAGCATACCACTGAATAAAAACCAAATTGAAAGCAACAAACGTACCTGTTTTATTTTACGTATGGCACGAAGAAAACCCGAATCGAAAATTGAATTCGATGTTTCCTGCATAGAAATTTCATTCATCCTGCGTATACCTATAGAAAAAGAAATAGATTCTGCACGGAAACCGTACACTCGATAGTAGAACCGCACAAGTGGAAGGAAAATCATTTTTCCCAAGGGCGAAATAAGTTTGCGAAGGGACGAATTATGTTTATCACTATGACAAGCGTATTTTCCTTATTTTCCATTTGGATTTTTCCTCAGAGAGATGAACCGACGCGCCAACTAATGAATAAAAACTTTTACAAGTGGTAGAAACCAGTGTGAAAAAAGGAATGACGGAGGGAGAGGTTCATCAAAAATAATAAATGCTTTTAATGGATTTTTCAGTAATGTAAATGGAGTGAGTGGCTCTTTAAAAAAATAGTAACATCATGTTCATCGCCTCAGGATAATGTAATAGAAAAATGCAGGAATATGAAATTTTTTTACGGATTTATATGGAATGGATAAATGTTTTCAAGTTGCTTCATGTGAAATTTAAACCCTTATCTAAAAAGAATTGCTTTAACAATGTTTAATTCAAAAAAACTATTTGCTCATTTTAGCAAAATGTCTATTTTAATAATAGAGATATGCCAAATGTGCTATTCTTCCTAAAGTATTGGGGAATATTAAAAAACAAAACTACATTCTTCTCATAGTATTTACTCATTTCGGTATATTTATTTTTGACTGTTTTATAATTTACCATAAAGAAATAAATGCCAGTTTAATATTTATATGCTTTTTTCCAATTTCAGTTCGAACAGAAGGACTATAAATTTTAAATGGTCATAACTGTTCTTACACAAATATATTTACTAAAAACGAGAGTCAATTTGAATGCCCCCACGATGGAATTATAAATAGATTTTGAATGCTTTTTAGTTGTTTTTCTTCTATATGCAATACCTAATTTATGACCACGTAGGCATAACTTAAATCTAGCCAAAGAATGTCTTAATGTATTGGATGTTTTTCTTGTAATGTTCAACTATTAATAATGATATTTATTTAATATCAGCAATTTTATCTTAGCCTAAATGTTCTAAATTTACTAACAGCTTGAAACCATGAAATCATACATTAGTGTCTTCCGGGTTTCGGGTACTATCTCTTTTCTACCTTATAAAATTACTGTCTTCCTGTACGATGTCAACAGGGAAGCTTTCAAAAAGCTTATCTAACAGCAAAGCGTAATTTCTCAGCTTAAACGATTTCCGAGTTATATTTCAAAAATGATTCGCATTTAGGCGGTGCAGAAATAAGTAAATCTGTTAAATTCGTTAATTGCTTATTGTATCTTATAATGATAATGATATTTAATTTGAACTGTCAAAACATCACGTGGTTTCCAATGGCTAATTACGGTTCAAGCTCCTAGACAACTACGATCTATCTAACTGATTAATTCTTGCCAGTTCCCATTACACCGAAATGGAATTCCCTCCCGTCTACAATCAAGTTTTTCGATCCTCTGTTGACTCGAAAACTAATCCAGTTTGTAAAATTATTGCACTTAGTATTCCCAGTAAGGCTGTCAAAGCCGGCTAAAAACCGACTAGTGCAGCGAACCAATTTGTGTTGCTAATAAAACACATACGTGCCACGGTTACGTAGACACCGAACTGAAGAATCATGAAACCGCTAAAAACCGATAAGTGTAGAAACAACCGAATTGGATTTTCGACAATCACGGACACTGGGGAATGTAGAGGAATGAATAAGTGTGTTTTTTAAAAGAAGGATTAAAAAAAAAGTTAGTTATAGATTAGAGAACAAAGAATTCTCAAAGTTAAGGCTGCGATTTCCACAATCAGTGGCAGCTCGTGGTGAATTTTGATGGTAGAGTCACTCAACATATAATATACCCCTCGCCTAATTTTTAAAAAATAAAGAAAGATTCACCTTCTGTCAAAGGTTATTTAGAAATTGGGCATTCAAATCAAATTTTACATTTTAAACGACAATATGAAATAAAAGTTCTTTGGTTATATCGGTGACTAAAAAGTTTTTATTTAAAAGCACAACTTAATATGTTACGATGACTAATATAACCAAAGAAATTTAAAAAAAATTCTACTTAAAACAGGAAATTATCCTCGTTCTAAAGATATTAACTTATTTATTCTAATAAAGCAGTTATTAGACAACCATCTAGCTTTCTGTAGACACTTCCCTACGTTTACGTTTGTTTAAATCAAACATAAAGAGAAAACTTATCCAACCCAAAAAGAGACCCAACTTATCCCCTTTTATTGCAGAACATAAATTTGCCAGGAAGTTCCAGAATACAAAGCCAATTTTAATCGCGAAATTTCGGGACGTTGCTCTCGATCCGGCGGATAAGGACCAAATCGCGTCACCTTTTTACGGGTGCAGACTCGCAGATAGTCCTGCAAGACAGGTTCCATTAATTTCATGTTATCAGCATATGCCGGAAGTTTGCGGGATTTAACACAGTCGTTTTCTGTATTTGAAGAGAAATTAGCATGGATTGGAAAGACCAATAATCCAGATAGATTCCAAATCTTCGATTTATTTTTGTAATTTGTTTATATCTTGATATGTTTTTAAAAAATAGATAGTAAACCATTTTATTTATGATTTAAGACAGTCGCTTTAATTAATAAGAATAAATTGTGGATAATCTTATCGCGTATAGAGGTCATAGGCGCCATCAGAGAGGGGCAAAGAGGGTTGTCGTTTTTGAACTAGTAGATCTTAAAGAACTCTGGTCTGTCGTACTCATTGTTTGATGGATACGTTGCACAATGCCCTATCAACTCCACAGAAAGGTTAGGAGCCTATTACGGCCTTATTTGAGCCCTCCAGGCCTTTTCATTGACCTAACGTTCTTCGTGGTCAGGTACCCAGGCTAAGGTCACTTTATTTTGACTACTTAGCTCTGTTAATTGTTCTAGACAGTCTTTCACCAGTCGTGATTTGATTTCTGATGAGAAGATTTGCGCTACTTGGTTATCAGAGTAAATGGTAATAGTTTTACCTGCTAACTTTTACCACTAATTTGCTTGGAGACTCAATATATCATCGCCTGTTGGATATTTTTGAAAATAACAAACATATTGCAGAGAACGATGTATTTTTTCAACACTGGATTGTTAAAAGAGGTTCTTGAATTACCTCCAAGATCGCCAGATTTTTCACCATTTGACTTGTTTATATGGGGTCATTTAAAAAGTATATGTAAAATATTTCAGATTAACTCTTTTAACTAAACAAATTTCAAATTAAATTTTGGAAACAAAGCATAACGAAACAAAAAAAATCATATATTTTATATTATAATGTTTGTACTTTACCATAGTCTCTCTTGCAGTATTTGTTCATGTTTAATCTTCTAGTGGCTGCTTTGCATTTTCCACACTGATCTGAAACGACAATACAAAATATTTAATTGAATTAGAACTTTTAATATTGTTAAAAACTCAAGGATAAGCATTTAATACAATAACAAAAATATTTGTGAAAATCAGAAATATTAATAATATTTTTCACATAAGTAAATTTTTCACGTAAGTAGATTTTTTGACCATTGGTTTAAGTTTAAAAAAATGTATTTTTATGAGAAGTGGGTTAAAAATAAATTGTCATCATAGGAATACTGTTCTTTCTAAACTGAAATTATATTTTCAATGCAATTTTAAGAAAATTTGTAAAAAATAGTATATGTAAATAACACACGTGTTAAAAGTCCTTTTATTTCTATAAAACTGAACTTTTAACACTTCTTGTATTATCATAAATACCTATTTCTCAACTGTTTTACACAAATACCTGCCTTGTGCCTATGTAATTCGCTCTATTCAAATTTTAGAATCAAGAAAAAATCATACAAAAACTAAAAACTAAAAACTAAAATTATTCATCCCAATAGGTACTTAGAAAATGAGAATTTGAAAGCAAAGAGGTAGGATTGTCTGTAATGCAACTTACTAGTTCTGACATATTCATGACATAAACTTTAGGGCGTTACTAATCCTTATTTTCACTTAAAGAACATCAAAGAAAACCATCAGGAAACAATGCAAAATACCAGCAAATTCTTGCACATTTACCCACCCGCTTTTCCATAGGAAAATTGTTGAAAGTTGGGGTCCGCAAACCCGAAGTGTAATTTAAGTTTTCCAATTTAAGCTCCGACATATATTCAGCCGGTGTACACGGGAGTTACTTGTGCAATCTACACAGTGGATGTTTGATTATTTTTCCAGTCTATCGAGAAACGGTTCAGTCAATTAAACTCCGGTATTCCCCCTTTTTGCCTTTGCTAAAGGGCTTCGGGATGCGTTTTCCCGAAAAACATATTGGGAACGTTCTGGAAATGCGTAGATGCGTGTGCAGTACATAGACGTATCCAGAAAAGAAGGGGCAATCACAATACATTACGATACAATACATTTAAGAGGGAGTAAATAAAATATTATAACATATACAAGACAATTCACAATGTGTAGTGGCAAAGTCAAGATTTATAGTTGTGCCTAATCAGCTTTATGAGGATTTATTTTATCTTTATAATGTATTTTAATAGTATCTGTTGGGAATTCTATCAAATAACACTTGTTTTTTTTTGTTTCTGCTCATCAAAATAGATATACTTTCAAAATAAATCAAGTAATATTAATACAAATAAATAGTGAATAAAGATGAATGATTCTAGTATCTATCCTTCTTAAAATCATTTTATTTTCAGTTTTTTTATATTATATTCGAACTACATTTTGCCATCCTCCAGATACGCCTATTAAAACATGCACGCCGAATAACCGGATACAGTCAAATAATTCAAAGGATCATACGGAAAGACATCTATAAATTTTTTCTCTGATTGAAAAGATTGCAAATTGTGTATCCTATTTTTATCAGTAAGGGAGGATCCCTCTTCAGACATATTTATGTTGTGATGCATCTATCACTGCAAATGGTTTTTTTCTGAACTTTTTAGATTTATAGCTGGATACTTCTAGGAAGCGATAAAAAGACAGTTTACTCCAATAAATATGAAGTTGAATTTAGTCGTATCAACTGCTTGGTGCCTCTCGAATCATTTATTTTAAAAAATCCTTTTGAATGTATTTTCGAGATCTGTTCGAATTAGAAAAGCTGTAAAGAACAAATACATCAGAGGACCTCAATCAAATGTCGATAAAATTAGATTAGAAATATAAATCAAGGGCAAAGAATCGATAATATTCATATTGCATTAAATTTGTTATTGAAAAGATTGCATTTTTTATTTTAGTCAAAAATTATCAATACAAAATACCGGACCCTGTATGTTCTTACACACAAGCTTTGCCGTCTTAATTTATACACCGTTTTAATGGTTCGTTTGTTTGTTAGTTTCTAATATTTATTTATATATACCTATTCGTGAACGCTATAAGCTAAATACACAATAATAAGCATCTAAGAAGTTTTTTTTTTCAAATATTTATCAAAATAGCATTGGAAATGTTTTTATGCAACTTCTAGCATATAGTTCGGATCAGAGATAATTTTACTTTTTTCCAAATTGTACATTATTATTTCAGTATTATTATAATATTAATATATCTATATTGCATGACGTACTGTACAAACTTAACTAACATATTCCTGAGCTCTTTTGAATAAAAAAAATGTCCCATAGACACATATCTAATTCTCCATGGTTACCGAGCTAACAGAAGATAACTTAACGTAGCACCCTGTATATTAAAAGAAATAGCTTTTGTAGTCTCAAACGGAATATAACTAAAATTATAATTGTGACAGACTTTTTTTAAATATGCAAATTCCATTAGAGTTGAAATTTCTTATGAATATGAAGAAGAATTGAAGGAGGGAATGAACATCTAAAAATTTGTGTATCAGTGGTGAATCTAGGTTTTTAATAAGGGTGCGATATTTTTATATTAAAATATCCGGATAAAGTTCATTGCTTGAGCCGCGCTCATGGGGGGAAGGGCGATACTCCTTTCGCCTCTAACCCTGGATCATCGCCTACTGCTTGCAGAAAGCTCAGAATTTTTGAAAAAAGTAAAATTATTTCTGACCGGAACTATACTGAGATTTAACCACAATGTAGGTAAATCTATAATTTCCATATGTATAAACATCATAAAATGTATACAAACACGCAAGTGTTTTTGCATAAATCATTTATGAGACGATTTAATAAACGAACACAAACAATTTGGGTGGCAAAACTTTGATGTCAAGTGTAATATCGATGCTGTTTGATTTACGTTAAAACGATTATCATCACTTTGAAGTATTTGTGGCTTTATTAAAACAATCCATAGAGATACAAGTGTGTCGATGAAAACCAATGAACAGATATTACATGTGCAGTGAAGATACAAATAGAGCAGGAAAACAATTTATTAGACATATCGATTTTTTTAATTGGACAGCATACCTACAATTAGAATGTTAATCGATTTATTCTTTTACTGTTTATTTATTTGCGGCTTCTAGTCATAACATTGGGATTGAAATGGAAAATTATTGAGAAATAATTAGGCAGTAATAATTTTCTTTCTACAATCGTTAAAAAACGGTTATTATTTTCATTGTAGCAAGGTAATAAACTATTAAAAATTAAGATAAACTAAAAAAAACTATTACAATATTTCAGTTATGAATACAATCTGATTGCAGATGTTGATAAAAGGCTAATTTCATTTTAACTTACATTACTTCGTTTAAAAAATGAAATAATAAGATGTTACTCAACAGTAATCTTTAGATTCTAACAACACAAAGGAAAACTCAATTATTTATGCTGTTTCCTTCTTTTGTACAGATTTTGTTTAATAAAGCTTAATTTGCTAAGGGTATGTCCAATCACTAATTTTATTAAGAGAGTTCAACAATTTTCTGGCTCATCTTCATGTTTTTTTTTTTCAGAAAACTGTAGGAAACTTAAATTTTAATAGTAGAGATTCCAAAAATGTGTATTTTAATATCCACTATTACTTATAATTTTGTTATAATTGATATAGAATAAATAATTTTAATGTTTCTTAATAAAATTATAAAAACAGCCTCTCTTATTACTGATTATGGTTATTAGTCTCTTTCCGTCAGTCTTATTAATTTTTCAGGACTGTTTCTGAGATATTACAGACGTCCTTGGTCACTCGATATATTAATATGAAAGTATAAATCATTTTTACTCACCTCCTGGTTTATTCGTGTCAGGATAGTCTTCATACCCTTCATTATCTTCTTCAGTAGCCATCATTTGTACCACCGGAATTTCTAAAAGCGTTTATAAAAATATAATATAGTCCAGAACAAAAACAAATCTAAAAATAGCTGCATGGCAAATCAAGAACTTGGGAGAATAAAATTAATAAGATGGCAATGATCATTTTAAAATATGGTTTTTAAGCTTCTTCATTCGTTAATATTTATCATATTTATTAGAATACAGTTTGCTTACTGATACAAGGTGCAATATGCGATCTACTCTGTTGATATCCTTTGGCACAACGATTGCAAGTAATTCCGACAACTCCATCTTTACAAGGACATTGTCCTGTAGCCTGGTTGCACGTCTTTCCTGATGCTCCTATTGGATGGCAATCGCAAGCTGTAACAAACAGAAAATATTGTTAGGTTCACTTATATTCTATTTTTTTTAAATAATAATGTCAATACATAATATAGAGGACATACTATACAAATTTAATGAATAAGGAATTCTTCATACAGTATTTAATTATGAAACATTGGCTACCTAACTACATAATGATATTGAAATTACTGAAGTCAGCACAATTTTTATAATTATTAGTTTTCTCATAGTTAATTGTAAGTTGTTTCTGTTTAAACCAATTTTTTATTTGTTTTAGATTCTTCCCAACTATTAGCCTCATAAAATACCGCCGTGTCGTCCGCAAAACTAATAATAATACCTAGAGTATCAATAGTGAAAATATTATTTAGATAAATCGAAAATAGTAAAGGACCCAACACTGTTCCTTGGGGTATTCCAAATTTAACTGTTTGATTTGCACTTAATTCATTTTCAACTTTCGGACAAATAACTTATTAAGAGTTCTAGTGTAATGCCACGTATTCCTGAATTGTCCAAAGGTTCCAATAGTTGTGGATGGCTCACAGTGTCAAAAGCCTTTGCAATGTCCAGAAATACGCATAAAGATGGTTTGGTTTCATCTACAGCTGTATAATTTTTTTGTAATAAAGCTGAAATAACATCACTTGTAGATAAGCCTTCTTGAAAACTGTACTCAACTTTGAAATATTATATTTTTTATAAATTTTTACATTCTACATTTAAGTATTTTTTAAAACATTTTTGTAAAAGTTGTAATTAGATTTTTTGGACCTTTTTTTATGTATAGGGACAACAACTGTTTTTTTAAATTGTTTTGGACATTTGCCAGTTATATAAATTTAAAAATAATAGCGCTATACCCTTGTTGTTAGGCACTACCTCTAATACCATATCTGTAAAGCCCACTCTATAAATATATCATTTAAATATTGAAACGTATTACAGTTAATATTTTTAATTTACGAATTACACCAATGTTCTATTCATTAGCCTACATATTACACAACTTAACATTGGGAGAATATCTACTAATGGTCATTTAAATGACCAGTTACTAGTAGTAGACAATATATCATTGTAATTTCTTTTTAATAAACCTACCATCTACATTTCGGACTCCTACACAAAAAAATTAATACTAAAGATTTTTGATTAAATACCATTGATAATGTCCGGAAATTCAATGAAAGTAACATTTTAAACAAGCCAAATTGGATGTTATGTTAATACGTTTGATAAGTTGAATAGTATAATGATCATTTCGAGTGTTAATGGTACTGGATTTTGGACACTAACTTATTATTTTCATTAGATTTATCTTAGTGTTTTGCGTCTCAACAAAATTACGTTCTTATTGATTTGTCTTAGGATTTGAATGACTTCATTTTAAGGATATAAAGTGGGAATGCACTGAGGATATTATTGCAATATTCCATGTTGTAATTGTGCAATAAAAATACATACTTCGACCAAAACAGGTCTATGGAAGTATCAATAATCTTATAAATAACTATATTTCAATTATTATTTTTATTAAATATGTATTTTGACTACATACATAAGACAGTTTTAAACAAATAAAGTTGTATGTATATTTTGCTGAATACGTAAATTAAATCCTCTCCACCCTGTATATTTACAACAAATTAGTCGTATCAGCGAAATCTACTAATTAAAATGATCGCGGATTGCCAGTACCTACAACGAACACTACAAAAAAAGTGGTTTTTTACTCCAAAGAGAATTTGTAATGATTTTAATATAAATATGCCTGTCGTCTTTCATTAATTATGTTGGTTTTTCGACGCTGAAGGTGAGAATCGACTTGTTTTACTCTTAATTTGGAATGTGGTCGCATTATGAGTCGGAAGAACAGGTATGGACTGATTTTTGACACTCCTGCTAGGTGTTAATGATTCATTTTTGACTTCACTTTGCTTTTAAACAATTTAGATTAAGAATGGGATGCGTGACAGCGTCATTTAATGAAGTGAATTTGGTCAGGATTTACATTAATAATTATTGATTCTAACGAATTTTGAAGTTTAATACGTACAAACGTAATACAGTTATTTTTCCCCAAATATTCACACTATTTTTATTTTATAAATCTTTAATGAGCCCTCCTAAAAATTTAGATTTTTGGAAATATGACCCTCTTGTTCCAGACTGACGATATATGCGCCTCCTATGAATTCATATGGGCGCGTTAAAGCAGGATTAGTTTTCTAAATTAAACACACTGGTCCTCTTGTATCTGTTTATTCATGGCGATGGTGTTTATAAGGCACGTTTGTGTGCTTACTTCTTTCTAGAGTTAAACACCTGGGCCACTAATCTAAGGACTTCTTGCCCATACACGATCTTCCATTAGCTCGTCAACAGGATAAAAGCGAATATCGGTCAATTTAGTACAGTCGCCGATAAGATAAATCAAAAATAAAATAGGAAATGTTGCTGCTACGTTCTACATTGTTCATTCTATAACCACGATGGTCAAATTAAGGACTAATTTTTAATTATTAATTTCGTTAAGGATTTGTTTAATACCATAATTCTTTCAAATAGGTACTCATAGCCCTACAATACTAATTTCAATATTATGGGTTGGTATTTTAACCACAAAATATCATTTTAATCTTGACAAAAATCATCAGGTAATCATTTTTGACACGAAGTTGGTATGTTAGATGTATGTAAAATATCTATATGCATTTTTCGTATTATCCTGCAGCTTTTTTATTAATACAACAAAATTATAATGTTATAAAGGTATGTTTGTAGGAATTTTCTCCAAATTACCTCCGTAGCTGGGGGCAATGGCATTTCACTTTTGAACTTTTTCATGTGATTCCGATTCAAACGAAATATATATTATTTCTATGCACAATACCGGATTATTACGACTCCAAACCATTATTCTGCCTTACGAGGACTCCTTCCGACCAGTCCGCATTTTCTATTTCATGCAGTCACGATTTGTTCAGCCCAACATGAGAAGCGATCCATGAAAATGCGAAATCATATTTGCCAACGGCGAAAGGATACGTTGTATTGAATTGCCGATATCAGTATTGTACGAATTTTATACTGAATTCCTTCACAACCGGTGAAACTTTCCAGAACAATCACATTTATTTGTTTTTAATTTAGAAATATCTGATCGAAGTCATTGTTTTAGGTTTTTATTCTGAAAATGAAATCCTATTGTATCGGAAGGCACAAATAGATAAAATAACAGTTTGATTTGATGTTTGAAGAGTTTTATGTTAATGAATAATCGGCTATTACTGTTAATTATATTGATACGGAGACTAAATCTGTAGTATTATAACGAATTAATACCATGCAGCTCATTTA
Organism: Psylliodes chrysocephalus; assembly: GCA_927349885.1. Lineage (NCBI taxonomy): Eukaryota > Metazoa > Arthropoda > Insecta > Coleoptera > Chrysomelidae > Psylliodes > Psylliodes chrysocephalus. The sequence continues at coordinate 437,501 of OV651830.1, read as the reverse complement.
TAGTGAGACCGTCAGTTACATTCGCCATAAACCATGAACGCTCGCAAATCCATTAAAGGGTCACTAAGCCGAAAATCAATTTAGCAAATTTAGTTGTGTCCAGTAATCAGGTGTATTAAATGAATGATAGTGACATTTAGTGGATGTCCTAATCCAGATATTGTAAAGGGAAATTCATGGAACACTATAAGGGTATACAGAAGTTGTTAATACTAATAGGGGAGATCCGGGTAAGGGAAAATGAAAATAGAAAGGAAAGTAATTTATTACATATCAGTACAAACATGTTCATGACTTTGTGTAACGTTAATCTTACCAAAAGTATAAAAATATAAATAAATTTTATGCAAATAACAAAAAAAGTAAAAATGCAATTTTCATCAACCTACCCTATACGTTAGGTAAGTTGATGAACCTATTGGGGTAAGATTACTATGCACAAAAATCAAAACAGAAACCTCTAAAACCCTCATACCTGCTGTATGCTTCGTGCCATCAGTAGCACTGGGATGATCAGAGCTAAGACCAGCAGTACTGGGACCAACAGAACTAGGATCTGCAATATAAGCAGCACTGGGCAATGTTTTTCGATGTTTTTGTCCTCTATTTTCTTGAACTGTAGATTTCTTCTGTATTTTCAGTTGTTTCTTTTATTTTAATTTTTTTTTTGTTCTCTGTTTCTTCAACCTCTCTTTGTTTTTTTTTCTTCTAGTTGTAACTTCATTGGAGTTCGACTTATAACAGGAGATGATAATTTATTTCCAGGGTTTGAGGATCTTCAGATATTGCAATATAAATTTCCAAATAGTAAGAAGGGGCTTATTTGATGTGGTCTGTTCAGATGTAGTAACATATTTTATTTTTTTCGCCAACACACTCAGAAGTACTTAAGTCTCTTCATCAGATGACGACGAATCCGTGTTTTCTATTGACGATCTGGCTGCGCCATCATTACCATCCTTTATTAAAAGGGAACCGTTCACTTCAGGTTGTTCATGACGTTCAGTTATTTTTCAAGGTACGAAATCACTGCAGTAAGACTCCCTGAGCAAAGGTCCTATATTTTTGTCGGTTATTGGAGTTCCTAAATGACTTATTAGAAACGAATCACACATTTGATTATAAAATGCTTTAAAAGGTCCACAGGTGTATTTGTTTTCATTTATTTTATTATTTTAATATTACAAATAAATGAAAAAATCTGAAGGATGCAATTTATTTACAATTCTTTAAATCAACCATCTATATGTAATGGTAGTTGGTACCGCCACTGAACCAATAACAATAAAATAAAAAATTTTATGCCGTAATAACCGAGTTTCACCTCGTCGCAACAGCTCAAAATGATTTTTAACACATAAGCTGCTTTTTAAGACCCCAATTTGTTTTACATAATTGACAAGAGAACTTATTAACTTTAACTAGCTGGAGGTAGTATAAACAGGGAGCCATAGATTGCTATCTTGTTATGATGCTGGACAAGAGGCGGTGTCAGGGCTTAATAAATTTTCTGACGAGAAAAAAAAAGTATCTTCCAGACCTAAAGTACAGTTTATATTCCTTTATGAGTTGTTATTAAAAGAGAGATACATTTTGAAAACTTTTAATTAATTATTATTATAATTATGAATCATTTATACAGGGTGTTTCAAACGCATAAGCAATATTTTACCCAAAAATTAGACAAATAGATCTTATAAATATGAATCCACAGATACTTTGTCTCTAAAATACAAGTTGTTAGAATTTTATAATTTTTTTATTTTCCAAATTCAAAATTTAACTTTTTTACTTTGACGTCATTGACAGAGTGTGTCTGACACTCATCCAAGTCCCGAATTGGGTCACGATCCTCGACAAATCGTAGACAGGTCGTCGACTATCAGTCAGTGATTTATGTAAGATCAAGATTGTTGTTGGAACAAACCTGATCTTTATCCCTCCTCAAGCCTTTGGTCTAGTATGGTTCTAGAGTCGGAGACCTTAAAATTTTAAAATTGGTAGTGTTCCAAACGAATTAGGTCTCATGTTAATTTGGATATGGTTCACTTCGATTAAGTCCAACATTATTCATGACTGTTCCTGTGATTTTGTCAACGTCATCATCTATCACCATCAAGATAATTTATCTATAACATTAATGGTGTACCTTCTGTATCGCTGTTTTGGAATGTTTATTTTTCATTAATACGTCCCTGTTCAAAAAATCATTCGAAAACGTATCTGTTTACTCGAGAGAGGTAAGCGCGTGGCCTTTCAGCTTCATGTCATCCACTTAAATGGTTCTATTCAAAACAATAGATTGAAATCAGCCCCGTTTAGATTTGAAGTGTATTTTTTTAACAACTGTCAATAAATGAAAACAATGAAAAGACGTGACCGGCCAACTCATTCTGAATAAGAAAAATTTGTCTTCATGTTGTTGCTAAAGAGCCACGTCGTGTCGTATTTATAAATAAAAGTATGTTTTTTTTTTTTACTTTGAGTCAATATTTTTTTAATCATTCTACGAGTAGGCAGTAATAATAGTATATTTAAGGGGTTTAGGGAAGTAATAGAATTTTTTGTTCTCTCAAATCGATTCAAACATAAATTATGTGTAACAGGATGGTTGGCTAAATATTCTTTATCAATTTAAAATATTACATTGCTCAGTATTTATTATTTTACACCCATAATACACGACTACACTTTCCACGATGAAGAATAATAATAATAATAAAAGAAATATCAGCCATAAGAATGACTACAATTTTGCAACAATCCAGAGATTCTATCTGCAAAATTAACTGGACTTTCAAACCGCACATTTCGGTTATTGCATTTTTTCTTTCCCTTAACCGCCATCCTAAAATTAGTTTCGTTCAACAGATAACCGTTGTACACCAATAATACATTTAACAGAACCCTGCGATAAAATCCCGAAACAGACATAATCGAGACAATATACACGGTCGAATAAAAAGAACAAAACAACCTCCGAATGTAACAATAGAACATCGAATTCCGCTTTATCGAATAACACAGTACGGTCAAAGGTAAAATAAAGAACGAAAAAAAAAAAAGACGGGGACAAAATGTCGAGGCAATTTTGAAATTGGATAATATCACTATAGGTAGAGTAGATTCCTATATAGCCATGCTAAATTATAAAGGGCAAAACATTTTCATATATCCTACAGAAGCTGAAAAAGGCCACAAAATATTTTTTCCGGCTTAGAACTTGGAAAATTAAAGAATGGTTGACAAAGGAACATATACCATTTCCTCAATATATATTAAAATCAGAATTATTACGAAAAACCTTTGTTGTGAATCAGATTATTGAAAGTTACGGTCATCAAGTATTACGTCTGCCACCGTATCATTGCCAGTTTAATCCCATCGAATATATATGGGGAATAGCAGAACAATATTATGACAACCATTATGACGACGCAGTTCGGGAAACTTGGAGAAAAGCACTTTCAATTGCAACTCCAGAAGTGTGGCGGAAATGTATATCCAAGTGCGAGAAACTAATAGAAGATTGATAAACGAAATAAGTCCAATCATAATAACAATTAATGGTGATGACAGTGATGATGATGATGACGATTATGATATTTTGGATGATAATGACTGATTTTCATTTTTGTTGACAAGTTCATTTTTTTTATTTTTCATTTAAAATTCTCTACATGGAACAAATTTTTATGTTAGAAAATATTTTATTTGAGCTAAATAACCCTCTTATTATAATGTTATTGCGTGATAGCGCCTATTAACAATTTGTGGTTTGTTCTCAACGTGGCTACGTGTGACGCACCGCTTTCGAGTAATTTCTAAAAATGACAGAGACGTTCTGAGCCAAATGTTTTTTTATTGATAATTTTAAATTGCTGTATATATTCTTTTTAAACAAAGAAAAAGGGAAGACCTTTTTTAAAGTTGAAACCCACTGATAAATCCTCAACGACTGTGCTATTTATCGAATGATAGTGGCGATGAGAGTTATAGAGTTCGAACGAACGCAGAGAGTCAAGATCGCCGTCAGCAAATAAGGCGTAACCAAACACTGGGGGTAAAGTTGACGAGCCCCCCGGGGCTACGGGATGCTGAGTGGTCACTGATAGGGGTTGCGTATCTACAACTCCCAATTTTCAAACGGAGTTAATAAAACTATCAGGGTTGGTTTAGCGAAATCGAATTTATGGTAAAATTCTTCGTCTGTATTCAAATATTCATAATTATTTTCCCTCGTACAATATTGTAGGTATCCTGACCTTTGGTATCAACTAAAAACACCATCAAATACAATTATTAAGATAAACCAAAACCATATGGAATTTATTATCAGATCTTTACCCATGACTTTAAATGAAATATGAAACGGAGGTATTTGAGATCGCTGGTAGTGATTTATTTAATAGCTGCTTAGAAATCGCATCATTTTATCTCTGCGAATGTAATTGTCGTGTAAGAACGTGTGCATTTCCTTTATTCCTTATAGACAATAAAACTTAAAACTGAAAATGAATAAATCAAAAATCAGCAAATAGTTACTTTCAACTTTACTGAGAAATAAAAATACTGGCCCAAAAAAATGGATTGAAATAAAAAGAGGCATTGAGTTGAATATATTTACTAAAATCCAGTTATGGCTCATGTTGGATAATGATCTGACAACATACTACTACATGATATCAGTTACTCATTAAGGTTCTATGATCTACAGTATGTTTCTTTAAATGAAGCCAAAAGAACGGTATAGAATAAGCGATAATGCGGATTTATTTTTAGTGTTTCGTCCCTGATATACCTGTCTATCATTCGTTTTAGAGTTTTTGTTAAAAAGGAGGGCAATATGACTAGACTACTTTCGCCTTTTTTCATATTGCTTGGATATATCTCCATGTAATGTATGCTCTAAAGATTTTGCATAGATGTGGCATTAACACATCCTCACCCTTCTAGAGCAGAATTGGATATATTCAATCCGGCCCTGAGGATTTGTATGACTTGAATTTGTTGATAACCCAAGTAATGGTCTTGAAATCTCGGAGGTAAACGTCTAGTCTATTAAAGAACTCTACAATAACTTACCAGTTAGTATAAAAAATCTAAGTTCATTATCTGCTTTTAAAAAAACAGAGCCAGAAAAAATTATATATATGAACCTTAATATATCTTTGTTTTTCTAGTATTAAAGCACAAAACAAACGAAGTTATTTGAATTGAGCACTCGGTGCCCACCGACTCTGTAATATTCCCAAAGGCAATTTGTAAATCAAACATATTGCTTTTATATTTGGAATGTATATTGTCTAGAGAATTATGTTAATGGTAGCCCGAAAGCCATTTTATTAAGCCATACAGTAAAAATAATATGGAAAATTAAACATCTACTACTTTTTGTAAGAGTAAAATGTCATTCTATAGTTCACAAATATTTGACTAAAATGCGGCATTTTATTATACATTTTTTATATATTCCCTTATTAAAATATTGTTTGGAGGAAAACGCAAATTCATAATTTTGATAATATTACAATGTGTTACCTTTAAAAAGTGATTCCTATAGATTCTTTTTAATTATTTACACAAATTTAGAGTTTATAAACAGTTTGTGTTTCAAAATTGACGATTTTTTTTTCTATCGATTGGGTATGTCCGTCAAATTTGACATATTTAAGAGAATATTTTGAGTTGCTTCTTAAAATTTCAAGGACCCTCCATGGGGGGGTTCTGACCCCCAAAACCCCCGTGACTACGTCCCTGCTATTGATTGGCAGACAGATTTGAAAATTTAGATTTGTGGCACTTCTGAAATATTAGTGCCGTTTTGATAAATCGGTCTTATTTAGATTATGCCCTAACGTTGGCTGGGCCGTATAAACTGGCTTTGCTGATATTATTCGTTTTCTGCTCGTTCTAATGCTAACTGTAGTTTTTACACGCACTCGTGCAAATCGTATTGAAAAACGTTCAATAGCCGATACCTACTGTATAATAAACCTGTATTTATTTTTATTTCTTCATTTATTTTAACATACCAAACAAATCTCGCGCGAGACTCAAATAACTGGACTCATAATAAACATTCGAGGCACATAATTTGCATTTATGGAGAAATTGGTGCTGCACGTTGTAAGTGACGAATAAAATAAATAAGGCAGGCGAATTCTCTCGCTCCTTGTAAAACTCCATTACGAATACCAAATGAATTTTATTTAGGATTGTGAAGAATTCGTTATGTATTTGAAGAGGAGCCTTGTTATGATTGCTTGTTTAATACAAAATTGAGTTTCGCAAAAAAAAAAACAGAAAAATATAACGAAGCCTTCAACTATTGAATATTAGAGTGGAAATTTGTAGGAGTTTATGATGCAAAATCTAAATGAAATATTTCCAAATGGTTTTTTAAATAATAAACTTGTCAAATTAGTACTGTTTTCTAGATAATTCTACAATAATTCGTATTTACAATAGTGAACTGTATTGCCTACAAAAAAAACACCAGAAACCTTTAAAATTTCGTTAAACCACAAAATATCTGTTTTATTGATTTACACGAAACCTTTTGTGATCTACAATCTTCTAGTGCTAGTGAGTTGTGAACTGATACTTCGTTCAAATGAGAAATATTCTACTTTTTTTTTGGCATATGCACATTGCAGGAAGTTCCATTTAGAGCCTATGGTGTTTACTATTTATTTGTTCCTTTTTAACACCCATTTAACATGTTGGTATGAGATACCTCCTTGCTAGGAGGTCTGCTTTCTCGTTTCCAAACACTCCCTCACGTCCTGGCACCCATTCAAGGGTGCCCTTGTTATGTTCTGCCAGAGCTTGGAGGGACAGTTGGCAATCAAATATTGATTTAGATTGTACTTCTACCCTTTTCAGTGTTTTAAGGGCTGCCTGACTATCTGTCATAGTAAAGATCCTCTAATCTCTAAGAAAGTCATTTAATATGACTTTGGCGCAAGCATTTATTGCTGTTACTTCAGCCTGGAAGACTGTTGTCAGTGACCCAGGTTCAAACTAATTGTCCTCTTTGAGTTCACATGGTAGATCCCAGCTCCTGTGCTGTTTTTCATTTTCGAATCGTCTGTATACCAGATTGATTCGTTTTGTTTTTCCCTATTTTCCCGGCTTTTGGCCCTTTAAATATCAAAAGGTTTCCTAAAGTCTCGAATAATGGGCGTTCTATCCGATGGCATTCTTAGTACCGGATATTGTTTTAATTTATCTAATATCATTGTGTGGTGTCCTTTTCTCGAAAGTTCCCATCCAAATCCATTAGTAAACAGCCTGTATGCCGCCGCTATAGCCTCCTTCTTTACCACAAGGTGTAGTGGAGGAAGACCTAGCAGTAGCTCCATTGCTGCTATGGGCGTAGTTCTAAATGCCTCTGTTACTATTAGACAGGCTAGTCTTTGCACCTTGTCTAATTTTCTGTTAGCTCTTATGCTTTTAGTTTTGTGCCACCATATGACTGATGAGTAAGTTATAACAGGTACTACAACCATAGTGTAAAGCCAGTGCATTAATTTTCAGTACCACAACCACAACGCGCTGGTCTTAGCACCGAGAGGAAACACTTGAATTTTGAACGGTGCCCATTAAATAAATTTTTTATTTTGTCCTTTAAGAGGAGTATTTACTTGGCTGTAGCGCGGAGCATGCAAGGGTTTCGTAGTACCCCAGTTTATTTTTGACTTTTTCTAAAAGAAAAAAATATGTACGTATAGGTAAAGGTTAAATCTGTGCTCCTCTGGAGATACTTTTTTAAAATTTGATTCAGTTTTTTATAAAAAAAAATACAAAACTCGACTTTTTTTACCCATTTTCTCAATTTTTTTTAAAAAAAACTAAATTGAATTTTGAAAAAGTGGTTCCAGAGGAGCATAGATTTAACCTTTACCTACACATATATATTTTTTTATTTTAAAAATAGTCAAAAATAAACTTTAAAAGTGGGGTACTACGAAACCCTTACACTGCAAGATTTTTCGTCTGGAAAGTGGCGCCTCTGTTAGATTTTTAAGAAATTAATATTTGTGAATGAAAACAATTTTACTGATATTTTACGAGGGATAAATAAATTTTACGTATTTGTACACCTTATGTTTTACGTAATTTATTTCTGTAATACTAAGATTAGCATATATATATATATTATATGCAAGGGTTTCATAGTACACCAATTTTACGGATTATTTTTTAATTTTACTAAATGATATTTTATGTAAGTACAGGTAAAGGCTTAATCCATACCTCTCCGGATTTACTTTAAAAATATGTCTCTTTTGAAAAAATCTAAGAAAAGAAACGAAAAGAAATAGAAATGTTAAAAAATGCTAGAAGAGAAAAATATATTTAATGTTTGCCTACAGGAGCATTTATTTTTATTACAATAAAAATAGATATACGTTAAAAGCTTTTTCGTCTAGAAGGTGATACCAACAAAATATATATCTTTTTCTACTCTTTAGTGATAAACAATACGTAAGTGATTTGAATTCATGTTGTTATTTTTTACACACAGTAATTTCGCTCAATTATATTAAATTAATTTTATCATTTATTTATTAAAAAAAATATATATATACGAAATTGGAAGGTATACACTGAGATGTGAATTATATGTTTTTGTTTAATGAATACTTCTTCGAGTCTACAATAATTATTAATTCCAGCATGTTAATATCTCTTCAATCCGTTAAAGTAATGTAAATATTTTTTTTTGCTTTCGCGCATGGCTTTGATCTGGCGCACCCTTTGAGGTGCGTTGCAAGAGAAAATTTTCTAAAAAGTTAGCCAATGTCTATAAATGAGAGAAAAACGATTGTAACAAGCTGATTGTGCATTGTGGTACAATAAAAGACTCGTTTCTTGGAAAAATTTGTAAAAAATCTCCTAAAATCTTTTATTTATTTCTAAAGCCACCCGATATGGCATGGACCATAAATTCAGAGCAAAATAAGATTTGGAAATTTATTTGCAAGTAAAAGTTTTTAAATGTGGACATTTTAATGAATTCGAATTTGATTATGTTGCTGCCAGTCTGGATGGAATTAAAAAAAAAACAAAACTCTATGATAGAGTTAAAATGTCCATATAGAGCTGAAGGGCTGACTGTAGCAGAAGAAATATGCAGTAGAGAAATAACTTTTTGGAAAATAAACAATTCCATTAAGGACAACCACTATTGGTATTTTCAAATTCAGGGCTAGCTACACATAACACAAATAGATTTTTGCATTTTGTGCTTTTGTGCTTTTGGACTTCTGGAGGAATAAAAGTGGAGAAAATATCTCATATTGACAGCTTTTGAGAAGAAAAGATACAAAATAAAATTAAAATTTTTTATATGCAATATGTCTTGCCGGAACTTGTTGACAGCGAAGCAATAGAGACAGAATATTAAATAATTCGTGAGAAATTTTGTTTAATGTTTATTAACATAACGCAAGGAATCTTATATTATTTTGATTATTTTTATTAATTTAAGAATTAAATTTTATTTATTTCTAAAACATGGTAGTAGGCGATCCATTTAAGATATGATTAATGTCTTATTATTATAATACACTATTTTAAATTTAAGATTTTACTAGTGGCAGTGGTAATTGATGATATATAATTATTATTATTATTATACCAAAGGTTTTAAAAGGCTACACCAACTAGTGGACCACGATTTTAAGTCCCCAAATAATAGTTTCAAGATTTTGATTCGGATTAGAAGTTTTACTATACAGGGTTTTGTGTCAAAGCCAAGTCATGTAGGTATTATTATTGTAATACGTAGATGAGTAACTATTATCAATAGAAATTTAAAATTCAAACATAAATCTTTGTAACGACGTTATTTATAACTTTATTAACTTCATAACGGTCAAAAATGTTAGTTAACTTATTTAATTTTAAATATAAATTGATTTTCAATTAGAAATTTTCGAAAAGTTCACTATATTGTTTAGTTGTTGCAACTTTACTGTGCTTAAGTAGCGTTCAGATTAAAATATGAATTTATGGAGCTTAACTGAAAAACAGAAACTAATGCTTTCATTCCAAAAAAAGTTTTATGGCCAATAAAAAAAAATTCGAATTGTGATATCTGCAAGTCCTTATTTAAAACCTTTAAATTTAATATTATCATTATACAAGAGTTATTTTTACAAATTGATACAAATATCGAACATAAGTTTGTCGACATAAACATTTCCATAATACAAATAAATATATCTCTGTTAAAGAATACTCATAATTTATTTAATATATTCATTTAAACATGTTTTTGTTTCTTGTCTAGATGATATTGAATACTAACTTTTTCTATATAACTTCTTATCGAGACTTTGTGAGATAAAAAACAGACAATTAATTAAAAGCGTACTCACAATTTTTCAGGTATAGAAGTTTCAATGCTATACTGTTTCCCAAATTATGAAAATACTAAAGAATATTAAAAAAAAATAAATAAAAAGCCAATTAAACAATGTGTTAATATCTACAGAAGAACATCGTATTTCTTTTTTGGAAACAAAAAGTAGTCGAAAATTGTGAAAATAACAACATATTTTTATTTCACAAAAATAATAAGTCAGTTTTTGTTTTTTATGTAAATCATATCATTTTCAAGGCAATAAAACAGAAGAAAAGTCACCGAATACCGATTTCAAAAAGGTCTATTAGTTTTTATAGGAAATGGAAAGAGAAAGAACGCTTTTTAAACGAGTTAAAATTCTTTACTAATTTCGATAACTATAAACGGATTAAGGTATTTTGTACCGTGTTAAAAAATTTAAGAAAAATTTTAAAGAATATTTCTTTTTTTTTTAAATTAGTAAACTTTGACAAACCTATAAAATATTCTAAAAGATAAATCACATTTATGTGTTTATACAAAATTTTTATTTATTTTTCTAAAATAATATGGATTGTCCTCTAAAATATATATACTTTTTTCAGAAAATGTTATTCCTGATAAAACTTGGTGTTTAATTAAACCTAAAACTTTATTTATTCAAAAAATTCTGTACCATAAATATAAATTTGGCTGCACAGTGAACTTAGGTACTCTTCTAGGAATCGAACCCAAATTTTTACATATAAGATTAATTTAAGAAGATGTATATAACTGCACATAGTAGTTTTTTAGTTAATACAAATAATATAGATTATTATATCCTTTTTAACCTACTTCAAAAAGGAGGAGGTTCTCAATTCGTCTGTATATATTTTTTTTAAGTAGGTTCAGCGATAATTCTTTAACACAATGTCCGATTTAAATGATTCTTTTTTGCTAGAAAGGGGGTACTTCCGGGATGGTCCCTTGAAAATTTGGTCAAAATCTAATAATTGGGTCAATGGAAAAATCCTCAAACTTTTCATTTTTTATATATGTTTAGCGATAATTCTTTACCACCTTGTCCGATTTCTATAATGCTTTTCGTTAGTAAGGGGGTACCTCAGGGGTGGTCCCATATAAATTTGGTTCAGATGTGGTGATGGCATCTGCACGATTTTAAAGTCGGTTTTTTAAAATTACTTTTAATACATCTTACGTAAATTAAAAGTTTAATAATTTGGTGCTTTCTTGATGCGTCGTTTTATGATTTCACTTTGCATATGTTTAAGTACAGATAATTATTATTACTGGCAGTTTATTTTAAATCATTAAAATAATATTTTGTTGATCCAAAAAAGGTAAACAAAAAAGCCATATCACATTCAGTGTAATAATAAAAGTTAGATATATAAATATAGTATATATATAACAGACTAAACTTTCACTTTCAATCTCACCTTTTGTCGTAAAAGACTTTTAAATTTTTACCAGTGACTTCCGTACCGGGTTTGAACTGAATATTTTTGAACAAAAATATGGTGCGCCACTGCTTTTTCTAAAAACCAAATTATCTTTAAAATCCTTATTTATTTTGGAGCAAATTTGGTTTATGACGTACTTTCGTACAAAGCACCCTTTTCGGGCAAGAAAATAAAAACCAGTATATTGAAACTGCTTTTGATATTTTGTTGAAATTTGGTAGGAACCCACCATGAGTGGAAACACTTTTTTTGGGCAAAATTTCATAAAAATATCTAGAGTGATAAGAAACTTATGATAAAATAGTTTTTTTTTTTTTCTTAAAACTTTAACACCCAAAGGATTCACACCTCTAAGTATCGGCACTCAATTAATAAATACCCTGTATTAATTGATATTACCTTATTCGAACCAATCGTCTATTTTTTCGTTATTTGTATTTATATTTCACAACTCTATACTCTTAAATGTAATTTAATCTAACTAAACCTATTCACTAAATTAAGATATAAAAATAATGTAAAACCCTCTAAAAATCGAACTGCGTTGTTATAACAATATCTCGCAATGCACCGAGAAAAACAAATACGATTCTGGTTCCCCTAATTTAGGTAACTCTGACTCACTCGGCAGCCGTGTTAGGTGTTTTCGGTTCTTTTTTCTTAATTTCGCGCGTTAGAGTTTGGAATACGTATCCCTCGTATCTACAGGCAATTGTTAAAATTATGAATGAATCCGGATTTTGTTTAGTCTCGGAAGTAATTTTGTAGTATTTAGGCTCCACCCTAAAGTTGTAATTTTTATACCTACTAAACTACCGTTGCCCCGCAGGTCTTTCAGTTTGTAATGTAAATTTTCCTCTTAATGAATTAGATTTTAAACATTTTTTTAGTCTAGTTTGTGTTTTGTGAAGTGGCTGTAGAGGGTTTTATACTATACAGGGTCTAAAATTATTTAAAAACAATAATAAGTTAATTCGTTTGACTTCTAACAATATCAACAAAGAATAATATTTCATTTGTGAGACCCTGTACAATTATTTCCAACGATTATTGATCAGATTTTGCGGCAGACGTGAAATAAATGTTGATGATTCACTCCCACGTCGTTTGTTATTATTTGATTGCAGATTGTGAACCAGCGTAAATGGTTTTGAGAAAGGTTGTAAAATTAAAGCCAAGATAGTTAAGCCACCTACAGGCCAAAACCGGATGTCTTTTAATGCGAAATTCATTGCATACTTAATCCTATAGATGGCCACGTCTTTAAAACTATTTTGGAAAATAATTTTTTATGTGCTTTACCTGAAATATTATTCAATGAAAGTTAGGATGAAAATATCAAGATTTAGTTTATTTTATTAACATTTTAATGGTTGTTCAACTTATCCTGTAACGTTTTTTAGCTAATAATAATAACCTATACGTACACGAAAACCTCAACTTTTTGTCCTGTTTCATTGTAAATAACTCGTACTTCTCCACCAATAATAATTTCTTAATTGATGCAATAAATTCCGATAAGTTGATTAATATTCATATTTGCTTCGGTGCTAATGCCTCTCCTGCAAGTGAAGCACTTAAATGTACACTTTGAGCACCACTGCAAAAGTTTCTGCACCTTGGAGAATATTAAATCAAAATGCATCGCTCAGGCTCCAGGGTGATTCATTGATAATTAAGTTACCTACGGTTCGGGGTTAACATTTATCACAGAATCCATAAAAATCGAATTAAAACTACTTCTTTAAAAAAAGACAATACTTCCAAACTGTAAAATATAACACTCTACCATTGATTTTGCTTACTAAAGAGAAAGTAATTCTTCGACCGATTTCGTCCTTATTAGGACTCTTCAGCAAAAAATAGAAAATCTGGACTCCAGTCTCTAATGGAGTCTGATGAGTCCAAATTTAGTCTTATAGATACGGTCTTGTGTAGCTATTATTTCGTCCATTTTTTGCAATATATAAGCAACAAATTAAAAAAATTAACGTGCTTTACCTTAATCCTAATTGTATTTCTATCAAAAATAAAACTAAATTTATTATTGGCTCTTCCTGAAATATCTTCTGGGAACTTTAATCCGCATGTATTCTCAATAACTACAAAGCTCTATTATTCTTAATGCAATGTTTCATGTGCATTTTGTAAAATGTCATGTAAACAATGTAATAGAAAGTTTACGTTTTCATAAGAACGTGACTCAAATTCCAAAGTATTGTGGTTGGTCAGGATATTTGCAATATTTACGATATTGATGCTTATCTGTTCACGATATATTATACGAAGAAGGGCTACGATTATCGGGATGTGAATATTTATGAGGAATTTAGGTTAAACAACGAAGGAAATGATAAGCGGTTAACGGTTATATTGGCGTGCTAAGAGCAATTTGAGAAAATTGAGTTATTATTATCATCATCTGGTTTTCAAAAAGCAATAGTAGTGATCTTGTACCCGTTCTTAGGTTAGCAAATCAATGATCTCTTTGGATTGGACAACAGCTGAATCAAAATTTCGTATTAATTTAAATAAATTTTAGATTTTCAGTTAAAAAATAAAAATATACTACCCTCCAATTCTGGTATTTAAATATAATATTTTACGAATATTTATATTACATATTTAAATGCCAATATGCAATAAATTTGTGAATACGACAAGTATCCACCTCATTAATTCCACTAACTTTCAACGCCAGAAATAAACTTATTTTTCACTAAGTGTATTTTCTAAAAAAATCCAATTTCTTTAAGGCCAGTTTCCCTCGTAAAACTGTCAAGTTTAGACAACTTCCGAATTAACATTTTCCTAACGCTGATCGTTTTCCTTTTCGACCAGTAGCGGATAGCCACTGAACAAAAAAAAAGGTACAGCATATGTATATAATAATTACTTTTCGGCAAAAAACTGCACTAATGAATGCAAACTCGTGAATTTTATAAAAAAAATGTTTATTCAATAACTAGTAAACGGATAAACTCAAAAATTAAAGTTTTGGTCTGAACTAAAAAATCTTCATCAGTTGTGTCGCCAAGTAGGTGGAAGCTCTGCTCAAGAAACATAATCATAGAAGCTAAAAGAAATTATAATATATGAAGACTGATAGAAGAAAAAACGAAGTAAAGCAAATATACCAAATAATTTGGCAGTATTACAAAACTTTATCTATTTTATGCCAATTTAAGATCAATCAACAAATTATACTTCACATCCTTGTTAGTGGAAATAAAGATAACCATGTAGTATACCTATGTATCAGTTAAATAAAAAGAAAAACATTATTTTCCTACCTTAGTTTTTACCCATGTTTTTATAATCGCTGGAATGTGGTAGGTTTTACAATGTGAATCAGGCGACACAACAATTGGGAATGGGTAATGTAGGCAGGCAGCGATAGAGAGTGACGTAAAATTTTAAATCTAAACATGTGGGTCAGTGGCGTAACATAGGTATACTACATGGTTATTTTTATTTCCACTAACAAGGATGTGAAGCATAATTAGGATCGAACTTCCTTCAGATAAGTCGTTTGATCCATTGAATGTAACATTTTCTAGCACGCTTAAACATGGTTCTGTATCTGTAACCTGTAGAGGGTGGGTTAACCCACGGCACGTAGGCCTCACTATGCCTATTGTGCATCCTCTTAAGAAAAAAAGACACCTTCTAGCTTGTGAGTCATCCTACAGTTTTAATGCAGTTAAGAACGTCGCTAAAAGGTGCTTCTCTTATATCATCTAATGAATGAGGGCGTCGCGTCGTGCAATCGTAGAAAATATGCTCGATGGTCTCGTCTTCTTGTTCCCGAATATTATTTATCGTTTCTTTACAAGAATAATTCATTTTAAATTATATATAATCTCAATAACTAAAAACTATGCTGAAAATTAGTTAGACAGAATTGCCAATTATTTAAAATTTAATTTCATATTCGTGCAGTGTTCTTACTAAGTAATAAGAATATGAAATATATTCGTTCAGTTGAACGCAACTACCTACTTTTTTGTTTTGTAGTCTGCGCTTAGGGTCTATATTAACAGAAATCGGTCACTGACACAAGGATTTTGCTCAGTAGATTATTGGGACAGCCAAATTATCTTCTACGCAGAATCCTCGTATCAGTGATCGTTATTGGAACAGACCACTAATATCCATTTTTTTTATCTTTGCTGTCTCATTAATTTAATTCAAAGCCTATTGATGAGTGTTTGTTTTCTGTAGAAAAATGGCCGTACCTGTATTTTGTAATATTAATTCTTCGTTCTTTATCATTACAATAATTTATTATTTCCTAATATATCCGAACCTAATTATCTCTAATCAATACAAAAAGATTTAATTAAAACATTTCTGATTAGAAAAAAATCCTACCCTCTTTTAGAAACGGCAATGACCTTAATCCTCTCCGAAAATTGGAGGCTCTACTCTCTTTTCTTCTTTTTTTTTAAATCCAGCTCTAATCCAAATCCAATAAACTTAATAACTTGAAACAATAAAATGAAATTAAACGTGTCAAAGGATCCCCAGATCCTCTTCTTTTACTCTGGATTAAGTAAATGTTTTATTCAGTTATACGAAAATAGATTTTCTCGTCGCCACTTTTTATTTGAGAAATTTCGGTAGCGTACGCCTCCATCGATAATGAGGGTTTAGTAAACATGAGGGCGGCTTAAGGAAATTGTTTGTTTTGGAATTTTGTTGCCTAAATTTTGTACCGCCTATCTAATAAAATTTCTAAAGGATCATTGAGGGATAATTGATTCAAAGAGTTTAAAAAAAAGGAAGTTTTGAAATAAATATTACAGCACCGTAATTATATATTTATATTAAATTTTTCGGGTTACTATTATTTTTTAAATTTTAAATAACTGACAATTCTGCCAAATTAATTGTCAGTACATTTTTTTAGTTATTGGGATTAAATATAATTAAAAATGAGTGATAAGTAATATCATTCCACGAAATATTCGTCTATATTTACAAATCAATCGTAAATTTTATTAAAAGTATCCAAAACCAATCTAATTATCAGGATTAAGAAAAAAGTTGTTTCCCTCGTTAGTGCAGAGATAGAGTAGTGGGAACTCTACGCGAAAGGTCCGGGGTTCTAATCCAGGATGAAGGCCAATTTAAATCTTTATTTTATCGAGTTTAAATATGAAGAATATTGATGATTTCTATTCTCGTAATATTAATTATTTTTTTAATTTGATTTTGTCAAAATTATCTCAAGTCTCCGAATGTTTTAACCTTATTTTTAGGTCTGATGATATCCCTTAGTGGTCAAAACTATTTGTCCTTTCTTAACAATTAATAAAATCATGAGTTTTCTTTCCTAATAATATTTTATCAGAGATTATTTAACAGCAAAATTTTTGGCAGCTGTTTTAATACATCACTGACTTATAAATCACAGTTCTCTACTTCTTAGGGTAGTTTCTACGATTTCAGCGCAAATACTGTCTCAGTCTTTGTGATACATTTACTCCTTTTAAGATTTCAACTGCTCCATTATTAAGATAAATTGCACTATCATTATTTTTCCCCCAAGAAAACTTCTCCTTTTAACAAGAAACGTGCTCTTAAATGTTTGCCTTTTAATTATAAGACATTCAAACTAAATCTCCCGGCATAAATATAATGGAAAAACTATTACGCGGAAAAGTCTGAGCCAGAGAGTCAGTCGCTCGGTGTGAAATTTGTGTACATTATAAACTACTTAATTACCGCAATGAGCTGCAGAAAGACTATTAGTCTCTCTGCCATGGAGAAATGGAAAATAATGACCGTTCATTCGTTTTCGTCGCTAGCAAAAATTAAATTTTCTTACTGCGAGAAAAAAATTGATACCATTTGTGTAAGCGGGAATGCGGTTTAAACGAAATTAAAATATTAACTGGCGAAATCTTGGACCTGTTTCCTTGGTTCATTTATATTCACCGGGCGGTGTAGGTCTCTATTAAGTAGCTTAATTAAAAAAAAAGGGGAGCACTGCAAATTGGTTTATTAAAATTAAACATGAGTCTGTTTTGTTAGGTTAAGAGCGTGTGCGAAAAAGTCATCTTATGATGTGATCATCAACATTATACTCAAAATATAACCAGTTAACATTAAACATCGTTATAAACGATAAATAAAAAAATAAAATTTTGTCATTTTCGAAAAGTAATCCTTTAAATTCCTCTTTTCCTTCTTTGAGCCTTTTTCGGACTCCATTTTTCTTCTGGAACCCCTAAAAGACGCCAATGCTCGTGATGTTGTATCAGAAGCAGCGATTCTTAGTTGGATAACGTCTAGAATATTCTAGAACAAGTTTTGAGCGCCATATATTTATATAAATAGTTTTACCTTTTGGGCAGAGTTCTAGTTGAGAATTCAAATAAGTATTGCAAATATAAATTATGGTATCAGTAAATTTAACTATTAGGTATACCTACATTAAATTGTTTAAATCGTTATTCATCATTAACTTCTTGGAAATTTTATATGTCAAGGTGAGAGTTAATGACAAATAGATAGAAAGGTTTCAGCTTATATTGTAAAAAGTAATCTGAGGGTTTAAAATCAGTTATAGTAATGGATAACGCTAGTTTTTTTTATAACTAAAATATAACACAATTTAGTTTATAGTGCAATACTTTATACTAAATTATTTTTCATCATATTAAAGCCCAAAGTTTGGTTTAAATCCAGATGTTAATTCGCGAATACTTAACCTGAAAGTGGCTAAAGTACTAACCCATTTAAATCGACTGTAACATTCAATTTGGTGAAAACGTCTAAATATGCATCATTAGTAAGAAATACATTTTATAATTTATTTTTTTTTCTTTTTAATTTTAATCTAATCAAAACATCTTGTTGGTAACAAAATTTTATTACATTTCACGTTAATTGCTGGAACTAATCTATGCATATTAAATTAGCTTTTAACAAGTTTTATTTATGTTATAGTAATAATATTTTATCATTTCCTGTAATTTGTCATAATTTAACACATTAAACTTATTAAAGTTCCAGTTTACTGTTAAACACTTCATCTCATGTAACTTGTAAATAGTGTTTAAGTTTAAAATTTATGTATCTATCATTTCTTACTTCTTAAATTGATAATTTTTGAAAGAAAAAACAATAGGAAAAAATAAAATGTATTTTAATTATACTCATACATTGATTTAGTAGAAATATTTAACATATTTGGTTTTATTATTGTTCCCCAAAACCACGATTACTTAGTACCAATGTAATTTTTATTACGATAATTACAAATAATATGTACATTATTTCAAGAGATAATTACATTAGGAAACGAACATTAATCGTCAGATTCCTTTGGTAAGTATTATCGTGTAAATTTTCAGTTTTGCCTAGCTCCCACACTTTTGACACTTGAGGAATGTTGTTGAAATATTATTTATCATTGTTTTCGAATTCTAGTCGTAAGTGCGAGATATTTTGAATGAAATAATAAATAGTCATCTTACGTGTATGTATGCATCAGGGATGTACTTGCTCCTTCTGATTATTATTTACTATTTGTTTAAATGTTTATTATGATTTATAAGTTATCAATTAATTTTTTTTCATTAAATCTTTTGACCCCTTTCTTTAACTTTCTCTATTCCCTTCTAAAATTCCTCCACGCTATAAAAGCGTCGCCTTTCGAAATCAACAATAAGAAAGGACTATAATCATTTCGATTTTAGCACCTTTGACAATTTAGGTTTAATCGCCTGGAACAGATTCAGCAGATTTCCATAAATCATACTTCTTTGACGTAAATCGTTTTTCCCTCTAATCTTATTAAGCCAATCAATATGGCGAGAAGTCTGAAAATGTGCAAGACGTAAAAATAAAGAAATATTAAGCAAACGCAGTGAAGTAGAAACACAAGGAGGTTGAGGTATTAATTTAATCATTTTACGATTTTTATTCCGTTTCATTTATGGGTTAAATGTTAAACATCTATATTAATTTTGAGTTTGTGAACTGACAAACATATTGGATATGTTTATATATTAGATTGTTTTCAAAATATTTTATAAAGTGTTAAATAATACCAGTTGAATAAGATGCTGAATTTTTTGAAAAGTACCTCGACAGATTAAACCTCAAAACTATGTAAACAATTATAAATCCTTACAAATGAAAAACTTATTGACAAATAAAAGCTAGATCTAAATTAAGAGAATACATAGAACAAACATGAATACACAAATAAAAGTAAATATTTCACACCCAACTCCAAATATGATTTTTCTTAATGACTCGTTAGTACTTTATTGAAAGTCAGTAGAAAGTTATCAAAATTTAAGACTGCTTTAAAGTTCAACTGATTTGTCCATAAAAATAAAAACAAATTTTAATTAAATAAATGAAATCTTCAAATCAAAACATTTATTACAATTTAAGTGGATAAAGTACAGTCTGTTCGCTATACTTACGCGGGTTTCGGATTAAAAATTTTATGAGTATTTCCAGGTAAGTACCCGAAAGTTTTGCCTGTTCTTTGGGGAAATATCAACTCGTTAAATGAAATGAAAAATAATGTACAACTTTTTAATTAAATAATAATGGAGAATATTTTGCATAATTAAGAGCAAAATTAAACTTCTTCATTCTATGTATAATAGGAAGGTTATTTAGCTCAAATAAAATATTTTATAACATAAAAATTTGTTCCATGTAGAGAATTTCAAATGAAAAATAAAAAAATTGAACTTGCCAACAAAAATGAAAGTCAGTCATTATCATCCAAAATATCATAACCGTCATCATCATCACTGTTATCACCATTAATTTTTATTATGATTGGACTTATTTCGTTTATTTTATTTTCACGAGTACACCAATCTTCTATTAGTTTCTCCCATTTGGGTATACAGTTCCGCCACACTTCTGGAGTTGCAATTGAAAGTGCTTTTCGCCAAGTTTCCCGAACTGCGTCGTTACTATAACCATTAGGCCCAATATGGTTGTCATAATATTGTTTTGCTATTCCCCATATATATTCGATGGGATTAAACTGGCAATGATATGGTGGCAAACGTAAAACTTGATGACCGTAACTTTCAATAATCTGATCCACAACAAAGGTTTTTGATTTTGCATTTATATTTGCCAAGCGTAATAATTCTGATTTTAATATATATTAAGGAAATGGTATATGCTCCTTTGTGTCAACCATTCTTTAATTTTATCAACAAGAATTCGTTGGACTTTTGTTTAATACTTCAGAATGGTAAGGTGCATTGTCTAAAATAATTACGCTGGGCTCACTTAAACTTGGGAGAAGTTTTTCATGCAACCATTTTACAAACATTCCTGTGTTCATATTATCGTGATAGTCACTGGATTTTGATTGAGATGAAAATATTAAATCAGCATCTTCTATAAAACCCGATTTCCCTCTTGCATGTAAAATTATGTGTCGCTTCCCTTCTCCATCGGTATGTTTGATGGACTTTACGTTATCATCTTGCCATATTCTCTTGATTGCACCCCTAGAAAATATCCATGTTTCGTCTAAATATATAAAATTCGCCCTTTCTTTTTAAAATTTAGAATATCTTCTTAGAAAGTTATTTCTCTGGTTCACGACAGAACTTCTTTCACAAAGGGCCTTTCTGTTATCTTCCTTTTGAAATTTTAAACCCAAGTTATGTATCACTTGCCATAGACTTGTTCTGTCAATGTCGTCAAATTTTCTATCTATTAATTCCGAAAGAATTATATTTAAGGTCACATGTTCCTTGTTGGCCCTCATTCGATAAATGGTATCACGAATTTTAAATTTCTTTCCATCTGGAATATCTTTCGTTTTCAATGATTTGCGAGTTTTGCGGTGATCTTCTTTCGGCAGTTCACTATTGTGATTTTGTAATACTCCTCTTAATTTGGTTTCACTAATTCCTAGAGCATCGCATACGCGTTGTTGTACAAACATTACCGATTTTAAAGGACCGCCATTTTTTTTTTCATCCATAAAATACTTATGTACACTACAAATTAGACTATCTACATCTAACAGACGTCTAGGTATTTTTAAAATTTCCACTAAATTTACAATATACATACAATGTCAACACTTGCAAAGAATCAATTCAACTGCAACATTTGTAACAAATTTAGTACCTACCCTAATGTTATTTTAATTTAAATCTGACCATTACGGCAATTTTACCTAATTTCTTGGGAAGAAGCTTATTGGAACTGGTTATCAATGAATAATTTGCATAATTTTGTTAATCCGAAACAGACTGTACGTTACATTTTTAATAGTCCTAGAAAGAAAAGGTTATTAAAAATCCTGCTATAAAAATATCCATGTAATGTCATTGATAAACGCAGTCTGGAAGAGCTGAAAAAGTGGCTCGTCGAACAAGGAACTTTTAATTTCCTACCTCTTAACTCGCGCAATGGTGACACTAAGTAGAAAAGTAGAAAAAAAACTTTCTTTTTTTTCAAAAAGTTAAATGAGAAAGTTTCAACGAGAAACCGGTTTGAATTGGTTTGAAGTAGAAGTTTTATACCTTTTCGATTAAAACTACAAAAAAAAAGGATATTGGTATCTACTAAATGATAAAGAAGGAAGGATTTCACATAAACAGTAAAATTTAGATCTATCAAGGGTTATAAAAAGTTTGACGAAATCTTCTGAGTTGAATACTAAAATTTCAAAGCATCCTACTCAACCCTAAAGTTTATGAAGCATAATATACTCTGCCTGTTGTAACATACGGGCTGAAGACTGTAATTTTAACTAAGAATTAGTGCAGAAGGTACCTAAAAGATGATTTTCCGGGTTATCTATCCTAATTTGGAGGTAATTAATTCAGTAATATAAGATATAGAAGGAGCAGGATTTACTCCATATCAAGCTTCAAGAATATCATAATCCAATACACTGTGTAACAATTTTTTATACTACTCTTGCAAATCTAATCCAAATTTAGAAACTTAGCGAACTTAAGGTTAAGTACTTGAAATCCGCCAATATCCCTGTTAGGTTTATCTACCTCAAGTGGCGGTAATTTCACGTGTTAAGTTATTACGAAAATTTGCAGTTACTAAAACCCAACGACTCAACTCTAATCGCTGATGTTGTTCAGACTTTCCGGCTGAAACTTTTATGAACTAATAACTCTCCTAAAATTACCTCGGCGTGTAATCTGTAAAGAATTGATTATGAGACCAACTTGGGGGTAAATATAATAAAAGTAATAAGGGAAGAAACCCAGTCTGGGATTTCGGTAAGGAAACGCGAAGGGTGGATGTTTAATAATTTCAATTTAATCGGTGAGATGCAGGGGGCGCTATACAATAAATGGAGGTCCTGTATCAGATAAACAGGATTATTTGAGGTTGCGCTCGGATTTTTTTCCTTTTCGTGTTTATTTTAAAAAGTATCTTATGAAAAAAAATATATAAATATAATTGTTTAGTTAGAGTTTAATTCGTAAAAATTATATATTTTATTTCTCTTTTAGTAGCACCTGACGCTTAATATGCTATCAATAACATCGATTGTTTATTACGTTTAAATTTAAACGTATAAAATACCGGTTATAACGGACTTCTGCTTTAAATTTGAATTAAACGCAATAAAATCAAGAACTATGGTTTACGAGATTCATATCAATCAAAAAGTTCATACTCTGACCGTCAGAGAGTCAGTGGTTGCTTCTAGCATTTTAAGAGTACAACAAGCGTCCATTTTCTATCCAAATTCCAAGTCCAATGATTTTACAGGAACAATATACTCATTTGAGATTTATAAAAGGTATAAGTCAGTAAATGAGGGATTTGATTTCGTAAACTATAAGTAATTAAAATCAGTTGTATTTAATTTACATTTGTTTTGATTTTGTTGTTTTAATATGTGGTGTTATTCTATAACTTTTCGTGGGTTAATATTTTTTTCATATTTTTATTTTTACATTCAAAAATATTGTTGTTTAATTTTTTCCCTTTTATTTTCATCGGAATCTTACTAATTGTGAAATAAAATGGCTCTCTAGGCATCATCAAGTACTCTACAAACCAATACCTATAACTGTATGTAAATTAGAAATAAAATTAATGTCTTTCGTGTAAATAGTCATAAATAATGCCCAGTTAGATATCTTTCTATTAATTTTATATATTAACAGATATCGGAAAATTAATTGATGAACGATACTGTGAGAAAACCATTAATGGTTCAGCACTGACATTGAAGTGAACTTTAAACTGAATTAACCTTATCGGTTAGATGCTTTTATTACAGATAAATTCCATAAATTTGTATGGAAGCTTTCTAATTTAATTTGATTTTGAAATTCTTTCAATTTGATGCAGTAACTCACTGGGCGATAGCGGTGGACATTCATAAAACAATAATTTTATGCATAGTGGTAAAATACACAACAGGATGAGATACGTATGGAAAATTTTTAAGTTTGGATGAAAGAGGAGAAAATGTGAAAAGGGCAAGACAAAATTATCAAATTTTGGTCCACCTGCCAAAGTTTTTCAGACATCAAAAATCGTCATTAGTTTTGTTGAACTGGTAGCGAAAAAAAGAAAACTAAGATAGAAATGGTAGATAACAAGGTCACCAGGAAACAAACATGTATTTAATAGGGCTACCCAAAGACTGAAAAGGGAGGGGTGCTAAATCATTGGGAAGAATACTTCAATAGATATCTAGTAAAACTGGCTAACCTGTGTTACTGAAACTGTTAAAGCCAACTAAAAAGATTCAAAATCAAGGGAAAATTTACCTAAAGAGAAACTGACTTGCCGTTTAGGTAATTAATAATTCTATAATAGCTTAGAACATTATACTTAGCTTGAAACTACAAATTAAAGTATTATTAATCATCACATAAATTTTAAAGTGAAATGGCGTCGCTTATAATATGAGCGTTCATTAATTTTAATTTAAATTTATTCAATTTCGGTTCGCATCTTAGAGGATTAGCCTCAAAATAAGGCACAAGTTTAAATTTAATAAAGTCACCCTCCAGAGATTACACCGTAACAAATTTGTTTCCGGTTTAAAGCTATTGCATTAACTGCACCTCCATTCGACCCCTTCTCCCCCTCTTCCATTCCACCAAGCTGTTCTCGAAATAAAAAGGACATTTGAATATAATTTACTTTCCAGATTTTTATTTCGTTATTTGGAGTATGTAGTTGTGGAAAAAAATTAATTTTATACTAGATTTCCTAAATTATATTTCCCAGTTTATTTTGGACCATAGAAATAGGAAAATTGGCGATTCTGTCTTTAAACCTGTGACATAGGCCTGAAAATCCTAGTTACTTATTGTAATCTACCCTCAAAAGAAGGATAATAACAATTATGGAATTTAAACATTTGTTTGGCATAATCTGTATAATGAAAGGGCTTTTCCTTTTAGAGATGTTGTTATGGCAACTTTGTCAGCATTTACACATTCCTGACATTAAATTATTGCCTATTAGTTGCATACGCAATGGGGGCGTGTATTGGATTTTTTTTCAGTAAACCCGCAACCCAAAAATCTTAACCTCAAATTACGTTACTATGTTTTACCACAGACACAGAATTCAGAAAGGAAAGTAATTGTGTCTAATATTATGGAACGTTTCCATAGTTGATGTAATTTAATTGGCCTGGCAAAATGGAACATTTCTGAAAAACATTCGTGCAAATAACGATGCAGTAATAAAAGGGGTTTTTATGCTTTTAACGTTTTATGATTTACAGACATTTTTGACGTTTGACACACGATTTGACGTTTGACAAATGCTTTTACCGTTTAATATATGCTTTGGAAATTTGAAACACATTTTAGACAAGTTTTTAATGTGAGAACGAACAAAATGAATAGGACAGTGGCTCAGAACTCAATTAGTCTTTGGTCTTTGAAATCTCATCCGACGACGAAACAGAAATAAACGAGCGAACGCTCTAATACTCTAATCCTTGTTATGAAATAAGTAGTTGGTAAAGTACTTACGTTTGCATGCCCGTCGGTGCGTGATCGCCCTGTTGGGATCCCTGTAGAATCCTTCACGGCAGTAGTGACAGTGTCTTCCGGCTGTGTAATGACGACATTTCAGGCAAACGCCTCCAGACACCCGACCAGACAACTTGTACAGCTCCATATTGAATCTGCATCTGCGGGCGTGCTGATTGCATTCGCAAGCTGAAAATTCATATTAACTTTTAATCAAATTTTTCAATTTACAAATTAATTTTGTTTAAAATAAAAATAGCAAGCTATAATTTCGAATCCTTTCTTCAACAGTGACACAACGTTTATTTTCAGTCCAATTTTTGTGAAATTTTTAGGAAATACCAATAATAACAACATTTAGGGTGGAGAAATCTTCGAAAAGTATATATTTTGAAAATTTTTAAAAGATTTTTTAAAAAATTACATTTAAGCGCCATTAAATGTATGAAAATTTGCTGTTTTTTGATTTAATAAATATCTAGTAGTTTTTAAATGGGATGATTGCCCACCTTTTTTTCTTAAATATCTCTGTAGAGTGCTACTTTATCATTGCACAAATTTAAAACTCTCTAAATACTATTTTATATTAGAAAATCCTTAAAACATTTTTGCTTTCTAAAGAAGTCCAGTTTGCTCTTAATACCTTAAATGTTATAGTATACTACCCTATTTCACCCATCAAAATTGTTTTAAATTTGCTTAAAAAAGACTCGTTACTTTGAGGTTATGATGAAGGGTTGTTTACTAATCCAATTTATGGTATATTTTGAGTTGTGTCACTTTTGAAGCATACATATTTAAATAAGATCTTTTCTGTGAATGCCGAATAATTTTTTTTATAAATTTGTTATGTTTATTTATTTAGACAGCTTATTTTCACTAAGAGACTTATTTATGTTATATTTCAATTTATTTGTATTAAAAATATCATTAATACACTAATTTACATTAACAATATTTATTTGAATAGAAGGATATCTTAACTACAACTTTACTGTAACGCAAAATTTAAACTATTTATATACATATGTCGGAGGTTGGCTTATTCAATCGAAAATAGAGGCCGTAAAAGGCTTACATAAGTCAGAGAGATACTGAAGGAATTAGAGCAGGACCAGACTGGCAAAAATGGCTCGCTCCAACTGAATAGCTACTTTGTCTAAGTGAGGAAATTAGAGGTCATAAGAGAATTGTAGTTCACTAGAAATTAAAGAGATTATTAAAAATCTTTTTAAATCTGGTGTTACCATTAAATTAATACCTAGTATTTTGTTTCAGACTTTGATGTTATCAGCAAAAGAGACGCAGATACAAGAAGTTAATGTAAGTTTTTATTTATTAATTAATAATCATATTTGGTAAATGTAAACGAAATAATAATAATTGGTGTTTACAATATTTAATTCATTTGGATACAGTTACATCCAAAATGGTTTATTGGTAGCAAAAATATGAACATTTTTACTTCTTCACTCTCAGTTAATTTATTTTTTCTTTATTTAGCTCCGTTAAATCACAATTAAAGATAATTAACCTTGTTTTTTGTCTGCGCCAACCATCTATCTATCTATCTATACCTTCTCGATTAATTCCAAGCAATAAAAAAACCTTCAGCAGAGCAATATGAAATGCTGATTGCTATTCTTCTCGTCCAAAAAAAAGGAACAGAAACAAGAAAAATTAGCTACGAGCAAAGAGAAAGCTCGAAATGTCAGTTTCTAATTCCGAACCCGTGAACCCATTTGATTTATCACAACAAGAATGGTAATGGGAAATTGCCTAACACCTGTAAAGTCACGGGTACCTTATTGCTATTAATATTTTTTATGGCTCGGAATATAGGGTGATCAGATTGCAAGGAATGAATTTCATGATAATATTAGGGGCAAAAGAATATCATTTTCTCTGGAAGAGAAATATATCAAAATAATTATTAAAATTCTTCAGGAGAGAAATCAATCTTATATCTTAAGATTACACTAACTTTATAAAATAATTTGAAACAAATGTAATGACAATACCATCGAATTAGTAAGGAGAGAAGAAGACATACCATATAAATATTCAAAATACTGTGGTAACAAGATGGCGCCTTTAGTAGGTCCGGACTAATAAAATACCTAACTAAAATTTTCCTTAAGACATTTATAAAAATGTAATGATTAAGCTATAAAGCATAAATAAAACTAATAATAAAACGAGGAGTATACTAGCATTATCCAAAAAAAGAAGATACCATTGGATGAACTTATCTTACTACTCTTAGTTAGCTCTAAAATATTGCTAGGTACGATACAAATAGATTAAAAAAAGAAACTTTAATACAAATATTTCATAAAATATTTAGCAGTTTGCCAAAAGCTTTACTATCATTTGTAATATATCTAAAATATTACTAGATTTATTATTTTCAGAAAGTCCTCCAGGATTAAATTGCGACATATTATTATTATTCCACTCTCCTAAAGTAATAACCGTTTTATTGCGCAATAAACAATGATTGATTAATTTAATTCCTAGTCGTCTACAATTAATAAACATCACCGATGTATACGTTCGTTTATTGTAGCATATTTCCATGAGTTACCACCCAAGCTCATAAGTACCTACCTATCCGATTTATGTTAGCTCGCAGCCAAAAAGTCAATTAAACCAACATAAAATACTCTCGACTGATTATACTACCCACAGGTACGAAAATGCTAACTTTGATTTGAAAATAAACCATAGATGTTGAACATCGTTTGATGACGATGGTCCTCTTCGCAGACGCTACTGAATCACATGTGGGGCTGACATCGCTCCGGGCCTGACGCTCCTCTCGTTACAAACAGTGGTGGAGAGATAGGGGTTTAATAAAAGGATTTGTCATTGTTAAATGAAATTGAATGTAGAAATTCCGTAGAATATAATCAACGAAAAGGATAGCAAAGTTAACCCTTTCAGACAATAAGCTACTCCAGATATCTGTCAAAAGTGACATATTTTGGTTAGTCATGTACACTGCATTGTACGTGGTGACTGAGAGACGTATATAAAAAATGTTTTTTATAAAGAACAGTGTAATTCACAAAACATTGCAAGTGACTATTCGCAATGTCTCATAGCTGTCTAGCAGGTAGACATTTCTGGCTATGATACATTTCAGATACCAGTTCAATAAGCGGCACTTCTTCTGGTTCTTCAAAAGTATCAGCTGTTAATGCTTCATTTTCATCTAAAAAGAAAAAATAAAATTACATATTTATTCCTAAATAACCAAAAATAGTATCCACTTATCTCTATTTTGGATCTCAGGATCTTCATAGTAAACATTCTATTTTATATCTAGTTCGTCTATCTCGAAATAATTTCCCTTGAAAATGTTAGATTGATTATTTTTAATTTAAAGGTCTTTTTCCAATAGCGCCTGTCAGTCATGATGTGCACTGTAGTGTATTTAGATTACCTAACATCAATAGGTTGGTTTTCTTGTTGAATGGTAATCACACTGCTCGTCGTATTGGTGGTGAAAAGAGCTAAGCCACACACTTATTAATTGGAAAAAAGGGTAAATAAAATTGTAACTCTTAGGTTAAAACAACTTTTGATTTAAATCTTAAGTTATTTATGTCCTTCATTTTAAGACTGATTTAAAAACGAAAGAAAAAAACATGTATGTCGCGTAAAAATGCTTTACCACTGAAAGAGATATATGTATTTTCACTTAGCTTCTTTCAGTGTGTGGGATTTTAAGGTTATAATTAGAAAATCGCTTATCTCTCTTTACCACTGTATTTTTCAGAGTTATGTGATATAATTAACTCATTTTGCCTAAAAATGTGGCTTGGCTCTTTTCACCACCAATACGATGTGCTTTAAGAATGAGTATATAACTTAAAATAGTAACAGTAGCATTAAAAATCTTATATTTACAATGATAGAATTAATGAAAATACTTTAAATCAATTTGGTAACCTAAAGTGAATTCTAAAAGACAAAAAATTTATAAATAATACAGTTCTCATATTCCTGGTTAATTTTTGTGATACGCCACTGATAGCGGACCTGCAACAGTGGATGTTGCCTTTAGGGTATCAGGAAAACAACCTATCCTGACTCTGACAACGTATTATATCCATCCAGCTCATGTAATCCTGAAATCCAGCCCACAATGCATCATTTCGAAGAATATACTACGTTTATTTTAAATCTGGAAAAAGAAATTTTATCAACTTTTAATAAAGTTTGGTTGTTGGTTCGTCATACTTACTTTTTATTTAGAGTTATTATTTCACGATAGATTAATCAATTTTAGAAGAATTACCCATAAATCTGAGTAAAATTGCTTTAGAAGCGATTGAACAAATTTTGCTTTCTATATCCAAAATTTGACGACATTTAACCTTGTAAGGTAAGCTAACAGAGAAGAAATAACAGTAAACTATCCCAAAACCACAATAGTTACCTTCACAAAGCGATATATATTGACAAAAATAATGATGTCCTAATTTTTATTTAAAAAATCTCCTATTTAGTATTTTGGAAAAGTGTTTCTAATATAGGCAATAACCGACACAGACATAGAATTATGTTCGTAATAACTATGAATTAAATACAAACTAACCCTTAAAAAAAAAAGAAAATGTTTTGTAAATCACTCCATATATCGCTTGTTCTTCTGTTAGCTCTTGTAATTTTTGAGACTTTTAAAAAAATTACACATTAATAAATAGTTAGAAACAATAAAAGAATTTAATCTTCATCGATACCCATCCTCTACGTGTTGAAATAACAATGCATAATTCTTTTTTTTAATACCCAATAAATATGTATACTTGCTTTAGCGGTCAATGGTCAGTTTAACGCACCCATATGGTAAATGGTAATAAATTCAAAACGTTTTGATTGGTTTATGTAATACGGTGGAATTGTCGTAAAACCCAATTTTTATGTGAATATAAATGCAGTTATGCGTTTACACAATATTCAATTATTCTAAAATACATAATGAAGAATTTCATCAAAAGATCTTGAACTTAATAACATTGACAAAGAAGTTGTCGTCTTCCAATGCCATTCATACTTGTATGCTCACCTGAATAATATAAAAATAAACTGCAGTACGAGTTTCATTGACTTATCACTAAACAGTTCTTAATATATTACTTTTAATCAGCCAATACATATTCTTCCAATTTAATATATTTTTAACAGAAGAATGGATGTTCTTGTAGGGCTTCTGTTTACCTATCTGACTTTTCTTTCACTTTTTTATGTTGTTAGATATTTATTTGTTAGTTTCTTATATCCTGAATCCTTGCAAAATCTAGTCCTATTAATAGAAACACACTTCTTACTTTACGATTAAATTTTGGTTTCTTGCGTTTGTTTTTTGGGATTCCAAGCTTAATCATTCATCAACTATTTAAGAAGTACTTTTTTTAACCTCTTTGTTTTGGAATAAATAACATTAATTATAAAAAAATAGAAATAGGTAAAACAAAAAATTGGATATTAAAATAATCTTCGCACCTGTTATCTATCCCAGGAGAGAAAAAAAAAACAATTAATTAACTTTACATTCCTTATTGACAATCCCGATAAAATTCTAATAGACACGCATGCCTTGTCTAATTAAAGACATTCAATTATCGCAATATATTATTATTATTACAGAACCTGTGCTACTTTCCACTAATCAAAGTATAGCGAATGCGATTCTGTTCACCTCATTTATTAAATTACAGTGTACATTGAATGAACACTTTTGTTAAATTAGCTCATGCATAATTCATGCTTTGTTTGAATAATAAGAGATCTGAATAAAATGCTTAGAGTACCTAGTTATAAGGTAATAAATAAAATAAAACATTAGTACCTGGATAAAAAAAAATTATTTTCATTTAATCTTCTTTGAGAGATTTAGGTGTCTAATGAGCTGCACCTAAAATATGGCAGGTATTTATAGGTATTATTTCGTTGGGATATGCTATTATTACAATAAATATCCTATTTTGTTTTGTTAGAAATAGGTACCCACAATTGTTTATATAAAATGATTCTTCCAAGTTACTAGCTGCAAAGACTGGAAAAGTGTCATCGCGCGGTTATACATATTATACTTGTTTTTAACCTACGCAGTTTGTTACACCTCATTCATTAAAAGATTAAACACTTAATACATGCGATATTTGATCGTAAAATAGAACAGGTATTTTCGATTTATAATCAAAATGAAGTGTTATGTATTATATTAGCTAGGTATATAATAAATAATTAGCAATTAGTGGGTAAATACAAAACTAAATCAGTACCTATTCTGTTTTAAGTAGGTATGATAGAAAGTAATAAAATTAAATGGTTAGATGACGTTTAATTTCTTTTTCAGATTAATTGGAAAATTATAAAATATATATTAATAGTAAAAGAAGTAAATTATTTTAAATTCGAGAGACGCTAAATGGCTATAGTTGCAAGTATGAAGATCGCAACCCGCCTTAGAAATTTCACCTGTAGTATTAACAGCTATTGTTTGACAGGTCGATAGAGAATGTTTGCAATTTATGGAATGTTAAGAATGTTATATAAAACTAGACCTATCATAAAGAAAACATTATTGTCTATAGTATAGGGTATTTCTAATCGATTTAAAATTAATTTTAATTTTAATTTAAGGGAGAGACACAAAAAACGAAATAAACTTTGTAAAAATACCCATTATGTAAAAACCAATAGAGATAGAAAATTAAAACTAGACCTATCAAAAAGCAAACATCATTTTCTATAATATAGGGTATTTCTAATATCGATTTAAAATTAATTGTAATTTTAATTTAAGGGAGAGACACAGGAAGCAAAATTTTTTTTTGAGTCTCTCCCTTAAATTAAAATTATAATTAATTTTATATTAATGTTGGAAATACCCTATACTATAGAAAATAATGTTTTCTTTTTGATAGGTTTAGTTTTAATTTTCTATCCCTATTGGTATTTACATAATGGGTATTTTTTCCAAATTTTTTCACAAGAAACGAGGATAAAATTTGGAAAAATACCCATTATGTAAAAACCAATAGGAATAGAAAATTAAAGTTAGACCTGTCAAAAAGAAAACATCATTTTTTATAGTATAGGGTATTTCTAACATCGATTTAAAATTGATTGTAATTTTAATTTAAGGGAGAGGCACAAAAAACGAAATAAAATTTGGAAAAATACCCATTATATAAAAACTAATAGGGATAGAAAATTAAAACTAGACCTATAATAAAGAAAACATCATTGTCTATAGTATAGGGTATTTCTACCATCGATTTTTTAAGGGAGAGACACAAAAACGAGATAAAATTTGTAAAAATATATAAATTTTTTTTGAGTCTCTCCCTTAAATTAAAATTACAATTAATTTTAAATCAATGTTAGAAATACCCCATAATGATAAAATTTTGTGTGAAACAATTTCATGAAGATGTTTTTGCGTACACGTTTTAAGTATGTTATTGCGCAAAATATTATTTCAGGCATAATAAGTAAATAATTATGTGGGCCTGGAGATTCTACAAAATAAACAGTGAAATTACCCTAAAGCATTAAATACCTATCTAAGGTCATTAATAGTATATATATAACGATATGCTTGGACTATAATAATATTAAACTAAAACAGGAAATTCAAAAATGTAAAGAAAACTTCTGAAACCCAATAGCGATGAATATCTTTCCATTAGAAGAAACAGTAGAAATGAAACATATAAATTGCCACAATTTATACCATATTTCCTTCAGATAATATCCGATATCAATACGGTAGACATCTCAGCTGAAATATAAATTTTTCTGAACATGTTCATGGCAATTAACATATTTATCGTATAGAGAATGCCATATAACACTCCTGGCAGGTTCTCAAACTGGTTTTACGAAGAATTTTCTACAGGGTGTACAAATATAAATGCATATATAGGTACATAATCAAAAAAATACATTTTTTCATTTACATAATAATATCTGCACCATTTTTGTTGGAATTCTTCTTTTGGAGCCATTGTCACAGATTACTCTTTGCTAAAAGAGTGTTTGAAATGACTCAAAATAAAAAAATCTGATATTAAAGGATCACTCGACTATTTTAGTAATTGTAGTTGCATGATTTGATCTTCGTATCGATCTTATCTCGAAATATTATAAATAAACGGACATTAGGCTATCTCCGCAGGGAACTAAATGTTCAATTCGTGTATTCTATACAATCACGATTAGTATCTCGGATCACGTTGTCATTTTTACGAAAATTTTAATTTACAGTAGTCGCTTCCGATGAACAATGAACGCGTTACATTTACTGGATGTGCCAGAATGCGTTCATTTTCAACTAATGCGTCGCACTATATGCAAACATTTTCAGACGGTATAAGCATCGTAGTAAACAATAATGATGGGGCTGCTGTTTCCGAAAGGATGCAGCAGGAACTAAATATCAAAAGATGGTGCCTAAAACCCGACGAAAACCTCTGTTGTTGCATTCACAAGAAAAAGAAACCTTCAATGAATGAAGGAACTTTATATGTGGTTAATTGAGATTAAATATCTTGGAATCACTCTTGAAGGCAAGCTTAGCTTCTGTAGCTATATAGAAAAACAAAACAACAGAAGAAGCTGTAAGAATACTATGAGCCTGTAGACAAATGGTTGGGGCTTAAACCAATATGATGTACTGGTTGTTATAACTTAAGGTGGCACAAGGCTAAAATCATAACTTTATTTTTAATTATTTAATATATAATCGTTGATATTAAAAGACATTTATTATAATAGTAATGACATGAATAGAAGAACTAAAGATATCAAGAAAATTGGATGATTTGAACAGAATAGAGACAAACTGCATTCCTTTTGAAGCATTGAACTGACAGACATATAGATTGTGAGTGGTCTATTTGACGTATACCGGCACGTTTTCTATAAAGGACGACAGTATATTGTATCAGGAATAAATACCCGTTTGACTTGTAATCATTAATAATTCAATGAGATGGAATTAGATTTCAAAAACGAATTTGAAGTAACAAAGCATAAATAAATGATGATATTTCAAAATAGATATAATTTTTCCCAGGAGAGTATCGTAAAGTAAACATTAAAGAATTTATTAATCGATAATATATAAAGATATACACCTGATAAAGTAAGACTTATAAGTCTTATTACCGTATATAGGGAATTGAAACTATCTATAAAAAAAGATGAGGAAGAAACTTGAATTATTGCTCACTTGTGTGTAATATTTTTTATGGGAGTATTGGACATCACTGGACAGGAGTTTAATATTTTGGTTACAGGTTATGCTAGTTAGACATGTTCAGTTTTAATTTAATTTTTCGTGAATCTGTTGCTAGGTCAAATCAATTAGTACAATTTTTAAATTACGTTTTTCGTTATTTTCGACCAATATTTAAGGAAAAAT
The DNA here is from genome assembly GCA_927349885.1 of Psylliodes chrysocephalus. NCBI lineage: Eukaryota > Metazoa > Arthropoda > Insecta > Coleoptera > Chrysomelidae > Psylliodes > Psylliodes chrysocephalus. Next base: position 402,242 of record OV651830.1, on the reverse strand, counting down.
CAATCTTTATAAGGGGATGAATCCTATTGATTCTGAAAATGATTTGATTAAAATGTGGTTAAGGCGGTATGTTAAACTGTGAAGAGTATAATATAGAATGAAGCATTATATATCATCATTCTAATTATATTTTGCATTAAATCATTCTGTATTTCGGACTTTTTTTTATCACTGTGCGACTTTTTTTAAGTACACAGCCCAGTTTCTAAGGGACCTGTTAAGTTTTGTGGAAATAGTTATCGCCAATTGCTTTTATTATACTATTTTTATACCAGAATCAAGTCCTAACTTAATTTCTGATAATTCTGCTATTGTTTGGTTTTGAAGACAAGCTACTGAATTATGTGCAAATCTTTAGGCTAAAAATCTTGTAAAAAATTCAATATTTTCTTTATAAAACGCACACAATTAACAGCTTTGTGTGATTAAATTACGAATAAGTACCTAGTTGTACGTTGTCTAGGATAGATAGAAATTGTAGGTAAATAAATTATCTTCCAGTTAATGACCAGTAGCTTAACTAACAACAATTCCATAGAGTAACGCTAAATTGCACATTAACGCAAGAATAAATGCGCATATGTCTTGATTTGATTAATTATAACAACACACACCTCTTTGCTTTTATTCGACGATGCTTTCATCGCTTGTTATATTATTGTTGTTCGTTGTCTCTTTCGAGAAGCCAGGGCTTTTCTTTCGCCTTATTACGCCTATTTGTTGATTCAAGCGATGTTTAGATTGCATCGTAGGTAATAGTACGAAACAAATGAACAGCATTCCTAAAAACATGCGTGTTTGCTTTTCTTCACACTGTAAATAAATAAGTTTATTTTATATTTACTCGGTAGAGTATTTTATCCGTGGTCAAATAAAGAGTATTTAACGTAGCAATTTACGATATTTTGTTGGGAAACCGCCAGGGTCGGCATCACTGCATCTTTATTATATTTATTTCAACGATGTTTGTAAAGGTTACAATTTCTTGAAATATGTAAATACCTAAAAGTATAACTTTTAGGTTAAATTAAAAGTACAGTAGAATTTTTTCAGACTTGTTTCTTATCATTCCTTTAGCATGTTATAGATAAAATTATTTGAGCAGTGATTGTAGTTTTTTTATTTCTACTTTTAAATGACATAGATTGTCCAAAAATATCATTCTATTGATAGAAAGATAGATAGAAAGATAGAAAGATAGAAAGATAGATAGAAAGATAGATAGAAAGATAGATAGAAAGATAGATAGAAAGATAGATAGAAAGATAGATAGAAAGATAGATAGAAAGATAGATAGAAAGATAGATAGAAAGATAGATAGAAAGATAGATAGAAAGATAGATAGAAAGATAGATAGAAAGATAGATAGAAAGATAGATAGAAAGATAGATAGAAAGATAGATAGAAAGATAGATAGAAAGATAGATAGAAAGATAGATAGAAAGATAGATAGAAAGATAGATAGAAAGATAGATAGAAAGTCATTAAAAAAAATCAAGTTTTTATCTGTGCAAAAATTCCCAATCATGTATTCATGATTATTATTACTAGATAAAAACTTAAGGATTCTAATGGTTGTGAAATAATAATTTTATCTTATTTGTCAGGCATATTAAAGCTTTACAAGACTAATTTCTCAATATTTGACTAAATTTAATCAACTAAATACCCCATTTCTTATTAAAGGATGGAGAGGGTACAAGACTTCATAGAGTTGTGATGGAACTAGTCTTTTGAATATCTTACGTCACCATATATTATCAGTATTAAAAAAGTTACGATAGGCTTACGGTCGAAGCCAGTATCAATTACAGCCAATAATCATTATTTTAAATAGGGCCTTTCTTCGAAACTTAGTGCCTTTATATTATCAGTATATGTTGTCTCTTGTCCCCAACTCCAAATATAACAAGTTTGATCCTGTCCTTTTCCGTATTATTATGCAGAAAGCATTCTGGTTTAAAGTTCAATATTTCCATATAACTTTTCGCCACAATTGCTGTTTTGATATGAGGGGTTATTCATTCGACATTTATCGTCTTGCGTACGGAATAAAATTAATTTGAAACAGCGACATAGCCAAAGAATCTAATCAAATGCTGGGTCATTTGCGAGAAAAGGTTTTATTTTTAAAAGTCGCCACGAACCGCACATCTAAATATAGAAGTAATGTATACAAGTCGTATGTTTTCTACACCTACATGCGCGAATATTTTATGGGTTAGTACGTAGGTACCAACACCTTATATTTCAATGATCTGCTTTTATACAGGGTAGTCTGTATCAGAAATTGGTTCGATCGAATCATTTTTGATGATATGATAGAAGTGGACTATTTTTCGTATTTTGCATCCGATTGAGAATATACCTATTTGGAGGACAAAGCAGAGAGTATGAAGACACTGATTCGAAATAAAATGAAGCAACCATTGGAACCAGAAGAGTTAGCAATGAAAACCAATTCTAAAGACGACATTTTTGATCAGTTTTCCATTTTAGAAGAGACAGCTGCATGTTTATTTAAGATCATCTTTATTCAACAACCGTCAATATTGTTAAAGAGTTGCTGAGACTCATTCTTTACAGCTAAGTCTTATTTTCCAACTATCTTTTAATACAGTCTGGAAATCCTCCAATTTCATTTTTATAAAAGTTGCCAAACTGCTATCAGGATTACCTAATTTCATTAGTCGAAGCGGGTAGATGCTATAATATATACATAGCTGTCTTAAGCATTGGATAGTATCTGTCACAAGTTGCTAGCTCAGACATTTTCTCAAACTGGCATCTCTGGTATCTATCTGAAGTGGATCACCAGTCTTTGGCGTGTTTATAATTCAGTCTTTTGCGATATATCAGTAACGTCTGGTGTTCTTCAAGGTCCCCACACCGGTCCCGTTTTCTTTATAAACGACGAAACTAAGTAAATAAATAAAAACAATGACCAAGTATGTCATTTAACGACATTCAATACCTAAAAAACCATCAAGATTCTGTACATTCCCTTCAAACTTTGTCTAGCTTATTAAATAAATACCCTTCCCTCTAAAACTGCTTGCATACGTGCCATCCACGTATGGCGTATTCCTCGTTTTACCCGCGATCACGAAATTAGTATCGGACAATTGAATTATCCCCGTCCATGGCACCCGTGAACCTCTACGTGTTTCGTTCTAATTGAGTCAACACCAAATATTTGTGATTTGTCAATAAAGGCCCGTATTAGTAACACACGAATGAATTTGTCTTCTTCGTTGTAATGCGAGTTAGAACAGGGCAGTTAATAACTGCATCTGGGAGGGGATGATGTGGCCGTTTGGTACAATATAATAATTTGGAGAGGAGAAGGAACTCGACGAAATTTATATAATCAGTAGTAATACTATAAGTACTTCAAAATAATCAGGTTATACATCGATAACTTGTTGCACAATTATAAAGAGTGTCAGTTTGACAGTTTAAATAATCGGACCGCGAAGTACGTATTGTATTTGATACGATTATTTTTTGAGTAAATTAAGTAAATATCAACAATTTATTAATTCGACTCATTTTAAAATAATTATTGATAAACGTCAAAATTTGAAGGTCCTTTTAGTTAGTGTATTGTTGTCGATGTGGTTACTACGGAAATGAAATTATTGTAAATATTTTTGATTGGTGGAGCTACTCTATGTATAATCAGGTATTATCGAAATTATACGAGGTAACTTAACTAAATTGAACGTTCTAATTGGTTAAAAGTTATACGAACAAAATAATCATAAATATTTGAATGTTTCTACTGGTTCAATGTATTTTCAATCTAGTTTCATAGTTATTTTCTTTATTGTTTTTACCTAATGTCATGCATATATTATCAAGTCGTCAGCGAAAGCATTATCTGTTATTTCCACTAGCTGTATCTTTTTGTAACCCAATTGAAGTTTGTTTATATTCTTCCTAATTTATTTTAATAAAACATCATCAAGTACTATATTAAATAATGTAGGGTTATGTGTACCTCCTTGTCGTAATCCTTCCAAGGTCAAAAAATTCTTCTGATTGCATATTATTTGTTTTTACGTTGTTTCTAGTGCTGAAAATTGTGTTTCTTAGACTATTGTTTATTTCTCTTTGCGCTCTTCCATATTAGACTTTGTGGTAAGCAGTCAAAAGCTTTTACAGTTGTTTCAAGATGAATATTGTCTTGCCTTTTCTAAATCCACTCTGTGCCTCTTTGAATTGAATTTCAGTCTTTAGTTATTATTTCGTATATATTTAATATGGTAATGTAGGTAATAATAATAATAGTAGAGTAATGTAATAATTCCTCTACAATTTTTGCATTTTTTATTGTCCCTTTTTGTAGCAAAGTAATAATATTCCCACTTCCTAGTTTTCAGGGATATTTTACTCGTTCGATACCTTGTTCATTTCTATCCTATCGTCCCCTGCATCTTTATTGCTTCTACTATTTTTTCTATTATTATTTCGTATTGTTCTGTTGTAGTTTTAATATTTTCTATGCTGCTTCCCATTCTCCTCCTCCATTTTCTTTACTGTATCCATTATTCCTCAAAATATTATTTTGAGTTAATTGCTTTAATTGTGCCTTTTCTTAGATTTTTTAGTACTCCAAAACGTACTAATTAACATAAATTGATTACAAAAAAAAGCAAAACAAACTTTAATTAGTCGTGATTGTGTTCTGGAGGAATTATTTACCAAACGACGTCCGGTAGGGGAGGACCCTCCTAGAATGGATGTGCATCGTAGGGAGAAATTGCCCATTCAATCAACGGTTCAGTAACTGTCAAAATGATCCTATAAGCTTGCTCACGTGAGCTTCCTTTGTGGATCTTTATAAACACTTTCAATACTGTATATACATACACTTCACTACACATTTGAATTAAATAAAAACACCCATTATTGAGGTACAAACTGTTCCGTTCCAATTCAATAGGACAAGATAAATATCTCTTTTTACAAATTTCGTGGATAGTAGACCGTTTTTTGTTAATTGGAGTATTTGCGTACTTTGGAAATGAAGGAAGAAATGCATAAAGAAATAAATGAAGAAAGACACGAAGAAAAAAATGAACAAAAAAAAGGAAAAGATTTTTTAATACGTCTGGCACACCCAGTGGGAATTTTATTTTATTTAGAATTTCACCCTTTATATTATAAGATTTTTCTAGCAATAAATTTGACCAGTTTGTGAGAACTTAATATAGTTAACATTATTTTACTTTTATAGATATACATATATTTTTTTTTAATTTCGCCTCTTAGTGTACGCCGTTGAAGAAAGGTGTGTTATTGGTACCGTGGGCTACACACATTTCTTACAATACCATACAAGAAAACATAAAGTCTTATGTGCATTAATTGGTGTCCAATAAAAAAGAAACAAACCGTTTTATGTACATCTATTAGATAGGAAATGCGCCGTTATATTGACATTTATAATAGTAGAAAAAAATGGATGAACCTTCTTGAATAGCAGGTTAGGACAAAAGCTACAAAATTGTTTGCTTTTAATTTTTGTAAAAAATACGGTATATATAAAAATATTTTCCACAATAAATGTCTATTATGTTCATTGAATAATATACTATTTTCCAAATAGCTTAATAATTTGAATACAAAAAATTTTCACGCTCATAAATGATACAGAAATTCCTCCTTTTTATGCACGTCATAAAAGCCAGTAATAATTTCAAACCACCCACATAACCACTTTTTGTATTGTTAATTCGTTTCAATGTTAAATCTGTCAGATATGAAATTGCATTTTCCGATTTTTCCGAATTGCAATAATTATACGGTCGAACAAGCTAACAGAATGATTTCCATTTGTAACATTTCATATTTCGCTTAAAAAAAACACATTAAATAACATTATTGTTCAGCATTTATATTTGTCGAGGCTTTCACATACAAATCGCTCTTTTCTTCTGCACCTGTTTCATTCATTCATTTATGTGCTAAAAAATCGGTTTTATAGCTAAATGCACACTAGCGTACGCATTATTTTTATTATGATTTTTGTAGTTTGTCCAAATTTTCCGACTTTCCTTTGTAATTGCTAGAAATTTGTTTTCCTGAAAACTTTTCCAGGGCCAGCCGTTCTCAAGTGATGCATCATTTGATTTTTATTTATATATAGATTTATTTATACCCATGTTTTATACAATATTAATCTGTACTAAACGATCTTTCAACTTGAACTAACTAACTAACTCTTCCGTCAATTTGTATATTACACCTGAATTTATAGATCCACGTCATCATTCTAGTTTATTCCAGATTGATTTTTCTAGACAATGGTAATAACCTTAATTGAATCGCTGATTGCAGAAAGGATACAAGCCATGTTTTCGCATATTTTGAGATTTTTACGTAAATCGACAGTTCAACCCAAACCTCATCGTTGTGCGCATAAAGGATTCATATTCTAATAAACACCATGTAAAATAATAATTCATTTCAATAACGTTGAGTGCAGAAAAGATCTAAGTCTTGTACCCTTTATGCCGTCAATCGGATCGCAAGGTGGCGCTGCTAGTGAAATATCGGTAGTTGTTATTTTAATTTTCTGTTAGTTAGATTATCTTGTCCAGCCATGGAGGACGTAAATAATTTAAAACATAAAAAAGGGGTAGTTAACTGCGATGGATATAAAAGGAATATTATTAAAAAGTGCCGATAAGTTTTAGTCGTTATAATAAAACATAATCTATTGAATTTTTTAATTTTTTTTTAGTGTTAAAGGCCAAGAGTACGTAAATTATAAAGGTAATGTTGTTCCTGCTAAATCTGTTGGAGACCCATGTAACTGCAGGTTTAAATGCTTGGAAAAGATTACTAATGAGCAGCAGCTAGAGGCATTTGAAAGATTTAAAGGACGAACAGGACTTGTTCATGTTTCTAGTATCAAAACTCGCCGCCCACGAGTACAACAACTTAGGGAGAACAACAAACGTAACACATAAATTCGTTTCCTGTAAAAACGTCCCATTATTCTTCAAAAGAATATCATTATCTTAGCTCAGAATTGACAGTTCGATGTTCAAAGAAAAATATCCAGACTCAAAGATTAAATACAAATACTACAACATAATTTTTAATATGTATAATTACCCGCAATGCATATATACGCGTAACACAAATGAAATTATTACATGTTCCCTTGTTTTGTGTGCAATATTTCATTAGTTCATTTGGGGTTGTAAGTATCCTGTTTCGCAATATCGCCTGAAGGGGAGTTTTTCCATGACGGAAATCCTAAATATCTGCCATTTTTCGTCTTAATTGAGCCTTTGTCAGTATTCACCAGAGATATTCCGATTTGTTTTTTTTTTGTATAAAAATCTGTGGATTTATTTAACCATATGTCACAACATCAATTTAATAAATTTGATTAATAAAGGACTTTGTATACATGTATGTTTATTAAAAATTTCTGATTCTCTAAAGTAATCAGAATCATATGTATTTTATGTAATTAATATTTATCATTTATCATATTTTATTATTTTTATTTCAAATCATTCAATGAAAAAACAAAACAAAAATCATAGGATTTTAAGTCCTTTCAGTAGCTTGATTAATAATTCAAACTAAAATGTTGCACACTCTTTCTTTTTCTTTCAGTAACAAGGCATTGAAAACAGTTTCAATTTAAAAACATTTTTCAATTCAATTTAAATTTATATCGTCTATATCGTCTCGTAGTCATATTTTCTTATGTGGCAGTGGCTCAAGAACACTTTACAAGACACCTTTAAACTGAAAAGCTCGATTCTAAAAGAAAATTCAATTCTTGTACGAAATCCCTTTTACTACATATCCGGCGCATAAGACATAAAAAGTTATACAGTGCCGGGTGCGGGTCTATGATATAATGGGCAATCTTTTTTTGTAGAGGGCCCAATAGAAACTTTACCGTGTACCAATAAAACAAACCTTTCTATAATAGTAATAATATTTACGAAAAGAAAATTATAAGTATTTCCCAACCGAAGTTTTTGAAGTAACTGTTGCGTTAAGCAATCCTCAAAAAGTAACTATCCTATTTAATAGTTTTTAAAACGATTGTAAAAAAAAAATTAATTCTTCGTGTAAAATCCAAAAGGAAAATACAAATGTCTCTCCAGTTGGTAATAAAGATCAGCTTTATTTAAACCCTTCTAAAAAATCCAACATTGGTAAAAAGTAATTAAATAATAAGTCATCTGGTGCTGACGGTGTGTCGTTTTAATTTTGGTAATATATCCTTTTTTTACAATTTATGCGCAATAACATTGCCAAAAGGACATAAGCTTATATCTCCGTTATTACTTGATCGATTTGAATGAAACAAACGGGATTTAATATAGAATGTCATTTAGACGTAACAACTAATGAAGGAACATGTGTAGTTATAATACCCAAAAGGACCTAAGCTTATCTCTACTATTATTGATTTGATTTTGTACATTATTATTGTTATCCTAGATGGATAATATAAAAATTCATTCCATTTAAAATGAACATTTTATTATTATTATTATTATTATTATTATTATTATTATTATTATTATTATTATTATTATTATTATTATTATTATTATTATTATTATTATTATTATTATTATTATTATTATTATTATTATTATTATTATTATTATTATTATTATTATTATTATTATTATTATTATTATAATTAAAATTTTCGCGACGCCTCTGGCTCGATCCGCTAACCAATCGTAATTTGACACCCATAAGCCTGCACACCGTGACTATCGGAGGTAAAACAATTTGTTCAGATTGGTGTTTCGAAAAATAGCGAAATCAAAGATGGAAGACGGAATAGATAAGATTTCTGGCTGAACCGTTTTGATTCGAGCCCTAAAACCGTTTCGACAATTTCGTCAGAGGTCTTTTTCGATATCAGTTCCGAGATAAATCAGGCGTAACTTCGTTGCTGGTTTAGTACGTGCGGTGTTACAGAAAAACTTTTCCGAAAAATTCTATTTAACCAACGGATATTCAATTAGTCTGGCTTTGATTGGAAGGAAATTGGAACGAAAAAAGAAAAATGTTACTTTGGTATCGTTGCTAGGAAAAAGTTTCGTTTGCTTTTCCACGATTTTTATTTTTCTAAAGGGCAAATTTGTTTTTATTTATGATTACAAAATAGTAGTAAGGAGTAGTTCACTCTAATTACAGTTTTATTTCAACCTAAATAATATACTCAGCTAGCACAAAAACATCCCATCTACGTTAATAAGCTGCAATTTTAAGCTTTTTAAGCTTACATGCGATGTACTTTTAATGTAACCCTAATATCCCTGCAACCACCGAATGTCCGTAACGGCAAGACTTTTATAGCACATCTCACAGAAGTTACAAAGTGAAGTTCGGAAAACATCACGCTAGCACTTTTAAGATACTTACCCTGAAAGTTGCTTTGAAATTTTCTATAGATGTTATAATATTAATTAGTTCTACAGCATTATACAGTGTGTCCACGGATGGACTTAACTATACTTGTAAAAATATTTATTTTAAATTAAAAAAGTAATTCTTCATAATTTCTTTTACTTGTAAAATAAATTCGATTCACATTAAGAAATTATGAAAAATAACTTTTTTTAATTTAAAATAAATATTTATACAAGTATAATTAAGTCCTTCCATAGACACACTATATTGTTCTTTGTGTAATGTAATACAGAGAGGCTGAAATTGAGGTATAGTAAAAAGTCAAGCGAGACATGTAAATTTCAAATAAAACAAAATATTTATATTTTATTATTAAAATGTTCTTGAAATCAAGTAGTAATATCACAAAAGTAGAGGTAGGTATATCACAAACGCAGTTACACATGTGCGTTAGTAGAAGTCACCTATAAAGCACTGAACAATTAAACCTTTTAACTTTTTTTGTATAGATATTTATACGAGTATATTTTTATTTTGTTAGTTTATTATTTATGCAAAGGTGAACAAAATTATTTTATTTTAACTACATGTGGCTTGGAAATATGTTTATTTATGCTATAATGTAACATAAATATATGACAATTTATTAGAAGAGGATAAATTATATTTTTATATAAAATGATTTTAATTTTCCACACAAATTGAATAAAAAAGAGATTGACCTACTTGTTTAATTATCATTGAAGGAAATTATATAGAAAGTAAAAGAAATATGCTCAAGTTTAAATCGTTGCATTTATTTTTAGATAATTTTGTCTTACTTTGTTGTTTTAAATAAAACTTCCAATGTCAGTGTATTGAATTTTTTTTAATTTTACAAATTTTATGCTTAATTATGGATTTCCAAGTTAGTATGAAGATTTTATAAAAAACAACTCATATTTTTTAGCAAGATATTCTGATGTATGCTCGAGGACGTCGTCTGTGATTTTTCTCAAATTTTCTTTTAGTATTGCACTTGCTTGAATCTGATGTTTTTTTTTTTTCAATTTAGACGTACTATTTACATAGCTGTAGATTGTCTTTTTATAAAATTTCAGAGAAGAAGGGCACCTAATATCTGTGATAAGTTAGACCTCTCCATGCTTCCCTAAAATCACATACCAATAGTGTTATTTTATTTTAGGCCTTTATTTAACATATACTGTAATTATCTAATGAATAATTATTTATCTAATAACTTAGTGGGTCTTTTATTGAACTGAAATATTATCTAACACACATATGTTAGCAACATGCATAGGACTCTCAATTTATATAGCTGCGATTCACTTGCAGCCCCTTGCTGAGGCTTTGGCGCCTCCAGAAGCCATCATCAGTTATTACCGCATCCTGAACGATCACCAATTTGATTGCAGTAAGATTTATAACTTCTCAGCCACAAGTAAGGACTATCTTTTTCTATTTCTCCAGATTTGGAAGTAGTGGCTCGTTTCGATTAATTCCTAAAATAAATATAAACTATAGCAGACAAACTTGAAAAATTATATATGTAAACTCACCTGTGCACCTTCTAGTACTAAAAGGGGAACCATAAGATAAATTGTATTGTATCGTTAATACCATCAACACATTAACAGCTTTAATAACCATTTGTAGGGGATTATAAACCACAGGGTAAATTGTGCATGAGCTAACAGATATTATATCAAAGCACAGTTAGATATACTTTTATTAATCCCTTCACTCTCCCAATCATTAAATTTTAAGAGTCAGCTATGGAAAAAGGAATTACAGCCACCACTTACATCCTTAGATATGCCAGTAACGTGGCAACTTAGTTTTGTATATCTCTTTCATGTAAAGTTATTAAATTAAAGTTGTAAAATGGTAAGTATAAATTATTGTTTAGATTATGCCAGGAAACAGTTGCATCAATACTTCCAATAATATCCATAATACTTTCAATAAAATATTCGTTAAATTTAGTTGTTATGTCAAAATTATCATAAAGGATAATAATATATGCCCTGTTTGATAACTAAATTGAACATGATCAGTAATATCATTTAATTTAATATTTACTAGTTTTTTTAAAGTTTTCCATATCTCTTTAGGATTTTCTTTAAAACAATCAATTTTATTAAAATAATAAGTAGATTTTTTTGAAACTCTTTAATCTAATCTATTCTCGTCTACTTCGCTATTCTTGATGGTGTTGCAACACCTGGTCCGTCAAGTACAGTAAAGCAGAAGAGAGTGCGTTAAATTTTAGAATAGAGAATTACATGTGCCACTTACTCTATCTCAAGATGGTGTGAAACTAAGTTTTGTTGGCCAAAACGCGTGTTGAACTACACTTTACGAAAAAAAGGTTCGATACCATTCCTAAACCCGCCTCTGGACTGGTATGATAGTATAAATGATTCGGCTTCTAATCTTAACTGTACCTAATCATATTCTCCCCGCCGATCGGAAGAGCTAGAGTCAGAAGAAGAAGAACTCGTGGTTACGTGCCCGGCCTGCCAATCAAACACACTATGAGTGCCTTCAAGAATTCAATGTATTGATTAATGGTGGTCCCGCTAGGATGAAACGAATACTCCTGTTATGATAAGTCGGATATTTCATTTAAGGGTACTTTTCTTACTGTGATATTATTTTTTTTCGAGATCATTAGATCATTATCTATCGCGATGCTTCGAAAAGATTATTAATGGTTTTGATTGTACGCGAGGTTAGACTATTTTAGAAAGGGTCTGGTTTTGTTTTTATTCGGTATAGGTAGATACTTTTTAACTAGTTTTTTTTTATAAATTGTAAACGAGACTTTAACAGTATCTATTAATATGTATCTGATGACCAGCCCCACCTCAAATACATTGAATCGATGGTTATAAAAGTGTATGGAAATTTTATTCTATTTTTCCTTTTTATATTTACCATAAATTTTATATTATCGAAAATTTGTTAATGGTGATGCATAGGTAAATTCAACATTATATTTTTAACTATTAAAAAATCATAATTTTAATTAAAATAAATATGTGTAAATTATGTGTAAACCACTGCGCCAAGCCTGGTCACTTCTTGAGGCCTGAAAAAACACTTTACTGCCTAGGAATACAATATACTATTTAGCGGAGCATTCATCAAGGGGAAAAATATTTTTGTATTATGTAGGTAGGTACCTGTAATTATTATTTGTTTCAGATAACTAATTAATAATCATTGATGTTTTAATTAAATGGGAAAATGGAACAGAAAATGTTGTTGCAATTAAAGAATTGTCTCTTTTTGATGGATCAAACCGTTTCGAAAAAAATAAAAAAGTAAAAATAAACTATGGTGGAAAATTCTACTATGGAATAATAGTTGCTACAGAAAATGATGATGATAGTGACGCATAGTACAAGAGCTCTGATGATAATAGCCAGGAAGAAGTTGATCAAAATTTCCTTCAAGCGAATGTGGCTCCGATGATAATACTCCTCCCATTGTTAAAAAAAAAAAAAACACGAATAAAGTTGATGTACCAAACACACTTTTAAGACGGCTGATAACAAGAGAAGCTAAAAAACGAAAGTATACTCAATCCAATAGTGAAAGTGAGGACTCACTATTTAGAGATTACAGTGATGAAGACCCTGATTTTGTTGTTTATGAATGTACCGCGAGAAAATGTAAAAACAAAGGCATTAACAAGTGTAGTGCGTTACTTTGCAAAGAAGTTGTTTGTAATAATCATGATCTATGTCGGCGTCACTTATTTAGTCTAGAAAGTTGGACCAATAAAGAATTAGAGAAAAAGTCTGGAAAGATAAATAAAAGAAGTCCAAAGGCAAATGAAGCAGCTAAAATGAAGACAACAACGAAGAAACGAAAAGCTCTGTGAACGCCCAAATTGTTCATTTTAAATATATAGTGCTTGTATCTGCTTAAAAGTCTTACTCTGTTTTGAACACTTTGAAGCAGATAATAACTGCCGCTCACACCAAGATTACAATCCGGAGAGCTTGTTTCCAGTCGAGGGATTTTCAAGAGAAGTTTCATTTTAAAAAGTCAGGAAAATAAATTCATATAAATTAGCCAAAGACAGAAAACAATGAACCTCGTGCCACCAAAACAATTGGGACCTCGATGTAATGGGGAATCATGTTCAAAACGTAAAAAGAAATGTAGTCTCTTCAGTGATGGTAAAAGACAAAGATTATGCAAGATTTTTATTCAATGGGATCCTTGGGTTACACAGAGAGTACATTGCAAGGTACATCAAAATGGAAGAAATCAAACAAAAAACTATACAATAAGAGGTATCTCGAAGAAATAAAAGCACTTATTACTTTCTTCCGTTAAACGGCTACGAACTACCAGTTTGTAAAACATTATCGAAGAAAAGTACAACTGGAATTATAGAAAAAGAACCGAGAGGGGAAAGGTTTAAGTCAATAGAGACCTTCAATTAATTAATGGAATTACCGAACACATAAATAAATTTGGAAGAGTTGAATCTCATTATTGCCGTCAAAATTCAACTCGTGAATATTTACATGAAAATCTTAGTCTACTAAAGATGTTTTCCATGTATCTAGCAGATGAATCTGGACCTCTAATGAAAGGAGCTTATTCTGTGTACCGCAAAGTATTCAAATCTATGAACCTATCCTTTTACCGACTCAAAAAGGATCAATGCAGCCTTTGTATGTCATATAATAATGGCGATGAAGAAAAAAAAGGCCCAATCAAGATACCGAACCTTAAATATAGAGACTTGTGCTCTCTATGTCGAGGAGAGAAGAGTGTTATAAGGTCGGAGGACTACAGGCATTTTTACACTCACTTACCCCACGAATAATTAGTTTTCCCTGGGACCAAAGACTAAGTATTTACAATATAATATAAATAAATCTTTGTTTTTAAGTTTTTTTTTGTAATAGCTCATGAGCTTCACATTTTTCAGAACAATATTATTACCAATTACGGCAACGCAAGAAGTATCAGCGTCACAAAACAATGTACCATTAATCCTCTTATAAAACTGCAATAAAATAAATCTGATTATTTATAAATAATCTCCGATAAACAATCGCCAAAGAGAGATAATAAGCAAATTACAATATGTAAATTAGTAAATCACTGTCAATAACGATACAGGTATGTATAAGACATGGTGATGTTGCGATGACAAATTATTTAAAGATTTATGTCAACATAAAGTTTGTTTTATGTTTCTGATATCTATCAAAGTTGGTTTACGGTGTAGACGACACACTCTAAAATTTTATCTGTATGTTTTGTATCTTACTTTTTATGAGAAGCTCGGGAACAAGTTATTACGTTGATTTGAATCTGAAGCAGTTTTTATTAGCTTAGCATCTATGAAAGATACATTTTATTGTCTTTGAACTTTTTAGAAACTAATTTTTCGACAATAAAACAATGTAGCAAAGCGAATGGGTATAAGAAATAACATAATAGATACTAAGTAAATATAAATAAAGAGCATTTTTTAAATTAAAATCTCTATTTTAAATACACAACTGCAAAATATTTGGAATTCTTTCATAATAATGTATCGAATAAAAGCCACGTAATAATTCTTAATCAGTGCTCAAATTGTCTCAATAACATTATTCAGTATTAGGTTGATATTGTTCCACCACTGTTTTCGGTATTAGCTGCTGGCAATAGAGGGGAATCCTCAATAGGCCGATAGAGGTTTTTATTGATATTTCGCCCTGTTTTTACGAATCTTTAAAATGTTATTGTTGTGGAATGCCGACGTTATAGTAGATATGAATTTAAATAAAATAAAGAAAGCATTTTAGTAAAAGCAAGTTATTTTTTAATATCTATTTATACAGAGTAATTAAGATTTTTTAATACTATTATTATACCTTTATTATTAGAACAGTCCATTCTTCTGTTTTTTATAATTGCTTTTATTCAATTTTGTTCTAATTTAGATAACGTATTTTATGGCATTATAGTGTTTAATAAATCCACAATTGTGATGGCCTTTGTTCGTAGTATTGATGTATTACCTAACGGATAACCATTATCTTTCACACTATCTATATATTTGAAAAATTATATTCACATAAAAAATCAACAAATTTATCATATAAAACTATAAAACTATTGTTACAAATAAATATAACACCCTGTGAATAGGTATGTTATGATTTGTAAGGTTTTGTCCAAGGGCAGGCGCGCTAAATAGATTTTTAATAAAATAATAAAACGTGTAGGTGGATAAGGTTTTATTATATCATAATATTAAAGTACAGGGCCAAGAAAGATCAACAGGAGCATTCTTGAAACATTACAAGTGAATTTTCGAGGAGTTCCTTTTGGTCTTTGTTGACGAGCGGTCGAAATTATTCGAATTAGGTGGATTCCTTTTTTGTGTCCGAAGTAGAGTCACGGGTCGCGGTTAGTTTTTTTTTTTTTTTGTAAAACCATAGTGATAAAAGTAACGTGTGCTTCAGTCAGCCCTGCAGCCCAACAGATAGAATATAATGCTTATGTAAGTAAATAGTTTTAAGTAGTTATATTTAGTTTTTGTGTAGTCAGTAAAGACTACGTGACTGCGGAAGCAATACTAGTTGTTTTTATTTGTTAAATAAATCACAGTTATTTCTTTTACACTTGTTTCAATTTTCTTTGTTTTATGAAAACTTACGATCATTCATCTCTGAGAGAGAGAGAGAGATACTGCCAAAGGGAATAGTTCCTGTAGGACGAACCCTTTCCTCGTCCTCTGAATCATCGTCAGGAAGTTAGGGTTCCTTCTGAACTTAACCCCCTAACCGTGTGTTATCTAGAGGCCAGTTTAAATACAAATTGGGCTCCTGTATATAACTCGTGGTTACCGCTAAGAGTGGACTTAAGGGTCAGTCAAAAAGGCCTATAATCTCACTCTTAACACTATATATGCAGTTAAGTTGTTAACATTCGAGAATGTTTGAAGATTTTCAAACTAATATAAATACGTTAGAAGAAAAGATCTGTCAAATAGTGTAATTCATATAAATAAAAAATATTGTAAATATTTAATTGATTCATACTGCATTTTACCAAACATTTCTCAACTGAGCATCAAGCATTTGGACAACGTGACCTTAACCCCAATCCAAGGAATTTCGATTGTATTTAAGGACAAATTAATTTACGCAAATTCAACTACTTCAATGATTAATTCCTGCATTTTTATGCAAATTTAATAAAGTGTTAATATGCCAGTCAGTAGATTATATTGAATGTTCAATTAATAGCTGAAAGATATATAGTCATAGTATTCAACACAGCAAAAAGCCTATTTCCCCGATTGTGGAAGGGGAATGAGTAGATTATTTTTAATAAAATTACCACCGCCGATTACTTTTCTACAAATACAATAGCTGAAAGCAAAACTTCCGATTACATACAATTTAATATGTTGTAGCCAGAAACATGTTTGAAAAATACCAAGAATAAATCTGCAGGATTGGACAGTGTACATTATATTACTTACTTTGCAAAAATCGAGAAAAGAGGCGTTGTTTTATCAAAATTATTATTCGACACGCTGTGAAACAGAATGATGGGATTTCGGTTATTTTAAAAAAAATTTAAATGTTTGTAATCGTCCCCATATTTTATTAAATATTGACTGGCACCAGAAGATGGAACAGTATTTCCGAAACATATGTAGTGTTCGTGCTTACATGTTATAAAAAAAAATAAAAACTATTGACTGGATAAACCAGTAAACTTTGTTTATATAAAATTTTAGTACGGAAATTATCATTATTCAAATTATAGAAAATGGTTAACTTTCCAATGCTAACTCCAAGAGAACAGTATAGAAACATAATGCTATTGAATAGACAGAAATAAAATAATACGTCGCCTACTGCGAAACGCAATAATCCATTCTTTCCATCGAAAAGGCGTAGTTTCCGATATCTTCAAAGTCCTCAACTCAATCCATGATAACTATTTTGGTATTCGCATTTAATTTTCGTCTACTGTACACATTTCTTACGTGAAGACATCCTAGTAATACGCAAGAGAAATGTGTAACTGAAACTCACTATTTATCAATGTTTAATATTCTGATATACGAGAGTATAATGAGTAACTTTGCCTAGCCTTTAAAAAGTACAAAATAATTGTCCTAATTTCGTTTAATGGATGTTATAAACAAAAGCGATAACTAGATGAATTATTGCCCGGCTGCTGACAAGCGTAAATGAAAAATAAAACAGATACGAAGTATTTTGACAGATTTAATGGGAGCCCAAATGCGGTAAATCACATTTTATGAATATCCTTCAGATTACTAAACATGTTACGGGTATATACTCGTATAACATTCTTTTGGTTTGTTTGAATTTATTGTAAATTTTACACAAACGTTCAAATATTATTAAGTCGAGTCTAGACTAAACAAGCTCTTATCGTCGATTCTAGAATCAACTTTTGCGTATTTCGGGGTTCGTATAGGCAAAACTTTTATGATGGAGAGCGCTTTGTAGTCATTTTTCATTTATTCGAGCGTGGAAATTTAATTTTCCGTTTAGCAACGGCTTTTAGCTTGGCGTGTTATAGTCCAAATAAAATAGAATATAATTTTATTACAGAATCGTATAAAGTTACAAAAAATAAAGGAGGTATTCATAAAAAAGAGTTCATAAATTAAAACTAGATGTACTTTTAAATCTATTTTTAAAATAATTTATATTTTAATAAATTTTCTTCTCTTTTTAACGGTACTTGTTTCAATTTTCTACCTCTATCCGTTTTTGCATACTGTGTATTTTACTATATTTTCACTTCTTTTTTAGGTCTCTCCCATAAATTAAAACTAAATATGTATAAACTTAAGGGATGTACCATCCCTAATAAAAAGGTGTAAACTGGTTTTTCAATGGTTTATTTCACGATCAAGTATTCTCAATTACAATGTTGCTGTGGTATTGCCACTGTCTATTAGCGTACTACGCACTGCGCTGGTCTGCCTTCTCCCGCTCGTCCATCCTGACACGTATGTGTATGGACTTCACGAATGTATGGTGGGGAGTATAGAGAAATACCGCTAACACGGCCATCCTGCAATTGGTGCGTCCTCGCGCCACATATATCTGGAATTACAAAATACGAAAACAGAACTACTGTTACGACTTATGAACATTATCACTAATGTTCTTTTTAGACGCTAAATAAGTAATTACTCTTTCAATTAATGTTGGTGGAATTGCCACGATTACAGTAAACATAGTGGGATCGCCACTAGTCATTCTTTCAATCAACGTTGCTGGAATGGCCACCATTACCATAAACATTGGTGGAATTGCCACTTAATACTCTTTCAATAAATGTTGGTGGGTTTGTCACCATTACAGTACACATTAGTGGGATTGCCACTAAATACTCTTTCAATTAATGTTGGTGGGATTGCCACCATTGCAGTAAACATAATGGGATTACCACTATCATTTCAATTAACCTTGGTGGGACTGCCACTAACTATCTTTTCAATTAACCTTGGTGGGATTGACACTAACTACCTTTATTTTTATTTATTGTTGGTGAGATTGCCACCCTAACACTAAACGCTAGTGTTATAAAACTAAACTCTAGTATTAATTTATTATCATAATTTATTCAGGAACATTTGATATAATTGCCATCCTAACACCAAACGCTAGTGTTATAAAACTAAACTCTAGCCACGGTATGCGTAGTGATCCCACTTCTGATATAAACATAAGGGATGAACCATCCCTAATAAAAAGGTCTAAACTGGTTTTTCAATGGTTTATTTCACGATCAAGTATTCTCAATTACAATGTTGCTGTGGTATTGCCACTGTCTATTAGCGTACTACGCACTGCGCTGGTCTACCTTCTCCCGCTCGTCCATCCTGACACGCATGTGTATGGACTTCACGAATGTATGGTGGGGAGTATAGAGAAATACCGCTAACATATATTTGTAAATCTATCTTTAAAATTCTTCATATTATAGGAAATGTTCGTCTCTTTCCATTGATCATTCTGTCAATTTTCTATCTCTATCCGTTTTTTTTTATACTGAGCATTTTACTAACTTTTCACTTGTTTTTTAAGTATCTCCCTTATAGTACCTGACACGCTGCCTCATCAGCAGCCTTTAGAGCAGGAATTAATATTATAGAAAGTAATCTTAAATTAGTAGTCTTTGTAAATTATATAGGTTGCCACTAAAACTGAAAATAAAAAAAATATGATATAAATATTATGATTCGGTTTCAAAACTTCATAAATAGTTCTGGTAAACTTTAGTTATTTGAAATTGGTTAATTTAAATTTAATGTTTATAAATTGTTGATAGGTACATTTTGCTTCTTTTTCTTACTTCTATATCATTCTACCTACGTTTTCTATACGGTTTATATTAAAGTAAAAATAATAATCCACTTAAACTTTTTAAATATATAAATTTTTAATTTTGTTTGTAATTTTTGTAATTTTAAAAAAGGTTCTAATTTTGGAAAGAATTAAATATTCTAAATGATTATCGTGTGATAATCCTAAATCTGTTTGTTATTAGTGTTTTCTTAGATCTTAGTTGAACCAGTTTAAAATCAGACCTGATAATCAATTTTAATTATTCAACCCTTTAGACTCCCGTACTAACTTTGTTACACATTCCGAAACAACAATTCATGATGATCTACGAAGACGTGCCTTCTACTATGTGAAGGCGGATTAATTATTCGTAATTCGGTCATTTTGTGTATGTTAAGGCCCCCCAAATCCATCCGGTTGTAGTCAGCCTACACCTTCGTCGACTCTGATGTGATATACGACGTTATCAGTTATCGAAATTTCAGATTACGGTTCCTTTTGTTCGATTTCGCTGGAAGCGAGTTACGGATATTAGGTTTTTATAATTAGATTTGAATGTTTTGTACCTTATACCATCGGCTTCTTTTTACGCAATCTTTTGAAATGTAAATGGTGCGGAACAGATTAGTTAATACTTTCCAAAGGTTTACCTGAGGTAGATTGGCTAACATGTAAAAAATGTATAAGTTTTGAAGACGCAAGCAATGGTTGATGCATAATTGATACATTAAATAATATGTTCGATGTTAGTGACTATTATTTATAAAAATAATCAATAAAAGAGTACCTAAAATTGACGCCTGATGTTTGCTAGAATGTTTGAGACCAGTAGCACCCATTCCTCCATGGGTAGCACCTTTTACACTGCTTGTATAGTCAATAAAAAACCAATGTACTGTATGAGTTGGAAAAGTCTGCTTTTTTACAATTATACTGTACATGATCTGGCCTAATTATAAGCTCTTAACTGCTGTCTTGGACAACATCTTTCTAGATAAGTGGATTGGGCTAAAATGGGCTTAACCGAATGGCCACCTAGATCGCCAGATTTGATTTCTATTTAAGAGGTTATTCTAAAAATAGAGTTAACTAATATAGATATCAAAATATCGATGAACTCTATCCACTTAGTAGATATGAAGTTATAAAAACAAGTACACAAAATATCCGAGAATGTAAAATCGAAAACCCAAAAGATTATCGAAATCAAATTTAATTTAACAAATAGTTCCTTTCACTTCAGTACAAAGTAAACGTCATCTTTCTTAACATTCTACGAAAGATATGTTGTGGGTGGGTTTCAGCAGTTGGCTTATCTGTAATGCCATATCTACCGTTAGTTTACACTTACCACTTATTTAGATGCAATCAACGTCATTGTTAATAGTCGAGATTGAGATAGCGAGGAAAATTAAAAAATGGGTACAGATTAAATCGTAGGTTAAAATCGTATGGTAAAATTTCAATAGAACTGCTTTAGAATTTGGTGTCCAAAAATTTAACTAATGATAAGGGAAAAGTCGATCAATCTTAGAGGAACAACAAAATTTCAATTACACCAACAATGTTAAGTAAACGGCAAACTTATTCGCAGAATTTACAACATCTGTAAACCCTTTATCCTCGCGATATTTTACGATAGACCTTCAACCGACGTGTCTTAAATCTAATAAATTCTCGGCTGGATAATTTGCTTTAGTGAACTCAACGTATAACCCACGTGGTAACAACAAGCAAAACAACCACAACAAAAATATATTTCAGTCGGAGGCCGCCGCATGTGGAATATTTGTTTCTTGAAACTATATGTCCGCAAATTTGATTTATTACATCAATTTGGTGTACCGGGAGAAAGCAAATTGAGATTGATAGATTTTAAGAAGGAAAAATGGATGTATCTATTTTTATATACGGCTTTAAACAAGGTAAATAGCCTGTTAGTTCTATAAGAGAAGTTATTTTCTGTTGTGCCGCAAGGCACTGTTATTGGACTGCTATTATTTTATATTTATATTGATTTATCCATAAAATATACTTTTACAAAATAAAGTAATGGTATCCATCCACCATAATCACCAGATCTCGTCTCATGTAACTTTTTTTATTACCCAAGGTCAAATCAGCAAAATAGATCTGTCAAAGGCAAAGCAACAGAGACCATGAACAAAATGTTAGGATAACAAGAAAGGAAGTTAGAACGAGTGACTGTGTTTTACATGACAAGTTTTTATATAGCGGTGGCGCACTCCTATCCAGAAATATTTAATGATTTAGTAGCAATTTATTCCAGATGCATTCTTTTTAATTTTACGTTATACAAAATGGTATACTAAAAATCTTAACACTCCTCAATTAAATTATTTGGGCACGCTGTTGCGGTGTGGAATCCGTGATATTCCAATAAATTGATTAGAATCGTTTTTAGGAGACAGAAATATTACGTCTATAAAAAGTACGTACACTGTAAAGTCAACATGTCAAAGTTTCAGAAGTTTAGCTACTCAGTTCTGGCTTTAACCATTTTGTAACTAGTAACTTTTCAAACAAAAATTTTAGTGAGTTGGTAACATTGATTTTCCTAGAATTTTATCTAGAGGTAAATATAACAGATGATAAATGGCAACTGACGCCATTTAACGATAGATATGACAGTTGACAAATAATAAATGACATAAAAGTTACTAGATCTTGAACCGATACTAAATCTAGTGTTACCAACATCAAAAAAATCTAGTAAGAAAAGTAATATTAGCCTACTAAAAAAAACTACTAGATTTTGATAAGTTACTGAATCTAGTGAAAATAAAAATCAATAAATAATATTCAATTAAATTAGACCTTTATCATTACTTTGGCTGAAAAGTAGATTTTAATATAGTACATATTCAGACATCTTTTTTTTAGTTATTAAACTCAATAAACTGAAAATAAATTCATTCGATATGTTAAATTCATTCAAAAGCGTAAACCATAAATAACCAATAACGAATTATTCATATCCTTCCTTTTATAATGCCAATTTCCAAGAACCCTCACTGTGTACACAAGCCACATCTGTTCATGTTATTCGTATTAATCCATTTTGTAACAAAAATCTTTTCGAATAGGCTCTCTTTCTCTACTACTACGAGTAGACCCATCAAACGTCAAATTAACAAAGTTTATAAGCTGAATGGGATGCGAAATATGTTATTTCGACCAGGACGGGCATCGAGAAAAAATATCAAGAGGAAAAATTATGTATCCGGTCTTATCATAAATTTCTGATCAAACGCAAACACGAGTTGATGTTGTTTACACAACAACTCGGTCTAGGTATATTCTTTTTAACACGTTCTTCGTTGAGAAAAAGTCAACAGAGGCCTAGTAGAATAGTCATGTTTGTTGTTGAATTTCGATATAATATAATGGAATGAATGAAATATTGGTGTGTTTGACAATATTCCCATGACAATTGATTATTTAGTATTTGATTTCAATATAGCTGATATCTATGTTTATGTTTTATCAATAATGTCATTGGTAGTAGAAAATCTAAAAAATCAAATATTGCAAATAATTTCAATAATTATTTTAGGTGCATTTTTATAGAAATTATAACAGGATAAAACATGTCTTTTATCTAATGAATCATTATCACCTTTAATTTCAAAATTGCTTC
This sequence comes from Psylliodes chrysocephalus, assembly GCA_927349885.1. Lineage (NCBI taxonomy): Eukaryota > Metazoa > Arthropoda > Insecta > Coleoptera > Chrysomelidae > Psylliodes > Psylliodes chrysocephalus. The sequence goes on along the minus strand of OV651830.1, from coordinate 378,791 downwards.
CGATTTTTTATAAGTTTTGGACCCTCGTATCTTATGCTAAATGGTAGCTATAAATATCCAACACACTTTCTTAACCAAATGCGTTGACAAATACCAATTTACATCCATATCTTTTCCCATTTTTAAAAGTCGACTTTCCTTAAAAAAGACGAATGAAGAAAGTAATTTATACCATAAATTTTATTAATTAATGAAGTACTAATGTTGGCTTCGTGCAATGAATAATGTATAATTCCCTGTTATTAAACCCGACCCGGCACTACAAAAAGTCTGAATCATTAATAGCTATTTAACAAGACACACCAGCCTGTTATTACTACTTTCAAATTTATCTTTTTTTTTGTTTCAGATAAGTCGCCAGAGAAGGAAACGGTGATCTTAATTCGTTATGTAAGTAGCTTAGATTTTAATCGTTAATTGAACTAGAGATCAATCAATAAAGACTGTTATTATAGAAGTAAAATTATTTAACAGAATAAAAATTTGAGGAACAATCAGAATTTAAGTCATTCAAATAACTGGGTAAATAGGTTTTTTAATTTGTATTGCTCTTAGTTATACAGGAGCCAATCAGCAATTAGTCCTTTGTACTTGCGCATCGTGCTCTGATTTTACACAATATAATATCACTAATTCAAAATGTTTAGTCCTCTTGGGTCTTCTATATTTATGAGATTTTCTAAATGTCTTTCTTAAAAACATATTAAAGATATTGCTCTGGAGTAGATGTATTTGAACTTGTCCAGAAAAGAACAGTCTGTTAGAAAGACTACAAATTCACGTTTACTAAATGTTAAGTGAGGTGTTCCTCAAGGATGAGTTCTTGGATCGTTACTGTTTTAAATTTATGTAAATGATCTAGCATTTATTGATATTTCAGCCGACTTGTCACTATTTGCTGACGATACAACACTTTTATGCTATGTACTAAAGGTCCAAGCCAAATTCCTGATCTGATATCTGATGAACTCCTTCAAAAGTCAGTAAAACGAAATTGTTAGCTTTTAAAAATATAATAGCAAATTTAAAGTTGAATTCGATAGAATGTTATACTAACAACAATCTAATTTGGTATGAAATGCAGTTTTGGGGAATATGCCACAAAGAATTGTTTCATAGTACATTTGTTCGTCTACTTTATCAAGTAAAATATTCTGCCACTTATAAACCACTTTTTAAAACCCATAAAATTTTAATTCTATCCTATATTTTTTAGCTTATGCAAATAAGGATTGATGTGCTAGATTTTCTGGAGATTTGACTTTGATTACACTAAAGAATCAGTAATTTACAACAGCATTAATATTTTTAATTCAATACCCATATCTTTTAAAACCTGGAAGACCCTCAGTACTCTCTATTTTTTTGTCATCTTCTAAATTTATGTTATCAAAATAATTTTTACTCAAAAATGAGTATGGTACAAATTTTTTGAGACAAACTTTACACTTATATACTAACATATGGCTACGCTCATCCTTAACGTAAAATGTACAAAATGTATTTCATGTCGTTCACTTAGTAAAATTGTAAAAATAGGAATTTTATAGCCTACTTTCACGAATAATGTTTTCTAAGAGGTTCATTTTTTTATACACTTACTTGTATAAACATTATTTCAAAATTAGAATTCGCTTTTTTGTTCATCAGATTTTTCCAATTACCCATTACCACCAGGACACAGTTGAATAAATAACAACGCAAAATGGATTCTGGAAATCATATATATTTTTATCTTGGCAATAAGTCGTGATATAACTCACAGGGTTCCGAAGTCAAATAGAAATTGTTTGTACAGAGAGGACACTTTTTAGTTTCTGACCAAGTATATATGGAAAAACCTACAATGTTATAAAAAATTGGAAAAAGTGGGACATTTTCTAACAATAGAGGCAAAACGAGCATGCAATAAGTGAAATATTAGATTAGATAACAACCCATAGGTTTACGTCGCGTCGCCCTTATAATCTACGCCACTGTGTATATCTTCATTTTAGTTTTTTGTTTATTATACATAGAAGAGTCCCAAAATATGTTTTTTATCATTGAGTGCTTGATATATAAACTCTAGGCAAGCTGCAATTGCAGTAGATGTTGACTTATTTTTTCTAAATCCATTTTGAGTATCTGGCAACATATTAAAACTTTCAAGGTAAATTATGAGTCTAATAAAGTATACTGACTCAAATATTTTAGTATTTGACTAGATATACAGATAAAACGATAATTTTCTATAATAGATGCAGATCCCTTTTTTTTATAAACAGGAATTCCTTTAGATTCCTTCATATTTGGGAATAATTCCGAAACAAAGGATTCATTAATCAAATATGATATGGGTTCAGCAATACAATGAGCAACCGATAACAGAGTTTTATCATTTATTTCGTCAATACCTTCAGTGGGTTGATTATAGTGATGATTTCACTAGGAGTTGTTGGAAAAAGAAAAAAACTTTTATGATGTTTATCAATACTCAGGTACAATATTATTTGTATTTACATTAATAAAATAGTCGACTTCACTAATCTCCATTTAACTGCATTATATAGTTATGGGCTTCAAAGTAAAATTACTTGTTCTGCCTTAAACTCCCTTAATTAATTTTAACATCATTGGAATTTAGACACTTTTATATAAATTATTTTATTTTCGATTTGGTCTATTTTGCCGTCCTGTTTAATTTAAAGGAATATCTAGGTTAATGATGAAATGCTGAAACGATTAAAATGTACTCGTAATTTGTGCGTTTCATAATGAGGCTCATAATCTGAACAATGATTGCGAAATCACGATATTTATCAATTCAACATAACGCAAAATGGTCCACATTGTATGCTGTGGAACGCAACACAACCACAAATAATTATAGCTATACAATTGGACCGTATTCAGCGGTACACTCATTCAATTTAATGCCTTTTTGAAGCGAACCCAATTCGGTATAAAACTAGGATTATCCTGCTGAAAAATAAAATTGTTATCGGAGCCTTTAATACTAAACGGAACATAAAATGTTGGAAACAAAATACCGATCGAGAGTGATTGGCTTATTTTTATTTATTTTGATATAAAATATCTGACTTACTGGACTTCTACATCACTAGAAAAATACCCTGAAATTTCGCCAAAATAGAAGAAAACTTTATGATCGAGAATATAATCCAAAAATAATTAAACCTACTTTGTGTAGTGAAGAAGACGTACTGGGTAAATTTCAAAACTATATTAAGTCAGATTTTAACCGTTGTTAGCAGTGACGTAACTAGACAAACTTAAGAAATCTAAAAATCCAAGATATCGCTCTTCAACTTCTAAATTCTTAACGTAACTAATTGTACCTTACACATAACTGCTCCTCTTTGTAGATTGTAGATTCTTTCAAAGTAAGAACATTCTAAAAAGTATATACCGTAAGGAACATAAACAGAACGTTCTTAGTATATTTATACAACGTTGATAGGATGTAGCTTATTTCAGGTAGACAATTTTTTTAAATGTGTAACTATATATTTTATGCTTCAATTTAACCAAAAACTTTAAATTAAGTTGTCTAATTTACTTCTAATAAGATATAACCTAATTCAAAAAATAATACCTGATCTTAGTCCCGGAGGCATTCAAGTAATGACATCGTTGTTTTCTTTTAGTTCTTTCTCTCTATTATTAGATCACATAGCTTAGAGGCAAGTCGTTCTTAATATCCCTAATGTAGTGGTAGATTCACAGATATCATGAGCCCTCAATTAGCATAATTTCGGATCCAGTAATCAGTATAGCAGTACAAAAGGCCAATAATTAGGGCTCTGGTTTAGTTAATGAAGCTTCGGTTCTAGTCCTGGCGGTAAATGAACATTCATAACGGAACAAAATATTCGTTTGATGCTAACAAATTTATATTTTGTGTATGACGTTCTGTTGTATAGACATATGGCAATGCACTACAAGTTGAATCAGATAAATTTATACAAATATAACAAATACAACAAATATATGAAGTAAAAAGTTTAACAAAAAGTAATTTTAGGTACCAATACTACTAAAGTAGCTTTAAAACAAAACCTTACTTTTATCAAAACATGTTTTTTTTAATAGGAAACATCATGAAAACATGATTTGTAATGAGTCAATCTCTGTTTTATAAAAAATACAAGAATTATAAACCAGCATTGCAGGATTAAATTAAATTACTGTACCTTCTTCCTCTTAACTATAGTTTAGATTTTTTCGTCGTTAGTTCGGACTATTAACCACCTTAATTTTTTACTTATTCTGTAATTTTCTTGATGATAGGTTAAACAAAGTGTCTTTTTGTACTTCATACGCATACCCCTGCAAGAAACCATACTTATACTAACGAATGCTCTCGGCATGCCTGCATGTCATCGGAAGGAGATAATTTACACCCACCCATCCAATATGTTGCATTATGACAAATGGGCATTGGTTCGCAGTCACCTGCCTCGAGGAATATACGAACAAAAGTTAATATAATCTGTTTGCGAAGAGCTAACAAAGAAAGAAAATGAACTCTCACTGAAATTTCGACGGCATCGAATGAAAATCCCGACTGATTTGATACTATTGCGAACTGCCAGGATTTTTGTTATTGGGCCAGTGTTTATTTTGTAGTCTTTATGGATAATCGCTTAAAGGCTGGACATTAGAACTGGATTGTTTGAGTTTTAGACTTCGATTTGTCGATATTATGTTTATTTATACTATATTTGTTTAATAAGAAGTATTCAATTTGTCTTTAAAGAAACATTTTTGGCTTATTTTTTTGAGTGAAATACAACACAAAAATAATTCTATTTAAACCTTCTTTTATTAGTAACGTGTTCATTTAACGATTAACATGGCAAGGTTCTTAATTGTAGGTGTAGCATAGCTGGAAAATCAAGAAGAAATAAACAAGCTAGATGCACGTATCAGCTTAGATACATACCAACCAGCCTTACCATAACGATAATTGGGTTAAAATTGTCGACGACAAATAAAACCAGTTAACAAACCGCACAAGTGTTAGTAAGTGATATTTAATGAATACTTTATTCTAGAATGAAAATCCAAAACAACTAAAAATAGTCCGTGCAGGCCTGGATCCGATTAAATGCACTCCTAAATACCTACAATTAGGAATATTAAAATTCACTTAGCGCCGAAGAATTTTAGAATCATTTTCTTTTTCCTAATGGCTACGATTAACTCAATATGCGTCCATTTGATTGAAAGAGTTTAAAATATATCTACGTTAAGCTTAATTTATATTAAAGAAGCCTTTAAGTGAAATAAACAAGAAGAAATTTCAAAATTATAAAACAATAATAGGGTAGAAAATCGCGCTTCGAGATTTTATTGTTTTATTTAAATTTTATCGATGTGATTGTACCCTTGGTTTTAAATTATAAGTTATGCCTGATGCTAATAAACTTTACTTTATCTTACTGTAATGTAAGCAATAGTTGATCGGTGTATTTGAAATCTTTATTTATTCTGAATACTGGTTTTATTTCATAAATCTTTTTTTTGTAAACCCATCAGAAATTAAAATATTAAAAATATGGTAACAGCAAAACCGCTTTAGATTCTTTATTTGGAAGAAATGTGAATATTGTGTGAATCTACCAAAGGAAATCTTAAAAAGATGGAACAAAAAAATGTTGCTCACGTAGAGTATTGCGCATTTTTTCTAAACTTTCACGACATATGTCACGTCATCTTTCATGTCACATTTCAATGTTTATTGTCAGTGTCACATACGCCATATGTCAACTCAGGCAGTTGCACCAATTTCCCCAATAATTAATTTTTATTATCGTAACAGCCGGTATGTCACTTATCGTGTCACATATCATATCATCTACGTCATTTGTCACTTTGAATAGAGGCAATATATTCTGAAAATGAATATATACAACAATATCGGTTGTAAGCAGGTAGGGTTAGGTTTGGTCCAGTACACTGCGGCCTCTTGAGTCTATTGTATTCCCCTGCTTTCCCCGTATTCAGGTACTATCTTTGGAACAGTCCTGTGTCTTTGGTTGGTATTAATAAATTCCCTACCAAGTGTTCCTGGGGCGTTATTTCCGGTTCTAGGCCGAAAAAGGATGAAACGTAGTCTAGTAAGAGCTTCGCATTCCAAGATCACATGGCATGAGGTTTCTTGCTCTTTCATGCAGAGTCTACACGTAGTGGGATCATTGTGTAATTCCATCACATGAAGGTGTTTCAGCAAGCAGTGCCCCGTTATTAATCCCACAATGGTAGATATCTGAGGCCTTGCGAGTTGTAGTGCCTCAATAGCCATGCGTAGGTTTGGTCCCCTTAGCATGATCTTACTGATTATGTGCTTTCTTATCTGTTGCCAGTGAATTTGGTGTTTTGTGGTAATCTACCTGTTCATTGCCTATCAAGCAGGGGTTTTGCTTATCCCAAATACAGGTTCGGGTCCTGTGAATGGTAGATTTGGTCCCTCTTTGGCGAGTTCATCAGCCTTTTCATTTCCTTGGATACCTTTGTGCCCTGGTAGTTTTACCTTGTTGTGGGTTGCCAGATCATTTAGTATTCCAAGGCAGTTCCAGACAAGCTTTGACTTGATTCTCTTTGAATAAAGAGCCTTTAAGGCTGCTAGGCTATTTTAGAGAATTAGGATGATTTGTTTTTTGTATTTCCTTCTTAAATTATCTCGTATACACAATTCGATTGCATGTATTTCAGCCTGAAATACAGTGGCATGTTTTCCCAGTGAGACAGTGATGTCGTATTTGGGTTTAACTCCATGTACGCCAGAGCCTGTGCCCTTGTTAGTTTTAGATCCATCCGTATACCATACGAGACTGCTAAGCAAGTATTTATCTATCTCCTTATTTACCTCATTCCAGTGAAGTGTCTGTAAAAGGTTAGGAAAAGTGTCATGTGATCTGATCCCTTATTTAATATAGAATCATTTACTTCATGTGTTATTCTGGTATGTTTTATACAAGGTGGCGCAAAATAAATTACCCTATGGAATGTTGTTATGGTTTCGTTTGTAGTTGACATCTGTTCGAGTTTTTCTGTCAGTTACAAAGTAGATACTTAGGAAATTCATTATGAATCGATATACGCCTCGAGAATGTGTCGAAATCGTAAATTTTTTTTATTAAAATAATTCGTCTATTTTCAGAATTTTCCTGGACGCCTTATTTCGAAAAACGCCGATATTGCATATCCGCCAAGATCTCCCGGTTTAACTGTTCCAGACTTTTGGTAATGGGGTTATCTCAAAGATAGGGTATTTGTAAATAATCCTCGAACACTAGAACCATTAAAAGACAACATCCTGGAAGAAATTGACAGAATACCACCTGATTGTTGGAGAAAGTTATGAAATTGCTTTAAAAAGAGCTCGTTATGGCATTAATGCTAGGGGTGGCCATTTGGTCGATGTTGTTTTTAATGTGTAACAAAACAAATTTTTAGAGTTTAAATAAATATTTTTGATTTATAATATGACTTAATCTTTTATATAAAAAACAAATAGGGGACTTTATTTTGCGCCACCTTGTATGCTCCAGTGGGTTCCAGTTGGTTCCAGTTGTTGGATATTTCCAGTCTGTATGCACTCATTCTGGCCTCCACCTTTATGACTGGGTCAAGGGGTGGAAGGTTTAGAATGATTTCCATAGAGGCTGTCGGTGTACTTCTTAGTGCTCTTGAAATACAAAGGCATGCCAATCTCTGTACTCCTGAGAGGGTATTGAGGGCTGTTTTCTGGTTTACTTTTGGCCACCAAACAACCGCTCCATAAGTTATCATGGGTCTTGTTATTGCCAAATATAGTCCGTGGATCATTTGTGGTTTTAATCCCCATATTTTTCCAAATGCCCGTCCTCCCTACCATGAGAGACATTTTACATTTATTGGTCACTTTTTGTAAGTGTTGGTTCCAAGTAAGTTTACTATCTAGGATTAGACCCAGATATTTTACTTGGTTCGTTTTGTTTAGCCTGCCTTTACACAGAGTCGGAGTTTCTAAAACCTCCAACCTTGTTTTCCTAGTAAAGGTTAGTTTTGCCTTGTCAGGGTTTACCAAGAGATTTTCCCTAACATACCACATTTCTGTCGGCCTAAGAGCTCTTTGAATGAGTTCAAAAACTGTGGTTTGGTGTTTCCCTCGGATAAGGATTAATATGTCATCGGCATATCCTTGGGCGTATAGCTCTTGATTATTTAGTGTTTTCAGCAGTTTATCTTCCACTAGGTCCCACAGTAGAGGAGAAAGGACTTCACCTTGTGGGCATCCCCTGTGGATATTCACCTGCATGGTTTCACTGAATATTTGTGCCTGTACTTGTCGTCCGCATAACATGTCTTCTATCCACTATCAGATGGTGTCTTCTATTCCATGTTTGCGAGCGGCAGCTACCATTGATTTAAAGGAGGTATTATCAAAGGCTCTTTCTATGTCAAGAAATGCTCCTAGGACTATTTCTTGGCTACTGAGTTACAAGATGATGCAGAGTAGACTCACAAGTTTTTCCTGATTGCTAGGCTGTTGGTTTGTATGAAATGTCCTCTCTATCAGTTTTTCCAATCCTTTCAATAGAAATGACGTCAGAGTTATTGGTCTATAGGCCTTTACCGCGGAATATGTTGAACGCCCTGGTTTAGGTATAAAGACAACTCTGCTTTGTTTCCAGGTATTTGGTACATATTTATGCACCAAACTTGCCCTGTTGAGCCTACAAATACGCGGGGCCAGCCCACAATACAACTAAGACTAATATTTCTTGAGTCGCCAGATGAGATCCGTGATCCATTTTAGAATCATCTGCGAAATCGGTCAAATCCTTTATATAATTTGGAAACTATATGAAATTAGAAACCAGAAACCGTCTCTGATCAGGCGAACGAATATTCGTAATTCGACAATCATCGAACTGTATTTAATCCGAAAGCGAATTACTGTAAATGCTCTGCATATTAATGTATCAAGGGGATACACACGGATACGTGAGTCCGTAAATCAGCCTCTCGCAACGATATCGCCAGGTGGTTGCTCTCCTGGCATAAATTCAGTTTATCTTGAAAATTGCATAAAGACCCGATTTACGACCTCATTGACAAACATGATTGTTTCGATAAATATTGCGTTCGAGAGTCGAACATTCTTTTTAGAGCTGGCGGAAAAGCATGTAAAACGGTTTTTTTTATCTGTTGTTGTCGATTCATTATTTTTGAGGTTTATTGGCAGGAGCGCATTTATCGCTGTTAAAATTAAATAATATGATGTTATTTTATCGCTACTTTCTTTTCATCGCATTTTCTAAACGTCAAATTATATCTAGAAAAAAAATTTCTTTCAAAAAAAAAAAATGTTACTTATATCTTATACAAATAACTTGAAATTATGGTATATAATAACAGTAATAAAATGTTTATTAGACGTAATGCAGTAATGTATACGTAACGATAATGAAAATATCTTTCAAATGAGGGATTACAAGATCATACTTTCTATTAGAAAATTTAGAGATAGTAACGCCCTCTATCTTCACAACTCTAGTAAAATCAAAAAAGGTAAATCAAACGAGGGTGGTCCTTAGGATCTCACAAGAGTATTTTATTACGACCGGTTTCGAGGATCAGATCCTCATCATCAGGTAAGGTCTAAAATAGAGAGGAAAAACGGAAAGTGGGTTTAAACATTCTAATATGAAAGTTGTCAAATATCAACAACTCACCCGTAATTACTCATCTATTTAAGACTAAGCTAAGAGAATTATCCCAGGGTCGGTGTAAAAACAAGTATGCGAGTATTTTTTAAAATACATAAAAAACAATAGTTGCAACAAAAAGTTGATGTCAAAACACATAAACAAAAGTAGGTCTAAAACTATTAATTAAAATTATTAAAATATTTCACGAATTTTTGCCAATCAATCAAATTTTACTATAGATTTGTGGATGATATTCTAATAATATGGACTGGTAGCAAAGACTCAGTGTATGATTTCTTGTCTCATGTTAACTCTCTACATACCAACATTAAGTTTACTTTAGAAACCGAAGTAGATAAATCTATAAACTTTTTAGATTTAAAAATATCCCATAACAATGACTCTAAATTAAGTTTTGATATCTATAGAAAACCCACTCATACAGGAGTAGTAATAGATAATTTGTCTAATCACCCCATCTCGCATAAATTAGCTTCCTTTAATTGTTATTTAGAACGTCTATTACGAGTACCTTTATCCATTGAAAACTACAATAGAGAACTTAACACAATAAAAAACATAGCTCATCTACACAATTATGATCACAGTTTAATCGATAAAATGTTGAGTAAAAAACAAAATAGAATTGTTCAAAATACAACATTTATAACTAACCCTATACCTGTAGAGGCTAGCATTAGTAAGTATATGTCACTTACCTATATTGGAAATATTTCTTATAAAGTCTCCAATATCCTCAAAAATCACTTCAAAATTTCTTTTAAATCCTCCAACTCAATTAGTAACTTTTTCATCAAGAATAAAGATAAAGTGGACATCATGGACCAATCAGGCATATATGAACTCAGTTGTAAGTCTTGCCCAGCCAAATATGTAGGTAGAACCTTTCGTAATTTTAGGACTAGACTTAAAGAACATTTAAGATGTTTGAATACTGCCACAACCGGCTTCTCACATTGTGCCACCCATCTAGTAGAGTCCAATCACGATTTTGACTCAGGGGATGGCTTTAGGGTACTCCACATTTGCCACAACAAGTTGATATTGAATAATTTGGAGAACCTAGAAATATTTAGATTAAGAAAAAGTACCAATGCATTATCACTAAACTCACAAGTTTTTTCCGAATCCACACCCACGTTCTCGGTTCTTTTTTAAAAATCTACGTTTCCCTTAAATTACCCCCCCCCCCCTTTTACTTTAAAATTTCCCTATGAAATTCTATTGACTTTAATTATTAGTTATACTTATTTTTATTCTGTCTCCATTTCCATTTTCATTTTTCAGCACATTACTTCAAAAAACAACTAACCAAATCAATAGTTTTTTCTTCTTTTCATTTTAACGCCATTTCCTTTTTCCGTTGATTGTTACCAACTTCTTAATTTGAATATTAGTACATCTAAAATTATTTTCCAACGCTAATGCTAGACTCTACTTTTAACAATAATAATTTATTTATTTCATTTTGTTTATTATTACGTACAAATTCAAACAATTCATTTTATAAACCTATATTATTATTAAGAAACATTTATTTTTTTCGCCAACGCCATCTATTAGCCGATGGTCAAAATATTTAAATTTGACAGCCTCTAAACTGTTATCTTAAATATTAGAATGGTTAATTCGTCTATTTATACCTAGAGGGCGTTAATCAGTATATTTAATCTAAATAAAATTTAATTCCTGTAGAATTATAAACACTTGTCCAAGAACCCATTTTAGTGCTTGTAGGGTTTAAAAAGTTTTTAAATTTGTTTGTCTTAATTGTTCGTCCGTTCGTGAAATATTTTAATAATTTTAATTAATAGTTTTAGACCTACTTTTGTTTATGTGTTTTGACATCAACTTTTTGTTGCAACTATTGTTTTTTATGTATTTTAAAAAATACTCGCATACTTGTTTTTACACCGACCCTGGGATAATTCTCTTAGCTTAGTCTGAAATAGATGAGTAATTACGGGTGAGTTCTTGATATTTGACAACTTTCATATTAAAATGTTTAAACCCACTTTATTAGTTATGAGCTCATTCGTTTTTCCTCTCTATTTTAGACCTTACCTGATGATGAGGATCTGATCCTCGAAACCGGTCGTAATAAAATACTCTTGTGAGATCTTAAGGACCACCCTCGTTTGATTTACCTTTTTTGAACTTATAACTCACACATGGCTACCACCTTCAACTTTAATCTAGTAAAGTCATCTCGTTATAACAAAAATATCATAATATCTCTCTAGTTTTACCTTGTTTTTGTTTCATGTCTCTATCTTCTTCCTTTATAAGTTAAGAGAAGGGGCACAGTCCTCACTGTATAATAATACGTTCGTTTTTTTTTTGGCATAGACTCTTTGTCATACAGCCAGTCACAAACAAATAATAATGAAAGAAAAAAAGGAAACATTAAATATTTAATTTCAAATAACAACAAGAGGATTAAACGGGGACACTCGCTTCTCGCCTAGGGACCCATCAAGGCATTACAAAAAAAAACAGACATACACTACATACACTAGGTCACGGTAAGAAGATAAAATAAAACAATAGAAAAAAAACAAAGGTAACGAGTCTAAGAGAAGTACTAATCACAAGCGTATACCTGATTCCCTTAAAAAATTAATCAAGCAGTTATAAATCTTTGTGGAATTGGAGGACAATAAACTTTGAATTTTCCAAGGAGAGCATATTTTGCATTTAAGCAGGTCGTTATATAGCTTGTCAGATAATTTTTTTTTAGTACAATTAAAGAAGATATGATCCAGATCTCCTTTTTCATTACACGTCTCGCATTGGTCACTTTCAGAGACTTTAATTTTGTATAAATGGCTAGGATAACAGACATGACCAAATCTCATCCTAATTATTGTCGATATGTACTTTCGCGGTATTTTATAAAGCTTGTACCAAGGGATCTTAGGAATGTTTAACTGAAGAGTCGTATATCTCGTTGGGTTTGTAAAACAATATTCCTGCCACAAGTGTTGCCATTTATTGAACTGATTTCTTTTTAATATTGCAGTAACATCAGAAACAGATAAATTGTATGACGTATTAGAACTTGTTACAGAACTTTTTTGGCCAACAAATCTACATGTTCGTTGTGCTTTAGCCCAATGTGAGTTTTAATCCAAATAAAATGCACGTTCTGGTCTCTTTCTGAAAATGTTTGGATAAGTTTTTTAATATTTTTAAAAAGGGACAAGTCGATGTATTAGGAAGCCCATTTTTTTGATAGATGTTAAAACAGAGAGGGAATCTGATACAATAACTATCGTTTCTCTGTTGCAGGAATAGGCGTGAATAAGTGCTTCATAGATAGCCGCAGTATAGATGGAACATTCTTGTCCAATTTTAAAAGATTTTTCTATGTGCTCTTTAGGTTCAAAGAAAGCAGAGCCTACGCCATTAGCTGATTTGGACGCGTCCGTATATAATATTAAGGCATCTTCAAAATTATTTAAAATAGAGAGTAATATACTGCTGCTTATAGATATATTTTCTTCATAGTTTGGTTTAATAAAGAAAATGTCTGAATAAAAGCTAAAAAAATCATTAATTCCAGGGTGGTGGGTTGTTTTATACAGAGCACTTTACCTTTTTTTGAATTGTAAAGATAAATATTGTTAGATAAATTAGAGTGTGTTTAGTATAAATCAATGTAATTTTGGAGTACAAAGAAATACAGTTTTTAAATAAATTAGGATATTTAAAATAAATAAACGTAACAAATGACAGAATTGTAGTTAACTCTTCCGCACTAGTGGCGAAAAGTGCATTATGTTTACATTAAAATGCGCGCATTCTACACTTTTAAATATTTTTTATTTTTGTCATACTCTTAATTTACGAAACAGACACCATTAACATATTGTTTCCATGTTTCAACATATTCCCTGTTTCCATAAATTATCGTATATACGCTATGCTCACCACACCGCACACCACGTCCAGAAAATTGAATAATAGATTGGTCGCGGACGGCTAATTTCGTTGAATCAAAAAATAATTAATCAACGTCATTGAAATTATTTTATTTGTTTTTATCGTGGAATGAATATTAAATGTCGGATTGGATCGTCAGTGATGCAATCGATACATGAATTTATCCGAAATGTTTGTTAAAATTCAAAGCACTGTAGAACTAGTTGTTATTATTGTTTTTGTTTTTGATTAATAATTTGGATATATTATTATTATACTGCAGTAATTTTGAAATATTTACGAAATTATAATTTGTTTGGTGCTATATTTACAACATACAAAGCGTTCTGATAAAGTTATTAGGCAAGTTAACCGTTTTAGATATCATTTACAATAAATAAACATATTGTTACGCTGGTTTTTGGTATCACAATTTATTTTAATTCAACTTTACAATAACTATAATTCAACTTTAACAATAACTATCCAACTGATAACATTCACGCATAACGTCTATCATAAAACTGAAAACTGACGTCAGGATCAACCTTGACCCTTCTCGAACCTTCTCGAAATGTCGTCTAGAATATTCTTGACGGGTAATGACATTTCCACACATTTCTGAACTATTCTATCTTCTTTTACTTGTACTCTTACTTATGACCACCACAGCACACTGTAGGGCGATGAGTAACATTCCACTTCTTTTTTCTTTCTGTACGTTTCCTATGATAGCCGCAGGCTACTGTATGATTTTTTGTGTTCTGGATCTGACCTCATGTTATTATATTTTTTAATAAAATATATAATTTTTTGATGTTGTTTTTTTGGTATATGGTTGTACGGATGTCCGGTTTATTTTGTAGCACATCTGGCAACCCTATTTGGTGGCCAGAAGTAAATCAGAAAACAGCCCTCAATGTCCTCTCAGGAGTTCAGAGGCTGGCATGTCTTTGTATTACAGGAGCACTGAGAAGTACACCGACACCCTCTATGAAAATCATTCTAAACCTCCCACCCCTTGACCTAGTCATAAAGAGGGAGGCCAGAATGAATGCATACAGACTGGAAATCTCCAACAAAAGGAACCCACTATACCAGAAGAGCACATGAATTAACTGATTCTATATTAAACATAAGATCAGATTACAAGACACTCCTTCTAACCTTCAACAGACTCTTCCAGGTCAACTGCAAGTGAAACGAAGTAAGTAAGGAGATAAATAAATAGTTGCTTAGCGGTCTCGTATGGTATACGGATGGATCTAAACCTGGGAAATCATACCACTATATTTCAGGATGAAATACATGTAATCGAATTGTGTTCACGAGATAATTTAAGGAAGTACAAAAAATAAACCATCCTAATTCTCTCAGATAGCCAAGCAGCATCAAAGGTTCCTGATTCAAACAGAATCAAGTCAAAGCTTGTCTGGAACTGCCTTGGAATAGTAAATCTGGCAACTTACAACAAGGTAAAACTAGTTTGGGTATTAGGGCACTAAGGTATCCAAGGAAATGAAAAGGCTGATGAACTCGCCAAAGATGGATCAGATCTACCATTTACAGGACCCGAACCTGTATTTGGGATAAGCAAAACACCTGCTTGATAGGCAATGAACAGGTAGATTACCACAAAACACCAAATTCACTGGCAACAGATAAGAGGGCACAGAATCAGTAAGCTGATGCTAAGGGGACCAAACCCATGCATGGCTACTGAGGCACTACACCATTGTGGGATTACTAACGGGGCACTGCTTGCTGAAACACCTTCATGTGATGAGATTACACAGTGATCTTACTATATATAAACTCTGCATGGAAGAGGAAGAAACCTCATACCATGTGATCTTCGAATGCGAAGCTCTTACTAGGTGACGTTTCTCCCTTTTTGGCCTAGACCCAGAAAAAACGCCCCAGGAACACTTAGTAGGGAATTTGTTAAAACTAACCAAAGACAGGACTATTCCAAAGGTAGTACCTGAATGTTCTGGGCCAAAGCTAACCCTACCTGCTTATAACCGACAAAGATAAAGATAAAGTTAAAGATAACTGAACCCTTTGGTAAATGTTCTCTCATCTGCTGAAAATATTCTTCAAAAACATCACCGTTCATATGTTCATGGTAGTTTCTGGTTTTCTTAGATTGAAATATTAAATAACCACGTTTTGAAAACCCGTCATCACTTCCAATATGGAAGGAAACTTCAATCCTGTAGATAATCCTTCTAAAAAAGCCTGTCGTGAAGATTAAATGTTTGTGTCCTACCATATTCTGCTAATGTCTTCAGCAAACAATTTCCTGAGAATTAATAAGTGCTGCTTTCCTGTCCTGTTTATCCCACTTAAACTTCAAATCTATCAATCCAAAAATGTTGGTATCTCTTTTTTATAATAAAATTCGTGAACTTTTCTTTTTATTCCGTTTTTAATTTGTTCAGTAAATTCCTCTTTTTTCTTACCTCTGCATTTTTCTTTGGAGGTTTAGCAGCTCCACTTTTTAATTCACTTATAACTTTATATATCGTTGATTTGCTTACACGCGTCATATTACTTGTCTTTTCAATAGTATCATTAACAGAAAACGAAGGATTTTCCATTCTTAGGCAATTATAAACATTGCTTACAAATATTTTCTCGTTAACTGACAAAGCACACTTTTTTATACGTTTCACAGGTGTAAACTTTGAACTTGAAATTGAAATTCATAAAACAAACATTCAATATCCCGCAATTTATTAATAAAACATTAGTTTCATTTAATTAATTTAATTTAATTTCCTTCCTTTACCTAACACTGAACAACATCGTATTGCATAGTCTGAAACTTGCAGCTTTTGAAATTCAGTATCCGGATAACGGACTTGAATGATATCGTAATTTAGTCAAAATTAAATAGCAATTAAATAGTATTAGAACCGAATGAATTCAAGCATATAAACAAAATAGATAAAGTCTTTTTGGAGATTACATAAAAAACGTAACAAACGGTTATAGTAGTATATGTAAATGTTATTAGTTGTAAATAAACATAATTATTGCATTTTAATGAATAATTAATTTCTATTCGGTATATTTTATAACAAGGTTGTGGTTCTTTACACTCGTGTATAGAATCTTCCATTCTTATGGAATTTTTTTCAAACGAGTTGAATATAGTAAAATTAAACTTTTAACAAAATAAAATTTTTAATCTTTCTTTTGTTAGGCAAGGTTTTATTTAAATTATTTGCATAATTTGTCAAATTCCATATCAGAATCACTATATTCACCCATTTTTGAATTCAAACTAAATAATAATACGTCACGAAAAACTGTCAATCATGAAATTCATCGCTATCTCTAATGCGGGCGTGATATTCACATCCATTGGCCAGCAGATATTACAGAATGAACATTTTGTTAGGTGTATTTTACATAATACCAAAAATAATTAGATACTTACGCAAATTCAAAAACCGAAGAGAGATATTCACTTACCTAAAACAAAAACAGATATTAGTAATTTACTCATTAAAATTGTTAAAAACGTTTTTAATATCAAAAATGCAATAAAGTTGATATTGATAGATTACAAAAAGGTGAAAATTATTTATTGATCCAAAGATTCAGAACAAATAAATCAAAGGAGAAAAACAAGTAAATTAGATATAGGCAATATAGGCATACAGGGTTTAAAAAAATATATGTGGTAAAACTATATTGTACAGTTATAATTGCCACTGGTCTGTAGTTGAATATATTTTTGCTGAACTTTCGTGAATTACAGAATATAAGTCTTCGCAAAAAAATATAAGAAACCCCTACACTCATGCCCGGTGGTCTCTTTGGGACAAAAAATTTCAAAACAATCACCGGTTTTTGTATGTCTAACCCCGACGTCAATTTCTTTGTGTTTTCTGGAATAACAAAACCGAAATTTCCATTTAAAAAAAATGTCGACCGTTAGCTACTGGGTTACTACATAACGACCTATCCAAACAAGAAGAAGAACTAGTTAATTTGAAAATTAAATACCGGGATCAGCAGCAGCGCCAGCCCAGCGACTTGTTTGCAGACCGACGATGAAGTTGGAGAATCTGACGGACGAAAAGTGTGTTACGACGAGGACGCCTGGCCAACGAGTACAAGAATGGTAAGAAAAAGTTTAAGTGGCCATACGCGAAGAATTTTGTTATAAATAGAATGGACGACTTTAGTAAATCGGTTTTTTGAAATTTTTAATATCCCGACATTTGATCCGAAGCACTTCACTACATATGCTGTTGTCTTTTTATTGACAGGTTATATATCAGAAAAATTCAAAACAGTTATCGAGAGTACCGCAATGATCGATTTTGGGGCTTCTTACCTCTTCTCATCACTATATTCTTACATGATATAAACCATGTAATGTTTGCTGATGATCTAAAATTGGAAATTCTTTCAATAAATGACTGTAAATTTTTCCAAAAATGTCTAAATTGTTTTAGCAAATTAGTGTCAAAAAAAATTCACTTCCATTGAATTTCTTTTATCAGGCGACTTTCATTTTACCTAATTATTAACTCTCTCAACAAGCCTGAGTTTTTAAGAGACCTTGCAGTATATATGCCTAGAAATAGCTGTAAAATCATCAATTTTCACAAGCACAAAAATGCTACAGAATCATTTTCTATCACGTTAGTTTTTGCTGTTGCATAAAAAGTATAATTTTAATAACAAACTCAGATGCGGATCCGAGAAGTTTTATTAATGAAACTAGTTTTCCTTGTTCATCAATTTTCTTGGGTCCACTGACTCAAATTGCACTAATATTTTTTGGTTAAATGAGAAAATTATTGTCGAAACAATTACATTTTGTATTACCCATCTTATAAAGCTATGTAAGGGATTTTTTGTAAAATATTTGAAAATGTTTCAAATAATCAGGTGATTGAATATTTAGAGAACAATAAAATACACTATAATCTATTCAAATCAATAACATTATTTCAGATTTATCCAATATAGAACACGGCGTCCCACAGTGGTCCACATTAGGCCCTATCTTGTTTATATTTTATTTAAAAGTGATATTCCACTTCATCTATCTCTTGAAATGTGTCTGTTTTACAGATGATACATCATTCCTGAATAGTAGCATGGATTTAAATAAATTAAAGGGAAAAATGTCTGATTGAATTCATGAAGTTAAAAATTGATCTTTATCAAATGAAGTACAACAAATTAACATTTCAGAAACAGCAATAAAATATCAATAAAATATAATAATCTTGTAAACTAAAAATTATAAAGCTACTTTGTTAGTTGGAAGATGTCATTAGAAAATGCTACTTTTCTCTTTTTCATAGTCATATAAAATATGGAATAACTGTTCGGGAAAACTCTTGCTTTGTAGGTACAATTTTTCAACTTCAAAAGAAACTCTCAGATATATCAAATAACAATTCCGTCAATTTAGATTTTAGTTGTGACGTCTAATCAAAAAAACCCTACATGAGGAAGAACCTTTAAGAATTTTCAGTGTATGACCTCCTTTAATTTTAAAACGATACAGTGTAAGTGTAAGGTGAACGACTCGCAACCAGAAGAAGAAGAAGAAATCTCGGGGTGTGAATGGAAATCACGGGTGGCCTGCCGGTACCCGTGCCCACCTACTGACCGTCAATGCATGTTATTTCTCTTTCTGTTCATTGGTTCATGGTGCTTTTACACAGTGGTGGTGCTACTCATACCTTACATAGTATCATCGACTTCTTTCACTATCATCTTCGGATACAGTTATATTACCAGTTCATTAAAAAAAAAAAAACATCTTGCTAGAGATAAATTACCAAAGAAAATGTCAACCTGGTTACCATTATTCACTTCCTACAGGTTTTATTGAGAAAAAATCCAGATTATCCCATTGTCATTGTGTACCTCTCAATAAACCCTAAATGCGTTGATGACATCTACTTCACTGCAACCCAAAATTGATGGTTCTATTTGACTTACAGGTATAGAAATATATTTACACAAGAGCAGATTTTGAAGTCATGGAGAGAGTCATATAGTGGAGAAGCCTTAAATAAATATGACATATATAATGAACATTTTCCACCATAGGAAGATAGTGATGAAAAAAAAAACCTACAGGAGCTAAATCTATTAGTTACTTCATCGTTTTGGAGAAAGTCAATTAGGTATCTATGGCTAAAAGACAAAGTCTAATCAGTTATAGAATGATTAATAAGGCGATGACTGTATTTACTAGAGCTTGAAAGAATTGATGATTCTATAAATTTAACCGAAAGCTTGTAAGTTGTCAAAAAGAAAAAGAAGATGAACATACCGAAAAAAGATTTGAAAAAGAAACATAAAAAACTATAGAAACAGAAGAAAACAGATCGATTACACCTAGTTTACAGTTGTTATGTATATAATCATCCCTGGGGTGTTTCAAATGAAAATGTGTACGTATTATAATGAAAAAATGTTAATTTAATCCCTGTAGACTACATTATTCAATTCAGTGTGCGACGTCTTCATCAGTGGAGTAAAATTGTAGCTAACTTCATTTAATATTCCATAAAAATCGAATCGTAAACGCGTATATATGCTAATTAAGTTAAACAGGCGTGCAATTAATGTAATTAAAATAAACGCAATGGCACCTCTACCTTTAATAATGTAATCATTTATTTCCAACAGGCAACAGAGGGATATTATGTTTCCTTTTTTTTTTCTCTTTCTTCTTCTTCTGCTTTAAAATTCTCGCCGCACATAACGATTTGTTCTTGCTGTTCCATAAATAAAACTGACGCTTTGGCTAAGAATCGTTTTTTTTTTCTCTCTCTTGATAAGTCGACTTAAAACAACGTAGCATTGTTGTAGAGGTGTTTTTTTGGTCGTATTCATTATGTTTGATTTAAAAGTTAACAAGACAAGAACTACTAAACAGCTATCAAACTAAAAACAAATAATTGATATTTGTTCTACTGTTCCCGGTAGCAAGATCTAATTTAAAACAATACGAATTCTGTAAACTACCAGGAAAATAATCGTAGCAATAATTATTTCTACATATTTTCCTAATATGGAGTAAATGTGTTTTGTAAATAATGGCTTAACATGCAAACATGGTAATTAACGTGGAATATTTTTGGTATTCTTGTTACTTACACAGTCCAACAATCAATATGTAACAAAAATATTGTTGTATCGGTTGTTATTAAGGCATCTAATTCTAAAGTCAAAGAATATGATTTATTAAGGATATTATGGGAACTAAAATTAACATATTAAATGTTTCCAACAATGACCATTGCTCCATTTGTTTTAGGGTTAGTGCAGAGATGGCTAATAAGTGTTGAGAATTCATTAAAGAATAGTAATATCAACAGTCCGAAGTAGTTCATGTCTGATTTTTCGTCTAATATCTAACCGTAATAACTATGTTAATGGTCTCTATAGATCTATTTTAATAAATTGACACAAATTGACAAAAGTCTTGACCTACCCTAATTGACCTGTACGTAGAACGTTTGGTTCGTTAAAATCTTAATCTAAATTAAATTGCACAAATTAAAGCATGAAAAGTCATTTATAACAATTAAATTGAATCGTCTGTGACATCAATAACTATTGTTTTACGGCTGTTTAATAATAAAGCAGATGCCTGGACAATTTAACGATTCAATTGGTCAATGATTTATCGAGGATTTGTTTTATGTATTATATTAGATGAGTAATGACTCATAGTACAAATGACCTTGCAAAAAATGGGGAAGTTTTAAGTAATTTTCACACTATTGTAGTACGGAGAGTAAATGGGATAACAAAGAATTTAAAATATGAGAGAGATAGTTCAAACTAGAACCAACAGAAAAGTATATAATATTAAAAGAAGCAGAAACTATTAGAGGACTGGTAGTATAATATCTCCAGATTTAAGTTTCTTAAAATAAAAAGGGATAACAGCTGATGATAGCATTTTAAAATATTTTCTTATCCATTTTATTATAATTTTTAGGTTTTCTTAATTATTGGTATACAATAACTCTTTTGCATGTAGTAATTTCTTCATTTTAACTCTTTTGTATATTTTTTTCTTAATTACTACGCATCCAAACAAGGGAACAATTTTGTTTCCAGTTTAAAAATCGCGATATATAAAACTCATGTATAGTTCATTATTTTCCCTATCTCAATACTTTAGCTTATATTCTCTATAGGTATAGAGTCATAAATAATGAACCATCTCTCTTACATCGTGTGTAATACACGTGAAACACTCATTTCCTTCTCGTTCGGCTTGTTATTGAAGATATATTGAACTTCCTTGCATATTATTCTTTTTGTTCAAAGTTGAATTCCCATATCAACTGCAGGATCAATAATGTTTGTCAGAATTTAAAAAGCGCTATATCACTGCATGAATGTGCGCTTGTTAAGGCTACTTTATAACGAAACTAGTTGAAATTATCTTATTTCTAATTCTCATAGAATTGCGATGAACATAACCTAACTTATCTGGTATATAAAAATAATATTTTTAAACATTTTCTAAAAATTTATTGATTTAACAAAAGGATATGGAATAAAACTGTTTATTTAAAGAAAAAAGAAAAGCGATCCAGGATTCCATTTCGTCAGCTGAATTAGAATTTTTAACCGACTTCAAAAACGGAATATTTGTCGGAGTATTTTTTTTAATGTATGCTCAGCGATAATTCTTTACCACGTTGTCCGATTTCTATGATTCTTTTTTTGTTAGAAAGAGGGTACCTCCATATACATTTGGTCAGGATATGATGATAGGATCCATGAAAAAATCGGCAAACTCTGCACAATTTTGAAGTCAGTTTTTAAAATGACTTTTATTGTACAGATTTTTTTTTTCAACCTATTAACAAATCTTAATTTACAGTCAAATTAAGGTGAATAGATTATCAATTCAAAGAAACTATTTGCCAAGATCACAGCAGGTGACAACATGTGTAATCATTAAATAGAGCTCCTGTTGAGATATTATTTAATTGACTAACGTTAATAGAAATTGTTTTCTATTAGTTTCTTAATTAACACATAAAAACAGTAAATAGAAATTGATAGGTATCTATCATACATAAATATTAATTTATTTTACTTCTAAATCGTTTTTCTCATTATAGTACTTCGAAGGGCAATATTATTAGTTACGAGTTATACAAATATTTTGGGACTAATCAAACCTCTTTTACATAATAGTTCAACCATTTAATCTCCTATTTAGCCCAGGTTTTCTAGAAAAAAAATGTCAAAATAGTCTAATGTATGGAAAATGGGGTAGAACTACTGAAAAAAAATGCTTACAATGACAGTACTCTTAGTTGAGAGTCATACAAACATTTTGAGAGCAATTAAACTTGTCTACTTTTGGCCTATTTGGATTTTTTTCCAGAGTTCTAACTCTTTGTTCTTGTAATTTGACTCACCCACATTTTAGCATTTCTACACTGATAGATACAATTTTCCACCGGATTTTGTTATTTTTTAATTTTTTAGAAATATTTACCTTTCTATCTGGTTTTTCTAAAATGTTTAATGTTTAAATGTTTAAAATACTTTCATTAAAATATCCCTTTCATTTTCTTTTTATATCTTTAGTTTCTCTTAATAAATTATCTCCAACTAACATCTGAGATCCAGCTGCTTCTTTCTTAAACATTTTATTGTACTCCCGTTCCAGCTTTTCCAATCGGGATGCTAAATATTTCCGTTTACTTTTTTTTACATACTTTATAAACTTCTCTTTTTATCTTTTAATATCTAATTTTACTTTACTTCATTCTACATGTATTTCTCTTTTTACTTTTTGCCATACCCTGTATGGTAAAAAATAAAATAACACGTATACCTCTAAATCTCGATCCTCATTATCGTCCTACGAACCTTTCAACCCCCTGTATAATTAAGTTACCTAACCTAAAACTCTCCAACAACCAACATTAATTTAATTACAAAGAAATCTCGATCTCTGTAAACTTGCGATAAACACGCCACACGTTCATCCTCCTGCATCCTTCCAGATTCGTGATATAAACTTTTCTTTTTACACATACATTATAAAAAAAGAAAATATGTGTAAAAGGTATGCATGATTGAACTTTAGCAAATGATTCTCGGCCTCCGCGTTTCATTTAAAGATCGCAACGCCCAGCATCTAAAGTGATAATGAGATGGCTAGGCGTTGTAAATAATATCTTCGGTTTAGAAAGCGTTTTTCAAACGTGTGATTTGACTATTCTGTGATTATTAATCAGCGAAACACGTTCTTCTTGTTGAGGAAGTAATCACACGTTTCAAAAGATCTGTTAGGATGCTGTGTAGCGGGTATGGTTGAGGTGCACCGATTTGAAAGCTTCCGCTTGACCTTAACAGTAATGTACCTACAATTCACTAACTATTAAATGATGATGGCAGTTTGATAAAAATATCGTATGGGAGGAATTAGGGTTCTTATGTAAAGGTGTGTAAGAACAAACAAAGACATATTTATTTCAATAAGTAATAATTTTCTTCTTTTTTATTATCATATGAGTGTATCTAATATAAATGGATGACATGTTAACACATCTAATTTGATATTAAACAGAGAGTTTTTAATATAGTAAATTAAGCTTACACCATGTATACACATAGGCAAAAATAAAATGTATATCTGCATCCAGGGGTATACCTTAGTATAATAATAATTTAATAATAATAATAATTTTTTATTAACTATTTTACATAAGTCATTATGTTTATAGCAAGTCATAGGTGGTAACAGGATTTGAACAATATAAATAAAACAATAAATATTAGAGTCCCAGAATTTGAACAATGTAAATAAAAACAATAATTATTAGGTACTTATCAAGGTTAAAATTGTGATGAGGCAGAGTGACAATGAGATGTCTCATACAGACCGAAAATGAGCTACATAATCATTGACAGAGTTTTTTTTTAAATGCATTATTACTTAAATGTTTAAAGTTCTGCGGTAATATGTTAAATAAGTCATAATTTAGGGAATTTATTTCAGATAAACATAACCTAAAACGAGTATTTCTAATACAATGTGAATTACGCGTCTTGTAATTATGAATATCGGACTGTTACAGCAAAACAAACTGTTTTCTATGAATTTCAACAAGTTTATGATCTAGATATAAAGTAGGTAGTGGCATAATTTTAAATTTAATAAAATGCTGTTGACAATGTTCTCTGAATCCAATGTTAACCATAATACTGATAGCTTTTTTTTGGATCCGGAAGATTTGAATAGATTGAGAGGAGTTTCTCCAAAGTGGTACACCATAGCTGACATGCGAGTGAAAGAGAGAGAATTACGTAGTTTTGAGGGTATTTAAGTTGGTAAGTTTTTTCAACTGCCGAAAAATAAACAAAGAACTAGAAAGATTTTTCTTTAACTGATTAATGTGGGCCGACCAATTGAGTTTGTTATCCAATGTAATACCAAGTAATTTTACGTTTTTTGTTTCACATTTTGAGATAATTTGATTATTGGCAGATATTTGCATATTTTGAGTTTTTTCACTGTTAAGTTTTAATTTGTTGGTTGAGAACCATGTGTTTGCTTTGTCCGCAATTTCATTAAACGAAGAAATTAAATTTATATTATTTTTGTCTGTTAAGCAAATAAAACTGATTTATTAGGTAGCATAAAACGGCTTAGATCGATAACATAAACAATGAATGAAAGGGGGCCCAGGACAGAACCTTGTGGAACCCCTTGCCTTACAGCCTGAAAGTCAGACAGAACACCATTACTCATCACAGCTTGTTGTCTGTTACTGATATATAAATTTATTAGTGCAAACGGAATTCCCCTAACTCCATAAAAGCTTAGCTTTCCCAGAAGAATATCATGAGAGACGCAGTCGAAAGCCTTTGACAGATCGCACATTACTGCTGTGTGATTTCCCTGCTCAAGTTCCTCAACATCATTCACAACATTGAGAACAGCCTGTGTAGTAGAGCGAGAGCGTCTAAAACCATGTTGGGAGTTGCTGAAGAAGTTGTTTAATTCAAAATACTCACATAATTGTTTTTTAATAATTTTTTTAATAACTTTACCAAATATTGAAACAATACTTATGGGACGATAGTTATCAATTTTCGAGACATCACCTTTTTTGAAAATTGGTAATACTTTAGAGTATTTAAGTACTTCAGGAAATAAACCAGTGGATAAAATTAAATTATTCAGTTCAGTAAACGGTTTTATTATAATATTGCAAGTCTCTTTTAAAATTTTATTATTGAGTTCGTGAGTGTCAACACATTTAGAATTTTTTTGAGAAGTAATTGCGTCAAAAACTTCAGATTCAAGAACGGGGCGGAAGGAAAATGTTTAAAACTCAGAAGTTCGGCAGTCAAAACATTAGGAAGAGATCTTATGATATTTACAGCAGTTGTATTAAAAAAATGTATTTATTTCATTTGGTGTTAAATCAGGAGTTACTAGGTTTCTTTCGAAATTGAATATTTGCCAACATGCCTTGGCTTTATTGTCTGCTCGAGTAATATATTCATCATAGGTCAGTTTTTTGTTGATTTCAATTTTTCATTGTACTCGCTTTTGAGTTTCTTGTATGTTTTTATGTCATTTGGATCTTTTGTAACGTCTGTTATTAGTTTGATGGTTGAGAGATCGTTTCTTAGAGATTTTAGACTGTTGTTAATCCATATTACTGGTGAATTTCTTAAATTATTCTTACATTGTCTCAAGGGAAAATATTTCATACTTAAGTTATGGTAAGTATTGATAAAAAAAGTTGACAAAAAAATTACATCATTACCTTTATTACAAAAAATACTCCAATCTATACTACTTAGAGACTGTTTAAACATCTTTATTCTATTATCTGTAATACACCTTTTAAGAAATATATTGGGCACGGTGGTCTGAAAAGGAGGGTTCAAATACACCGGAAGTAAACAATTCGTTTGCCAAATTTGTAATTATATTGTCTATACAATTTGAAGATGAAGCTGTAACTCTAGTATCATCTTGTATTGTAAGAGATAAACCAAAAGACTTCAACAAACATTCAAAATTGAAAAGAATTTGAGATTGTGATTTAAAATTAATATTAAAATCGCCTAATATTATTAATTTGTCATACTTTTCTAGTAATTTGTGTAATACAAGTTCAAAATATCAGTAGTTCCTTTGCCAGACCTATAGACAGTTAAAATTGTAGTTTTTAAAGATGGCAGATCTCCAGCAGAGAATTCTGCATTTTGTTCACTAATATATTCGCTTAAGTCAATTGGAAAATATTTTAAAAAATCTTTATTATTTTTTATGTAAATTGCTACACTCCCATGTATCATATTTGTTCTACAAAAAGAGTTTGCCAAATTGTAACCGTCAATATTAATGTATTTAAGACATGTTTCACTCTGCCAATGTTCAGAAAAACAGACAACGTCAAAATTGTGATCCACAAGAAAACTGTTAATCATTTCTACCTTATTAGAGATGGATTGTAAGTTTATATGAAACATACTAACCGTACTCTGCTGATTTACATTTTTTTAAATACTAAAATATACTGTGTAGGATTCTACAAATCTATAAAGACTGACAATTTCGGAAGACAGATTATACCACTCTACGCGAAACACCATTAACTTAATCGTTCATAATATATAATATTCCCTAATAATCATATTATAACAATAAGCCATTATATACTGAACAACTTCCCAAACACAATTAGCTAAGTTTGCGCTGCACAGCCAACTTGTTCGATTTGAGAGCACGATGGTTTGGTGGTGTAACAGAAACCGACATACGAGTTAATTACCTTCTTCTCCCATTACAAAATACCCCTCTAACTATACGGCCCTTCTGATAGGATTACTTATCCACTAGATGTATCGGCAATCGTAGCCGATGACGGCTTTGTCAATTTATCTGTAAGCCGGATGAAATTATTTCATTTTTCTCTAATCGCCAGTTGTAGGGGAAAAAAAGGGAAAATATTTGTCAGAGCTTCTGATGATAGACAACAGTTGGCAAATGTTATTGCTAACCTCCGTTAATTGATGTAATATATAAAAAAAAACACATATACTAGGTTAGTGAACTCCTGTAAATTCCGAAGTATTTCGAGAAAAAATAAATAATATCAGTAGGTATTCTCTACAAAAACCAGATATTGACCGAAAAGAAAACCAATTTTTCTAATTTCCCCTTACGTATTTTTTTCAAATGCGTTTCAATTAAAACTGTTCGAAAGGATTGCAAGATAAAATCTTACAGTGAAGACAAATCGTTTTGATTTATTTTTAGTACATTCTGCTTTCTTTCTTAGCACTATTACTAATTTACTTAATTTAAAGAAACAAACAAAGATTCCTACGTGCAGTCAACTGGAAAAACAGTTTATTTTGACACTGTTAAAAGTTGCTATTAAATATTTTGAAAATATACGAAAATTTCTGTCTAAACTCGAGTTTCCAATTTTGGATTTTTGAAAATTCAAACAAAAATCATCAGAAGAAAGGACCCAAACTTAAACTGAAATTAAAGGCGAGAATTTTACCATTAATCTTTAATTTAAGTTCAGTCCATTTCCTTTGATAATTTTTGTTTGTAAAAAATGTGTTTACAAATAGCAAAACCTCGGCTCTTTCCAGACATGCTAAAATTTCAAATAATTTCAGGGTATAAACAAAATGTGATCCGAGTTCGACTCGAAGGCCGTACCCTAACCCAAAATGTTTAAAATAAACCATTCATACAATAATATTTCTCTCTATAATTCAAATAAAATCATTACATAATTTTTTCTTACCGTTTCTTGCTTGTCTTACAAAAATAAAACTACAATAAAAAATAAAAATATAAACACCACTAAATAACAATAAAATATTAGATTTTCGAAAAACTAATGTAAACTAAATAAAATATTTTCTGCATCTCGCTTTTTCATTCGGTGACGTTCTTAACACTTGAAATTGGGACAGTGTTGTAAATAGTTACAGTTTCTCCTGTATTCTTTCTATATCTATGGGATTAACCGTCGTATAAAACAGAACAAATTCAGAATTCAGTACCTAAACGTTTATTTAAGCAATCGCCTATAACTGCTAGTGCAACTGGTCTGAAAATAAGTTAAAAAGACAATAAATGCAGAGACTATACCGTAAATGAGGATTTCACGTTTCGCAAGCACAACCAGTTTTGTTTTTTCAGGCTGGCATCGGCAAATGGCATCGGCAATGGCATCATCGGTAACCAGAGACCGACCGCGACCAGCCGTAGCCGACAACGTAACATTCCTTTCCTAGACTGCACGTCGCCGAAGACTTCTTAAGAATTTTATGCCGTCCTCTCGTCCCGTCTTCCACAAAACAAACACTTGGTGTAGATTGTCCCGATGGGACGGGAATTTTATATTTTTAGAAAATAAATAATCGCAGTCAGAAGAGACTTCAGGTGTATCTTGTCTACAACATGTGTCTTCATTTATTCCGTTTAGTAGACATGACTTTCAAGTGTGTCAAAGATTTATCTCTAATTGTGATGGGATACTTGGATGTCCAGTTCTGCAAAAACACAATAGTGACATTTTTATGTAACTGTAATTTTTGGCATATTAAATATATTAGTAATGATAATAAATGAATATTTAGGTTGAGTCAACCATTTCCAAAACTTCTTCCACTTACTTAACTTTTTACATCTTTTAAAAAATATGAAATTTTCTAAAAATCCTTCATTTCTTCAAAGTGTCTGCTATTCTTACATAGAGTATTTCTAACATCGATTTAAATTTATTTGTAATTTTAATTTAGGCGAGAAACAAAAAACCGAGATGAATTTTGGAAAAATGCCCATTATGTAAAAACCGATAGGGATAGAGAATTAAAACTAGAACTATCAAAAAGAAAATATCATTTTATATAGTATATGGTATTTCTAACATCGATTTAAAATTAATTGTAATTTTAATTTAAGGGAGAGACCCAAAAAACGAGATGAAATTTTGAAAAATGCTCATTATGTAAAAACCAATAGGGATAGAAAATTACAACTAGAACTATCAAAAAGAAAACGTCATTTTACATAGTATAGTGTATTTCTAACATCGATTTAAAATTAATTATAATTTTAATTTAGGGGAGAGACACAAAAAACAAGGAGATGAAATTTAGAAAAATACCTTTTATGTAAAAACCAATAGGGATAGAAAGTTAAAACTAGACCTATCAAATAGAAAACATCATTTTCTATAGTATAGGGTATTTCTAACATCGTTTTATAAATTAAATGTAATTTTAATTTAAGGGAGAGACACAAAAAACGAGATAAAATTTGGAAAAATACCCATTATGTAAAAACTAATAGGGATAGAATATTAAAATTAGACCCATCAAAAATAAAACATTATTTTATATAGTATAGGGTATTTTTTTATATCGTTTTAAAATTATTTGTAATTTTAATTTAAGGGAGAGACACAAAAAACGAGATAAAATTTGGAAAAATACCTATTATGTAAAAACCAATAGGGATAGAAAATTTAAACTAGGCCTATCAAAAAGAAAATATTATTTTTTATTGTATAGGGTATCTCTTACATCGATTTAAAATTAATTGTAATTTTAATTTAAGGGAGAGACACAAAAAACGAAATTTTATTTGTGTCTCTCCCTTAAATTAAAATTACAATTAAATTTAAATCGATGTTAGAAATACCTTATTCTTTATAAAATGATGCTTTCTTTTTGATAGACCTAGTTTTAATTTTCTATCCCTACTAGTTTTTACATAATGGGTATATTTCCAAATTTTGACACGAAAAACGAGATAAAATTTGGAAAAATATTCATTATGTAAAAACCAATAGGGATAGAAAATTAAAAATAGACCTTTCAAAAAGAAAACATTATTTTATATAGTATAGGGTATTTTTTATATCGTTTTAAATTATTTGTAATTTTAATTTAAGGGAGAGACACAAAAAACGAGATAAAATTTTGAAAAATACGCATTATGTAAAAACCAATTGGGATAGAAAATTAAAACTAGACCTATCGAAAAGAAAACATAATTTTCTACAGTATAGGGTATTTTTAACATCGTTTTAAAATTAATTGTAATTTTAATTTAAGGGAGAGGCACAAAAAATGAGATAAAATTTGGAAAAATACCCATTATGTAAAAACCAATAGGGATAGAAAATTAAAATTAGACCTATCAAAAAGAAAACATTATTTTATATAGTATAGGGTATTTTTTATATCGTTTTAAAATTATTTGTAATTTTAATTTAAGGGAGAGACACAAAAAACGAGATAAAATTTGGAAAAATACCTATTATGTAAAAACCAATAGGGATAGAAAATTTAAACTAGGCCTATCAAAAAGAAAATATTATTTTTTATTGTATAGGGTATCTCTTACATCGATTTAAAATTAATTGTAATTTTAATTTAAGGGAGAGACACAAAAAACGAAATTTTATTTGTGTCTCTCCCTTAAATTAAAATTACAATTAACTTTAAATCGATGTTATAAATACCTTATTCTTTATAAAATGATGCTTTCTTTTTGATAGGCCTAGTTTTAATTTTCTATTCCTACTAGTTTTTACATAATGGGTATTTTTCCAAATTTTGACACAAAAAACGAGATAAAATTTGGAAAAATATTCATTATGTAAAAACCAATAGGGATAGAAAATTAAAAATAGACCTATCAAAAAGAAAACATTATTTTATATAGTATAGGGTATTTTTTATATCGTTTTAAAATTATTTGTAATTTTAATTTAAGGGAGAGACACAAAAAACGAGATAAAATTTTGAAAAATACGCATTATGTAAAAACCAATTGGGATAGAAAATTAAAACTAGACCTATCGAAAAGAAAACATAATTTTCTACAGTATAGGGTATTTTTAACATCGTTTTAAAATTAATTGTAATTTTAATTTAAGGGAGAGGCACAAAAAATGAGATAAAATTTGGAAAAATACCCATTATGTAAAAACCAATAGGGATAGAAAATTAAAATTAGACCTATCAAAAAGAAAACATTATTTTATATAGTATAGGGTATTTTTTATATCGTTTTAAAATTATTTGTAATTTTAATTTAAGGGAGAGACACAAAAAACGAGATAAAATTTGGAAAAATACCTATTATGTAAAAACCAATAGGGATAGAAAATTTAAACTAGGCCTATCAAAAAGAAAAATATTATTTTTTATTGTATAGGGTATCTCTTACATCGATTTAAAATTAATTGTAATTTTAATATAAGGGAGAGACACAAAAAACGAAATTTTATTTGTGTCTCTCCCTTAAATTAAAATTACAATTAACTTTAAATCGATGTTATAAATACCTTATTCTTTATAAAATGATGCTTTCTTTTTGATAGGCCTAGTTTTAATTTTCTATTC